>CM070785.1:46641562-47149062 GCA_036346955.1 Dipus sagitta
TAGTAGTGGGAGATAAATAAAAACATGTCAATATTCAGAAAAAAGTATTTAAATAAAATCACATAAACATTTCTGGTTTGAAATGATTAATGACATAAAATTATATTGCTAAGATTCAGCCTGAATGAATTTTTTTGGTCTTTAATTTTTGATGTTTTCTAGTTCTATGCTGTTAAGATTGCTTTCACAAATTCAATCTGTTTGTTTTATTTACTGTTTGAATACATTATAATGTATTTTTTAATCATATTCACCTCCTATTGTTGTGGGGTTACAGTCTTGACTGTGCAATGACAACATTTTAAGCAATTAATACAATGTAAACATTGTAAGAATGCGTCCAAAGGATTGTGTAGAACTTCCACTAAAATACTGAGTATTTGCTGCAGAAAGTTTTTCACAACCCTGGGTGCTGCTTAGAAACAGCTTAAAGGTCCATCCAGCCATTCTACTATTACAGGGCTCCTGGCTTCTTCTGAGATTGATTTTACCAATGGTTTATTTGCTGTTGGTTGTCAAGGTAAATGCTTTTACTGCATGCTTAACAAGTAGTACCATATGAGATTTCATATATCTGCTGTAAGTAAACCACCTCTCTCTTGATTAGCCACTTAGGTTTCAGATTTAATTGACTTTCCAAAATGAGTCAAGGAAATAAAATTGAATCTCATCCAAAGCAGGGAGAGAATTGAGGAATGAACATAATTCACGTGTTGAAACATTTCCAAAAGGTTCAAGTAATTGGAATTATTTTGGTGCAAGTATACTTCTGAGAGGTTGTTCCTACCTCCAAGTTATTGACATGAAGGAGTTAATGACCCTTCAAAACAGGAAACAAATCACTACTTTTCTTAGGGGGAGGCTCTGGTCTGTTAAGCATGATACAAATGGAAATGGCTGTTTCTCATTTTGTGTCGAGCAAATGTGTTATGTGCCACTGCTAATAGGAAAGACACTAGGCACTTTCCTAAACAGCAATTCTCTTCTGGTGAAATAATGATTAATGTTCTTCCCTAGAATGGAAATAGGAATTGCTCACTTACAATCCATTCAATCTACTAGTATTAATTATGTAGAGAATTGCATGATTTAATGACAATTAGAATAGCCTTGCAGGGAGCATTGTCATTCAGTAATATGGTGACAATTAGCTAAGAAATGTATCGTGTATATATTATCCATGTGCCTAGATATTTATTTCTTATACATTAGAATCATGAATTAAAATATTTATTAGTCATTCTTGAATACTTTGAATATCCACCTTAAAGAATCGGAGACACTCTGTCCACAGAGTGAAGTGTAGTAATTTGAATGATTTCATGGTGAATACAAAATAACTAAAAGTATGAGAAATGAGTCAAACTGCTTTAAAGCACAAAATTAATTAGAGAATGGTAATAAGTTAATAGTTTTCCTTGAAATGAGATCTTTCTTAATTTTGAATTTCTACAGGGTTTGGATTTTTCTTATAGCCTGTATTGATTCATTACTAAAATTAACTATACTTCCCCCTGCCCCCCCGAGGTAGGGTCTCACTCTAGCCAAGGCTGACCTGGAATTCATTATGTAGTCTCTGATTGGCCTCAAACTTATGGCAATACTCCTACCTCTGCTTCCTGAGTGCTGGGATTAAAGGTGTGTGCCACCACACCCAACAGTATTTCTTATTATACAGTTTTTCGTAATTTTGAAGATGGAACCCAGCCTCTTGTGTGTGTGGGGTGTGTGTGTGTGTCTGTGTGTGTACATGTATGTGTATGTGCACATGAAATCAGGTATGTGAAAGGTTAACCTCAGGTGTCATTTCTCAGGAACCATTAACCTTTTTGATTTTTTTGAGGTAGGCCATGCTCTAGCCCAGGCCAGGCTAACCTTGACCTGGAATTCACTATGTAGTCTTAGGGTGGTCTTGAATTCACAGTGATCCTCCTATCTGTGCCTCCGAGGGTGGTGGGATTAAAGGTGTGTGTCACCATGCCAGGCTTTTAAAAAATATTTATTCATTTATTTATTTAATGTAGAGAAAGAGAGAGACAGACAGAGACACACACACACATACACACACAGAGAGAGAGGGAGAGAGAGAGAGAGAGAGAGAATGGGTATGTCAGGGCCTCCAGCCACTGCAAACGAACTCCAGACGCATGTGCCACCTTGTGCATCTGGCCACCGTGGGTCCTGGGGAATGGAACCGAGGTCCTTGGGCTTTGCAAGCAAACCTCCAGCCTTGCCTGAGACAATATAGATGAGACTGGCTTTCCAGCAAGCAATCCTCCTGTCTGCCTCCCTGGCACTGGAGTGACAAGAGTGCCCACCACACCCGGGTTTTTTCACATGAGGTCTGAAGATTAAATGTAGGCCTTCATGCTTGCGATGCAAGCACTTTAGTGACTGAGTTATCTTCCCACCTCATAAACTCAGCATCTTGTAAACACTAATCAAAAGCTCTAACCCGAGCCACATCACAACCCCACAAGTTGCACTGTTTCAAAACACTTAAATACCCTGTGATATGAATTTCAGTGAGACGTAATTTAAAATTGTCTACTGTGACATCATGCTATGTACTCCTGGGGAAAATTTTACTCAAATATGCACCTGTTACTGTCAATACATATTATTCATAAATATACTTATATATTTATATATTATATGTACATATGTATGGTAATGCTAAATATATATATATATATATATATATATATATATATATTACTGTTAGTAATTTGTTAAATATATTTTGTCTACATTCATGAGCTATATTTGTCTTTTGTTTCCTTTTTGAAAACATGGTTTTGGCTTGGAATAAGAATAATGCTTGTTTGGGATGGAGACATGGCTAAATGGATAAAGATGCTTGCTTGCAAAGCCTTGATGGCTTGGGTTCAATTCCCCAGTACCTATTTAAAACCAGATGCACAAAGTGGCTCATACCTCTCGAGTTCATTTGCAGTGTCAGGAGGCCCTGATGCATACATATTTCCTTTCTTGCTCTCTCCCCTTTCTCTTTCAAATAGATGGTGTTAAAAAAATTTCTTGTTTTATAAGATGATTTGTAAAATCATCCCCCTTGTTTTCTAGCTGTAACTCTTTTTTAACTGCATGGCACAATTCACCAAGGAAACTGTGAATGCAGTTCATAGGAGGGAACAAGGTAAGCCAAGAATCACAAAAGCATAGATATTATTACGTACCCAATTATTTTGTGCACAGTAATGACAGATTGGAAGCAATCTGTGCCTCTGGCTTGGGGGGTAACGGTGTCAACACTCTGGGTTGATCTATACTTATACTTAGCCGTTCTCTCCAGTTGAGGTACTTCTAGTGTGTTCACAACAAGACAAAACTCTTAGAAGGAAAGCAGACCCTGGTCTCATCGCATAGTAAAAAGTGATCCTTTAAAAGGTTGTAATATTAAACAAGATGTACTATTAAACCATGTTTTCACTGATCTTTTACAGTCACTTGGGTGATTTTTAAACATGTTGCATAACAGCACTAGGACTCCATTTACTATGCATAAATAGCGATGGCCCTTCTTTGCCCTCTCAGATTAGAACAAACACCTAATCTCTCCCCTCAAACAAAAAGAAAGTGGCAAAAACCCTCTGATTTGTGGTTTCCTTTAAAAACTGGCTTCTCACATGCCTCGGTGTAGAAGTCTGGTGCCAGCCCTTTTCTGGAAGCCTGGCTTCACTGCCTGTCCTAGCGAATCGTTTCTTAGCAACAACACCTACCTTTGTCTCGTTACTGTGCACATGCGTTCATGAGTCTGTTAAACATTCCTCGTGCTTTATTCAACTGAAGATCATCCCTAAGCATATTGGATGCGAACAGTCGAAATCCTGGCGAGCAGAACACAAATGTGATTTCCTTCCATGCTATCTGGGTTCTGTTTGTGCCTTACCTTGGCCGGGCAGGTACTGTGCACTCCATCTGTGTGCAGGGGAGGTAATAAGTACCTTCAGGAGTTGTTAGAAAAAACAATGGCAATAATACCATCACGGCTATGAAATTATTGCTGATTAAAAAATTGTTATTTATTTATTTATTTTTATTCTACAATGACATTACATTAAATAGAACAGAGACCTAAAGACATTAGGTAAATCACACTGTGTCTTTTATAAATGGAAAACGTCCATCCTGATCAATGTTGGGGCAGCCGGGAGAGGTCTGGGAGTCTCTATCTATCTATAACCTACCTATCTATTTATCTATCTTTCTATCTATCTATCTATCTATCTATCTATCTATCTATCTACTATCTACCTATCTATATATCTATCATCTCTCTTTTTATCTCCCTCTTTCATTTACTTATTATTTTCTCAGTTGACATAAAGAAATTTAAGTTCATTTAGAACAACTCTGGTATTTTCAAATACAATTTGTTTGTGCTGATTCACATCAGCTCCTCCTATCCCAAATCCTCCTCCACTGATCCCCTCCTTCCCCAGTATTTTCCCTTCTGTTCACATGTCACAAGGGTCATATCAATCAATGTGCCGTGTCCCATTTTTTCCTTCCCTCACTCATTGTAACTCAACTTTTTATACTCCCTTTTCGTCATAGTTCTATTGAAGGTTTTGTCCAAATTTGCCTCCGTGTGTCTGTGTGTGTGTGTGTGTGTGTGTGTGTTTGTGTGTGTAGCTAAGACCCACATGGCAGAGACAACATGTGGTTTTGGTCTTTGTAAACTTGGGTCACTTCATTTAATATAATCCTTTCCATTTTCCTGAAAATTGGATCATTATTTTTCCATACTGCTAAATGGAATTCCATTGTACATGAACCGCATTTTCATTATCCACTAATCTATTGATGGGCACTTAGACTGTTTCTAATACTGAGCTATTGTCAGAGCCACAACAAAGGTGGGTATGCCAGTATCTCTGTAGTAGCATGTGGAGTCCTTAAAATATATACATGCAGGAGTGCTAAGTAGGGCAGGGTGGCATGAGAGTTCACTAGCTCATTTATTTATTTCTTTTTTGCTGTTTAATTTTCGCAGTTCTTTGTAAATTCTTGTTATTAGCTCCCTGTCTGAAGTATAGATGGTCAAGATTTTCTCATTCGGTTGGTTTTGCTGGTGGTTCCATTTGCTGTGTGTAAACTTTTGAATTTCACATGGTCTCATTTGTTGATTCTCGGGGCTATTTTCTGTGCTATTAACATTCTGTTCAGAAATTTCTTGTCTATGCATATAACCTGAAGCGTGTTCCCTATTTTTTTGGAGTTTAGCACTTTCTTTTTTAAAATTTATTTTTGTATGGACAACTTCCACAATTATAGACAATAACCCATGGTAATTCCCTCCCTCTCCCCAACTTTCTCCTTTGCAACTCCACTCTTCATCACACCCTTTCCCCCTCTCAATCAGTGTGTCCATTATTGTGATGTCATCATCTTTTTATCCCATTATAATGGTCTTTTGTAGGTAGTGTAAGGCACTGTGAGGTCATGGATATCCAGGGCATTTTGGGTCTGGAAGAGTGCATTGTAAGCAGTTCTATTCTTCCTTTGGCTCTTACATTCTTTCTGCCACCTCTTCTGCAATGGATCCTGAACCTTGGAAGGTGTGATGGAGATATTTTAGTGTTGAGCACTCCTCTGTCACTTCATCTCAGCACCATTTTAGGCTGTAGAT
This sequence comes from Dipus sagitta, assembly GCA_036346955.1. NCBI lineage: Eukaryota > Metazoa > Chordata > Mammalia > Rodentia > Dipodidae > Dipus > Dipus sagitta. The sequence goes on from CM070785.1 coordinate 46,647,216, forward strand.
GGTTTTAGATCCACTTTAAACTGATATTTGTACAGGGTGAGAGATGTGGATTGAAGTCTTTCTAAGTTTAATATTTGTACAGTGTCAAGGAACATATAATTTGCTGAGTCAATCACTATAACAATTATATAATTAATCATAACAGGTCTGAGTAAAATCAGACTTAAATTAAGAGAAATGTTTGATAGATTCTTTTTTGTAAGCTTTCCCTCATGTCTATACAGATAAGTAGAGCTGTCTATGAAGAGGCTCTCAGACATAAAATTGAGACAAACACTGAAGCCAAAGACGTGTCTGATACAAGTGACAAACCCAAAATCATTTTTTCTATGTTAAGTTTCATTTCCCAGTATAAAAAATTAATTAGATCAATAAATATGAGGAGTATTGTCTTTATTCCATGAACACTGTTTTTTTTTTTTGCTTGTAATATATCTCATATCAAATGAGCAGTTTCCAGCCATGTCAATTAAGTATCCCAAGGGGCTGGAGAGATGGCTTAGCAGCTAAGGCACTTGCCTGCAAAGCCAAAGGACCTCGGTTTGATTCCTCAGAACCCACATAAGCCAGATGCACAAAGTGGTGCATCTGTCTGGAGTTTGTTTGCAGTGGCTGGAAGCCCTGGTTCACCCATTCTCTCTCTCTCTCCTTCTCTCACTCTGCCTCTTTCCCTCTCTCAAATAAATAAATCATAATAAAAATAAATTTTAAAAATTGTAAGTAGGGCTGGAGAGATGGCTTAGCAGTTAAGCGCTTGCCTGTGAAGCCTAAGGACCCTGGTTCGAGGCTCGATTCCCCAGGACCCATGTTAGCCAGATGCACAAAGGGGCGCATGCATCTGGAGTTCGTTTGCAGTGGCTGGAAGCCCTGGCGTGCCCATTCTCTTGCTCTCTCTCCCTCTTTCTCTCTCTGTCTGTCGCTCTGAAATAAGTAAATAAATAATTAAAAAAAAAGAAAAGAAACTAAAAAGTTTTTTTTTAAAAAAAAATATATATAAGTAACCCAAATCATGTTTACCGGGGCATTTTCTTTTCTTGCTCATACAACACCCAGCTGTCCAACGAAGCTGTCCATAGAAACAGCTTGCAATAAAACTGGGAGACACAGCAGAGTCTTGCATAGAGGAAACTTGACCTTGGCCACACCCTTTCCAGGGACATCAACACTGATGTCACCATTTTTTCTGGTCCCGTAGGCAAAAATGGTGTGTACATGATTACACTGATTTTATGATGGCACTGAGTAACTTTTCTCAGAAATGTTTTTTGTTAACCAAAAATAATGTTGACCATATACTTATCATAATATATGTAAGATAAAGTTTACTGTCTTACAAATTCTAAACTTCTAGGCCTGAAATCTTGATTTCAACTATACAAGGACATTTAATATTGTGATTTTACACATATTTTCCCTGTAGCCTCATATTGTTTGAATACTTGGTCCCTAGCTACTGGCAATTGGAAGTGAGACCTTGCTGGAAGAGATGTGTTGCTGGGGGAGAGCACTGATATGTTGTAGTTAAGCTGCCACTTGCCAAAGCTCCCCTCCCTCTTGCTGCTTCCTGCCAGCTGCTGTGGCAAGATGTGATGCCCAGCCTCTGCTCTACCATCCTTCTTCTGCCATGCTGAAGCTTCCACTTGAGACTGTAAGTCATAAAATAAAGCTTTCTTCCAATCATCTGCTTTTGGTCAGGTGCTTTGTATTAGGAATGAGAAGGTAACTGTAATAAATGCCTTAGATATACAAAATATTAATTCTTTCTATTTTATTTTTAAGAACATACTTTGTATGGATATATTATGTATTAGTACCATCTTTTTTTTTTTTCTGCCTTGCCCCTATCCTGATGGGAGCCTGCCTCACTGGGGTTGCTGATATTCCCCATGAGGTTGTGGGTTATATGTTGCAGGAGCAGCAGTCAATTGTTGGGGGTAGGCAGTGACCCTGAGTATGACGTCCCAACCTGTAGTTCTTACAATCTTTCTGCTCTCTCTTCGGCAAAATTCCCTGAGCTATGATGGGTATGTTTTAAGTCTACTTCAGTGATGAGCTCTTAGGAGCCTAGGGATCTCTGCTTTGATATGTGTTGAGTATCCTCAGTCTCATTCACCCTGGTGCCGATTGTCAGGCTCACCATGGAAGCAGAACTCTCCCAATTCCTTTGTGGTTTCACCTGGGACTTGGCTGAAATACCAGGGGTGGTTTATTTGCTTGGACCTTGCTACCTTCTGAAAGATAGAAATAGATTCTTCAATGGAGAGTGAAGTCCGTATAGGTTAAATAGGATAAGAATTATTAATTTAGGGAGATTTTAATGAATGTAGTCCCTCTTTTAGCCAAAGAGTAGTGGGAGTTTGATATTAGAGAGCACAATCTTTGTTTCTATAGGATTCTGACCTTGTTCCAGTACCAGATATGGGATCCTTTACACTGAGTGGACTTTTTAGCCAATCAGAAAGCCAGTGGTTACCCACCAGGGCTGTGTGCCACCATTGCACTTGTGTATACTTCTTTTAAGGCTGGTTGCTTCTCTGGTAGCTTAGACCCCTGCTAGCTCACACCATTTTTCGCCACTTTCCCCCAGTAGCTCATGTAGCGCTTTCTGTCACTAGATGGGCTGTCTTGGAACTGGCTCACTTCCACATGCCAGCTGTGTCTCTCCATGTTCTGTGCCAGAGGCATATGGTTTCCTCAGCAGTAGGGTCTTACCTTTTACCTCACAGGCTTTGAGAGAAGCCTGTCTTGTTTTGGGGACCGCTTAGATCTCCCTGATCAACAGTTCAAAGTGGGTAGCCCTGATTTCTGGTACTTGGAATTATAGGTCAGAGACAATAATCTTTTAAGGTTAAGCTTCATTCCACCCTCTCCAGGACCCTTCTATTCAGATGCTCCCCTTATACTCCTGTTGAGAGAGTTAAGTCTTTTAGTCTACCTATAAAGAGAAAGCTTTCTGTGGTACAAGCTCATTTTGGGTTTAGTTTTGTATTTCTTTCCCCCCAGCCTCCCCTTCTGCTCTGTCCAAATCCTTCCATCCCTATCGTTTGGGCCTCAAGTAACTTGAGCTGAACCAGTTTAGGGACCACAGATGAGTCATGCAGCTCTATGCCTTGCATTTACATGGATGCTGAGATCTGAATTCACATCTTTATAGTTGGTAAGTGCTTTGCCCTTTGAGCTTTCTCGGAACCCTTGATTTGCTCACTTAAAGAAAATCTTAAAGGGAATTGAAAACTGAAAGCAGATAAAAGGAGTGTGTCTGTCTGATGATCTTTCTCCATTTTCCCCTCATAGACAGCACAATGCAGAGAAACTTGCGAGTAAATGGTGTGAATTTGCTGGGGGACAACACCAGAGTTTTGCTTAGGGGCTTTGGAATGCTTTCCAGGGTGAAACAGCTGCTTATTTCAGTTCCTGGTGTTTGTTGTTTTTATTTTGATTCACTTTGTTAAAATGACAGAGCAAGGTGTATTAGCCTTAAGCCTGGGAACTTATCATAACAGATGTAAAATTCTTCAGTAATTTTCCCATGAAGCAGCTACTGAAGACCAGCATGGTTTTCTAGTAAACCTGCCAGGATACATTAGGAACAAAGCATGCCCTGCAGATTCCTAAACACATTAACATGCTATATGGAATTACTGGGTAGAAACCAATTATGGTTTGTAAATTTCCTGCCAAATATAATGGTTTCAGTTTTAGAATGTTTCATGTGAAGCCATTTTTTTGATGCTAATTAAATACGAGGACTAATTGTATAGTAAGACCATATTTTGCTTGAGATAATAAACCCACATTATGTGTTTAGACCTACCAGGAGATTCTTCTGAATTATCTATGATCGTTCCAAGGCAGCTTTAAAAATAATACATGCTTCATAGAAAATGCTATGTAGAATACACACTGAATGGCTGATTAATGAACAAGAAAGTGCCCATCAATACTGAAACATTTATTAAGATTAACATATCACCTGATCTTATCCAGAGTCAGTGGTCAAAGATGGTAAAATCTTGTTGTGGACAATATTTTTACAGTCCAGATTTAATATTTATATGCCAGAGTATTATGCTCTTTTTAGCTTCTCTGGTGTTTCACATTAATACATAATTACAAAAAGAATGAAAAAACTGTAGAGACTTTGGGGGGAATCTCACCAGAGTGTTGGGACTCTACTGTTATGCTGATGGATTTGAATACACAGAACATCTGCTTGTCCTTGAGGGAACCAGTTAAACTCATCAAGCCTTAGGGTTCCTGTCTTAAACTAAGAATGACATTAATACTCAAGGTTGTCACTAGAAAGAAGGGGGATAATTCAGGTAAATCACTCAGCATTGTGGCTGACACAAATTAAATAGTCTGTCACGTTTAGATCTTATTTTTAGCTTTACTCATCTTGTTCCTTACGGAACTTTACTTGGGTAAAAAAAAATTTGCCTTTGTGACAAATGTATTTTATCACAGAGGATAAAACTAAATTTCACTGAGTGTGAACACTTGTTTAACATACCATAAAATCTGAATACATTTTTGAGATATAGCTAACTTTAAGGCACTTCCACAAAGGTCTTAGGTTCCTTTCTCAGTACCACATAAATAGGAATAGAATTTTTTTTTTGTTTGTGGTATTGAATTTTCCTTGAGTTTTATTGCACATTTCATCTGTCCCTATTTATTCATCTGTCATTTTACTCCCTCACTCTCCTCACTCTCATTATGTTGAAATGGATGGTCACATTAAGAAGTGATGCTCTCACGATTGCATATGCAAATGTCCTGCTTGCTTTAGCAAAACTACTGATTTTGATTACATACGGTCTTGACAATGAAGCTCAACAAAACTCTGTTATTTTGACTGTTATTTGGGGAAATACATCTGCAGCATTATATCAAAATTCAGATGATAAGAGAAGGAATTTTCTGTGCTCATTGTGATCTCACACAGCAAAGCATACATTAAATTGTGACTATGCTATAGTCACATAAACTCATGCTAAGTCAGACTACATGCTTTAGATCTTTGTATCTGGTAGTATATTAACAAGTGTGGGCATATTGGTCCCTGGGACAAGCCTTATTATTCCTTTTTTTGGACCTTTAAAGAATGAAATAGTTGGTTGAAATATTGAATTGTAAAATTTTTAACCAAACAAGTTATGAAATGCCAGAGGATACTGTGGTTATTGGCACTGCCCTACACCTGCTAATGTCTTAGATGTTGAAAATTGTCATCTACTATTCTTCTACTTAATAATTGTTAAGGGTTTACAGGAATAATAATTCAATTTCTATTCCATAAAGAATGAAACAGGCTGTCATCCAATACAATTCATAAAGGTATCCGAGGGAAAGAAACACATATCTGGAACCCACATGTCAGATTCTTCCACCATATCATATTGCCTGACTAGTTAAGAGTAATTTTAAGTTAAGTATTCTTGTTTAACAGGATGATGGCTCAGTGGGCAAAACACTTGTGCCACAAGCATGAACTCTTCAGTTTTGACCCCCAGAATCTAATTATAAGCTGGTCATTGTTATGCATTGTTATGCATTGAGTTTAGCAAGAGACCATGGTCTCAAGAAAATAAGGTGCACAGTGGTAGAGGAAGGTACCATATTCCAACCTTTGGGCTCTACATGCACATGAACACCCATATCTAGCCACACACCTATGAACATACATTCACACGTGTGTGTGCACACACACACACCATAAATAAAATAAATTTTTAAATTAAAAGACAAAGCACATATATGCCTCATTCATTACTGTAAGGTCCATTACAAGAATTAACTGTGTTTTGAATGACATGTGCATCATTGTGAGTGGAGGAAAATGAGAACAAAATCTGCTTTACTGATAATATCAGAACTGTATTGGCTGACCCATGTGACCCATGCTCTCCTTACAGTGGCTTCATGTCTATCTTGATACTAGTTATCAAATGCCTAGCTCTATAGTTTCTTTCTTAGGAATATATCTGTTGATACAGCACAACTCAGATTTTTCTATACATTTTCTTATATATTGACAAAATGAAAGTCATTGAAATTTTCTTTATTTTATCCAGACTTTATATTTGTGAGTTTTCTTTTATTGCTATACTGTCATTTAGAGTCTTAATTCATCTGGTGGAGTTTAAATTGATGTTGAACATATACCACCTGTTACTCAAATCAGAACCTTTTGTTTGTTTGTTTTGAGACTAGGCTCCTATTGAACAGAACTTGTAATGAAGCCAAAATACCTTAAGTCCCTCATCCTCCTGCCTCCACTTCACAAGTGCTGGGAAAATAACCACACTCAGTTATTTTTAATTTTTTTGTTAATTTTTATTTATTTATTTGAGAGTGACAGACGTACAGAGAGAGAGAAAGAGGCAGAGAGAAAGAGAGAATGGGGGCATTAGGGCCTTCAGCCACTGCAAACGAACTCCATATGCATGCGCCTCCTTCTACATCTGGCTTACGGTGGGTCCTGGGTATTGAGCCTCGAGCCAGGGTCCTTAGGCTTCACAGGCAAGCACTTAACCACTAAGCCATCTCTGCAGCCTGACACTCAGTTCTTAATGCAGTATCTTTTAAATGATCCAGGACAATGTTTATACTGTACATTCACGATGACAGTTACTTGCCTATGCCCAGTTGGTTCTATTCTCCATCTTGGATCACTGACCCTTTCCAGATGCCCATCACTAGATCAGTCAAAGATATTCAATTGGTTGATTTCAACTGTGATCAATAATTTACAGAAGGCAACAATCTCAAACTGCTGTACTACACCTTTCTTTGCTCAAGGCCCAGAGGAAAAGCAATAGCAGTGGCATTTTGATGTTCACATTAAGCAACCTCTATCGATTCTAGAGCGCAGGCCAGACCTAAGGCAGTGAAACATGCTTGATCCTGTGGGCTGCTCCACCACCGTGTAAGTCCATGTAAGTTGCCTGATCTCAGATGAATGCAGGCTTGGAATTGAGCCCGATGCTTAGATGAACATGAGGCAATTTTAAGATGTCATGATGTACCTCAGTCCTATAAATTGTACTAAACAACTTCATAGCTAACATGGCTAAATGATCCAGACATCTATTGATTATATGAGTTCATCCAAGGCCCCCTCAGCCATTTCAGGGCCCCACTGACCTTTAGTGACATAAGACATATTCAGTCTCTGCAAAGGGAATGAGGATATATGAGAACCACTGAGTTACCATTGTATGGAAACAAACAAATTGCCACCCCCTGTATACTTACCATTGCATATCTATCTGATGTATTTAACTTGCTGGTTCTTTCTAATTCCCTGTGATGCAGTGTTATCACAACTACATTAGTGCCCACAGATTCTCAGGAAAACACTTGACTTATTTGTATCCCTTTAGTAAAATGCTTAGCAGCAGGTCTGTTAAAATCTCCTTGGTGCCCACTGTACAGTTCTGAATAGCAGAGGCCTTTCTTTCCATGCCATGAACTCCCAGCCAAAGGTATTATTGTGCACAAGAGGCTGGAGAGATTGCTCAGTGGTCAAAGTGTTTGCCTGCAAATAGTTATTTAGTTCAGTTCCTTTATTTACCCACATAAAGCAAGATGCACAAAGCAGCACATGCTTCTGGATTTCATTTGTAGTGGCTAGTTCCCCTGGCATATACACACTCCTTCTCTCTCTCTCTCTCTCTCTCTCTCTCTCTGTGTGTGTGTGTGTGTGTGTGTGTGTTTGTAAATCAATACATAAAATATTTTTTAAAAAGAATGTGCATCTGGGCATGGTGGCACATGCCTTCAATCCCAGTACTTGGGAAGCAGCAGTAGGAAGATCACCATGAGTTTGAGGCTAACCTGAAGCTACTTAGTGAAATCCAGGTCAGCCTGGGCTAGAGTGAGATGCTATCTCAATAAGCCAAAATAATAACTATACAAGTAAGAACCAACAGCTAGCATAGCATAACACAGGTATGTGATGCATATGTTTCCTCAATTTTTTTTTAAATCATCCTGACTTCTTGGGTCTTATGTCACCACTCCTAAGATAAAGCTTCCATCCTCAGCCTTTTCTTCAGGTGGGGTACAGAGATGGCTTCTCAGGAGGCTACCACAATATAAGACAGGGTAGGAGCACAAACCTTTTCTCAAGCTTGTGCAGACTTTTAGCTTTGTGGAGCATGTGCCATCCCTGTCATGACTACTGTACTGTGCCATTATCTCTTGAAAGCACACTAATACATAAAGGAATGACACAACTTTTGAATAATACTTTATTCATAACATGTCCACAGACTAGATTTGACACTGGAGCTGAAGTTTGCTCATTTCCAGAACCTCACAAGACTGACTTCCAATCTCTGTAGGACAAAACAGGTTTTGGTGAATTCTCTCAAGTCTTTGTGCCTTGTGGCTAGGTCATTGCTTCTGAAATTTTTACCAAGCAAAACACTTTGGAAAAAAAAAAAAAAACTTTGAATGTGTCGTTTGTTTTCTCTATTGTCATGGCAAGCATTTGGGAGATCCCAGTGAGTGAGGTGGACAAAAGGATATAACCACTGGTTGAGGAATCTCAGGAGATGGACTCTCTCAAGGATTCCCATAGACACTGCCTTCCTCTACACACTTTCTTCCTCTGACTGGTTTTGCAAATTTCTTTATTTGATAAACTCTGCTCTGCATTCAAAGCTCGTATTTTTGGCTCCGCTTCAAGCCCTTGAGGAAAACACTTAAGCCTCTGATGCAAGTCTGAATAATGAAGTATTTCCACCTCTAATAAGAACCAAGCTGCATAATTAAACCCTTTCCAGGTTGTATCAGCTACCTCCTATCTCCGTATAGAATGATCATGACAACTTTGTTTACAGAGCTTTCCTCATGGTCATTTCACAGAATAGTGTGCGTGTGTGTGTGTGTGTGTGTGTGTGTGTGGTGTGGCTGCACATGTGCTTTGGCACGTGTGTGACTGTTGGAGGACACCCTCAGGCACTTTTCCTTCCCTTTCGCTTTGTTTGTCATAGGGTCTTTTGTTATTTGCTACTATATCTACGCCAGGTCAGCTTCCCATGGGCTTCTGAGGAGTCTCCTGTCTCTGGAGAGGGGCTGGGATTACAGACACTCTGTCGGACTGCTGGGATTATAGACACATGATGCTACATCTGGCTTTGTGGGGTTCTGAGGATCTGAACTCTGATACTCATGCTTGCACAGCAAGTACTTTATCCACCAAGCCATCGATCCAGACCACACACTGTTTCCTAAAACGTAACGAAAGTAATCCCACAGTGAGTTCAATTTCTTTTTGCTCTCTTGTTATCTGTAGAAGGGAAAATGCCATGGAAGAAACATCAAGGCCATATTTTATACTTGCCTTGTTAGTAACAGGTGTAAATGAGACACATACCTCAATTTTCCCAAATTTGATATTCCCATGTTAGTACTTGATCATGAAAGATAATTAAATATTCATTGGTAATTGATAATTTTCCTAGAAATGTAGTACATTTTGTTCATTTATCTCACTAGATTATTTTACTAAGAAAATTAATATAGGGAGTTAACAGTTTATTATCTCCCTCCAAAACAGATTTCTTCTAAAGAACAAAGTGTAGGAGGTAGTCTATATCTCTAGATACACATTTGCCTGTTTTGATACTTAGAATTTTTCCTTTAATTTATTGTGAATTTCTGGTACCTAGAATCCTTACTCCATAGTTCATAATAACACATGGTTTAAATTATTTTCATTGGAACTCTATGACGGCCAGTTGAAAATCTGGAGATTTTTTTGAGTTATTAGTAAATATATGGCCTAGTTGCCATCTTTGCTTTTTTTTTTTTTTTTGCTTTTGCTTTTCCATGAAGAGTATTAGCAAATAACTTCCAATTTCTGTTTCTTTAAAAAGTAGTGAGGATTTAGAGGTTTTGTGAAACTATGAATATTTTATTTCTTTGACTTTAGGTATTACAACAAAGTTATGACTTTTAAATTAGTCTCCCTAAATCATTCCATTTAAAACCATTTTGTGCTTGCATTCCATCACTACATATAATAATTAAAATAATAAGTACAGTTGGCATACACAGATGGGGAAAAATGCAAAGGCTGTTAATAAGGTGTTTATTCATCTCTTAGGAGTAGTGATATGCAAATTTATCAGAAAATATTCCTACACATGTTGAGAATTCCCTACACAGAAAGGGAAGGCTAGTTTAATGAAAATATCTGTTGAAAAGACATAGGCTTTTCAAGATAGGCATTTCATTAAAATTGATAATCAAAACAAACAATAAAACTTTAATTTATGTATAAAAACTGATATAATCTAGATATATTTGGAGTTAGAAATTTCTTAAATGCTTAAATTATAAGATTTTTTTAAAAAATATTTAAGTTTTATTTATTTGAGAGAGAGATACAGAAATAGGCAGGTAGAGAGAGAGAGAGCACACCAGGGCCTCCAGCTACTACAAACAAACTCCAGATGCATGTGCCCCCTTGTGCATCTGGCTTACATGGGTCCTGTGGAGTAGAACCTGGGTCCTTTGGCTTTGGGGGAAAGTACCTTAACCACTGAGCCATCTTTCCAGCCCATTTATAAGATTTTTGAAACTTGAGAAAATTGTGACAGTGAGGCTGGAGAGATGGCTGAGCAGTTAAAGGCACTTGCATGCCATGTCTAATGACTGGGGCTTGACTCCCCAGTATCCACATAAAGCCATATATACAAAGTGGTGCATGCATCTGGAGTTCGTTTGCAATGTCTAGAGACCCTGACACATCCATTCTCCATCTCTCTTTCTCTGTCTCTCTCTATATATGCAAATAAATGAATAAAATATTTCTAAAAACTGTGACAATGAGCATGGTTGTATTTATAGTCATATGTAGAGTATAAAAATAAATTAGTTAGGGCATCTGGAGAGATTGCTTAGTGGTTAAGGCACTTGCCTGCAAAGCCAAAGGATCCCAGTTCGCCTATTCAGGACCCATGTAAGCCAGATGCACAAAGGGGTGCATGCATCTGGAGTTCGTTTGCAGTGGCTGGTGGCCCTGGTGTGCCCATCCTCTCTCTCTCTCTCTCTCTCTCTCTGCCTCTTTCTATCTCCCAAATAAATAATTATATTAAAAGTAAACTAATTATAGTTCAAGATTAATTTAACAATTCTCATTTTGGAGAGTGAATGATACTCATACTTAATAAAAAAAAAAAAAGAGAGATCTACATTGTATTCTAAGACAACATCCATAGAAATAAGACACAGAGCTCTCATGGTACTGGACTATTCCAGGATTTGGGTGTGGCCAACAAAATCATTTCCTCTTATGCCAGCCTACTATGTCTATGCTGTAAGTGTTGAGCCATTTCAATTTCAATAAGAATAGAGTTGTTGCTGGGCATGGTGGTGCACGCCTTTAATCTCAGCACTCTGGGGGCAGAGATAGGAGGATGACCATGATTTCAAGGCCACCCTGAGAGTATATAGTGAATTCCTGGTCAGCCTGAGCTAGAGTGAGACCCTACCTCTAGAAACAAAAACAAACAAACAAAAAAAGAATTGTTTTTCATTCAAGTAATACCAAGAATGTAATTTACTAATTTGAAGTAGTTGCTTTAAACTTCTCCCAAGTAAAATAAACATTGAAATGTTTTGTTGCTATTTTGCTATTGCTAGCACTAAGTTCCCTTTGAAATCTTAATACTCATTCCTGGATTACATTTCTATTTCAAGGGTTATAACTGTTGCCCACAGGAGAATAGCTTGACATAGGAAGGCAAAGTAACTGTGTTCATTATTATTTTAAATCCTGTTCTCAAATGTTTTTCTTCTCAATATTCACCCAAATAAAGAGATGGCATATTATTGAAACCCTTCCTTCCTGTGGAGTTTAATTTAATTTTATTTACTTGGTCGATTCATTTTATAACAGTGAATTCAAATAAAATAATTTGTAAGTAATCACGTTTGATTAAAATCTGTGTGGTTATGATATTACAGCTGCCAAGACACATTACTAGAACTCAACAAATTCTGTGTAGAGCATTTTAAATCCTCCCAATGCCATTTTGTTCTCAATATGCTTCATGTGGTTATGTGTGGTGTGAGTAGTTGGTTTCTAACTCATTGGTTGTTTTTGGAAAATTGATCTCAGTTCTTTTGTTTTCTTAAATAGCTCTGTTTGTCAGAAAATTCTAAGCACACAAAAATATATGGGTCTGCTTCACCATAAAGGAAATGCTTTATTGTAATCAGTACTTTATAATTGATAGGTGGATTTTTTTAACTCCAACCCACATTTCATCATACCTTGGTATGTGTCACCACATTTAATTTTATTCTATGAATTTTAAAACAACTTAGATATTAGTAAGTTGAAAAATACAAAACCATATCTGGTTATATAATTCTCACAATTCAAACAGTATCCCATTTCATTTAAATAGCATAGTTTGGTGGTTAATATTGTCAACTTATAGTATCTGGAAACATCTAGAAAAGAAATCCCTGGGCATGTCTGTGAGTGAGTTTCTAGATTCGTTTTATTGAGAAAAGAAGATCCACCCTAACTTTGGGCAGCACATTTCTACAGTCTGAATTTCCAGAACAAATAAAAGGAGAAAACAAGTTGAGCCATGACATTCTGAACTCTTTCCTGACAGTGAATGCCAAGTGACCACAAGCTTCCTCTCGCCATGACTCTCTCACCTTGGTGAACTATGCTTTCAAACTGTAAGCCAAAAATAAAACCTCCTTTTCTTTTTTTTTTCTGATCATTTTTATTTATTTATTTGAGAGTGACAGAGAGAGAGAGAGAGAGAGAGAGAGAGAGAGAGAGAGAGAATGGGTGAGCCAGGGCCTCCAGTCACTGCAAACGAACTCCAGACGCGTGCACCCCCTTTTGCATCTGGCTAATGTGGGTCCTGGGAAATCAAGCCTCCAACCAGGGTTCTAAGGCTTCACAGGCAAGTGCTTGACAGCTAAGCCATCTCTCCAGCCCCAAACCTCCTTTTCTTAAGAAGCTCCTTGTCAGCCATTTTGTCACACAAAAAGACAAATAGCAAATAAAATACAGAAAATTAAGAGAAGAAATAGGACCTTTGGAACTGGTTTGTGGAAAACATGTGGGAGACCTTGGAATTTGGGGCCAGAAAAGCCCTAGAATGCAGTATGCAGATATTTATTTATTCATATATATATATATATATATATATATATATATATATTACTAACAACGTATTTTGTATGGATACATAATGTGTTGGTACCCTCTTTTCTCTCTTCCCTGTCCCCATTCCTCTGAGGACCCCTCTCAGTGGGTTTGCAGGTATTCTCCATGGGGTTGTATTGTGGGAGCAGATCTTAATTTAACATTCTAGTGTGAGTCTGGAAGAACACAATGCCATGAAAATCATGGACAGTGGAAGCCTGAGGTTTCAGAAAAGAACAAGGTCTCATTTGGGAACTGGGCTAGAGGCCATTTGTGTGATATGAGAGAGAGAGAGAGAAAGCAAGAAAGAGAAATAGGCAGATACAGAGAGTGAGTATGGGCTTGCCAGGGTATCCTTCCACTGAGAAACAACTCCAGATGCATGTTCCACTTAGTGCACCTGGCTTTCTGTGGATACTGGCGAATCAAACTTGGGTCTCCAGGCTTTGCAGTCAAGGTTCTCCACCACTGAGCAATCTCTCCACAGTCCTTTGGTGTGATAGTTTTGCAGCAGATTTGGTTCCATTCTTCGTATGTCCTGAGAATGTGATGGAAAGACTGTATACAAGAATAATGTTGAAGGAAATTTCAAGATAGAATAGCCTTCAGGCTGTTTTGTAACTACTGTTCACTACTGATACCATCCAAGTTTATATTTGAAACAAAAAGTAGAGCAAAAAGACACGAGAACAATTCACTTTTGTAAGGAAAAGTGTTTAAGTGTCTGCAAATTAAATTTACAGACAAGAAATTTCAAAAGAAGCAGCAATAGTTAAAGAGATCAGTGCCAAAGAGAAATCTGACACTCTGCACTGGGACCATAAAAAAAAGGCACCCTGAGTGTAAGATAAAAATCCACTAAATACTCCATCTAGTGAAGATGAAAACTTGTTTGAAAGGTGAGAACCTAAACTGAGAAATGCTACTGAAGGGGTTCCTTGCTCCAACTCAACTGCATAGGGAAATATGTCCTCAGATTCAACATTCAAAAGACTGATGCAACTGTGGTACCCGGGCTCCAGCAGCAGAATGTGGCAGCATCATCCATACCCACGTGGCACTGGTTTTACAGACATAAACGATGCAAGAGGAAGAGGCCGAGAGAGCTGTGAACCAAGGCCCCAGAGAGTTGCTGAAGCCAGGCCATAGGTCGTAAGGTTGAAGTCCCTTCATGAAGGTCCTAGAAGCCATTGTAGGATGCTGTGGTGGAGAAACCCGAGGTGCAATGGAGAACCAGGGATGGAGAAGATGCCAGAACTTCAGGCATCTGCTGAGGAAAGCTGTAGACTCAATAGGGAGCTGTATTGAAAAAGAGGAATGTGAGATACAGATAGCGAGCAATTTACTGATTGGAATGGCAGGAGGCTAAGATGAGCAACGTGGTGCTGTGCTCTGATTGGAGAAGTCACTATGAGCTTACGGTCCTCTTACTAAAGATATGCATCGACACATCCCAAATATTTATAAATACATGTATGCATGGGTAAGTATGCCCTCCTATTTTTCACTGGTCATGGGGTGAGAGGTCCTAACAACCATCAGTCTCCAGTAATGGCATCTTCTATAATATTCTAGCCTGTTACTCCCCTTTTCTCTTTCAAAATTTTATCAAGGTTTTTAGTAGATACAGCCATTGTGCCTCCTCAGGAACCTCCTGCCCACAGTATTTTCTCATTGTTTTTAATGACTTAGGCAATAAGATGTGTACTCAAGAAGAAAACACAGAGGAAAAACTTCAGAGGATTGGCCTTGACAATATTTTTGTTTGTATATGCTATAAGAATCCCAGGAACAGAAGCAATTGAAAGTAAGTATAACCACATTTCACTAAAAGAAAAAGTTTTCTACACAGCAATAAAAGAAGACCCCCCCACACACAAAAAATAAATGAAGTAAGAAAGGATGAAAGCAAGAAATAATGGAAGAAGGACATATAAAATGAGAGAAAGCATTTGGAAATCAGGAAATTTATATCAAAAAAGTGGGTAAATACATTTAGTAGTTGGAATATTAAGTGTCCTGCATAGCCTCATGCGTTTGCAATTAAGCCTCATACTTAATCCTCAGATGGAGGAGCCCTTGGGGCATACTGCCTTGCTGGAGGAGGGGTGTTATTGGGGCCCACCTTGGGATGTTTTAATTCAGCCTAGCCTGCCAGTGCTTGCTAGCTCGCTCTAGCTGCCTCCCCCCTTGCTGATGATATATGGCAATGGGAAGCCGCTCTCTGCTACCATAATGCTTTCATTGCCAACACCAAATTTTCACTCAAAAGTGTAAGCTAAAATAAGGTATTTATTTCCTTAAGCTGGTTCCAACTGCGTGTTTTGTTCCAACAATGAGAAGGTAACTGTGCTATAGTGCTAATACATTAATATAATATTTTTCAGTAGAAAGAAAAAAAGCATAGAGTAATACAATTAAAGAATGAGTGGAGAGTCTGGAAAGAAGACAATATCCAGGTGATCTGCGGATCTTTGGCAAATTTCTCCATACCAGTAACCATCAGGGAAATGGAAATCAAATGCACCTTACCACCTTAAGGACCAAGAGTGAGGGAGACAACCAACCAGAGTGAGGGGCCTCGGGAGATGGTTCAACAGTTAGAGGTGCTTGTTGCAAGTCTGCTGGCTAAGTTCAAATTCTCAGCACCAGCGTAATGCTAGAAGCAAAGTGAAGCGTGTATCTGAAATCTGTACGTGACTGTATTTATGGGAGGTTGAGCCAGGAGAATCTGGAAACTCTCAGGCCAGATTGACTCACGCGGGAAGCATCCTGGGTAGAGTAAGAGGACAAAACTTCAAGGTTGTCCTCAAACCTTCACATGGTACACATCCACACATACCTATAGACACACATCCACACACATCATGAACATCTATACATAAACACGCATGTATTAAAAAATAGAGATTATCAGCAAAACAAAAATACATGTGAAAAATACTAAAATGTATATATGTTTTAGTATAGAGTTTTGTCAGCTGTAATAGGATTATATAGATGGCAAGACAGTAAAATCTGTGGAAAATGCCATTAAAGAAATCTGATACTGGTGATAGCACAAGGCAATAATTGTGTCTCAAGATTCCACTTTTCTTCCAAATTCAAACTGTTATTAGGTCAAGCCCCTTTCCTATTGTCTGTGTAATGAGCTTGCTGTGGCAAGTCCCCCTTTTCAATGGAGTCTACAATGCATTTACTGGTTCTGTTATGAGAGTAATTTTACTCACTTTTTTTTCTTATTAAAGTGCATATTAGTCTATGGATCCTGCTGGGTCCTACAACTTATGAATATGATTCTGACAGATGACTATAT
This sequence comes from Dipus sagitta, assembly GCA_036346955.1. Taxonomy (NCBI): domain Eukaryota; kingdom Metazoa; phylum Chordata; class Mammalia; order Rodentia; family Dipodidae; genus Dipus; species Dipus sagitta. The sequence continues at coordinate 46,663,727 of CM070785.1, forward strand.
TCTATTTATATTTGAAGTGAATTTGTACTTAGAATAATTGTAATGTTAGCATAATTGTGACTTATGTCTGTTGAATAAAATTCCACTTTGAAAATCACTGTTGGAGCTTCACCTCAGAGTATCTACCTCAGCAAGGAGTCATTAGCAAATCATAGCATATATTATTTTGTTAATTTGGTGTCACTCCTAGAAGGTTTTCCAAACCTGCCGATTCTCTTTTCATGTTACAGCATAACCCCAAAAACCTGTCGCTGCCACACCACCAAACTTGCACAACCATCTCTACTCCCTCCCACTTGTGATGTTCCCTGGCATGTCCTGTTCTAATGCCACATTTTAATATTAATTTATTTAAGAGAGAGAGAGAGACAGATATATAGAGAGAATGGGCAAGTCAGGGCTCCTAGCCACTGCATATGAACCCCAGACGCATGTTTCTCCTTGTGCATATGGCTTATGTGCGTACTGGGGAATTGAATCTGGGTACTTTGGCTTTACAGGCAAACAGCTTAACTGCTAAGCCATCTCTCTAGCCCATGAGGCCACATTTTAGAAGTCTGTACTTCCATTTCCATAAAGATGTATGTGAGACATGTTGTCTCCCAGGGTGTTTCAAACAAAATGTTCCTAGAATCACAAAATGGTGACACTGTAAACTATAATACAAGAACTACTTATATTTTATAGAGTCTTTCAAGTCAGATTAAAAAGTTTCCTGGACAATTCTGCCATTTGTCATATTCTAATACTATTATTGAAATGTTATCATGAAGTTAATATTAGTATATGATGAAAATTCTCCCCTAAGAAAGTTGAAAGTAAATCTAATATCATATTCAAAAATGAATACCATATTTTATGGAGTAAAACTATATTTCAAACTTGACTTTTCCTCCACCTCACAATAGAACCTAGAAACTATAACTTATAGCATTTTTATTACTCCCTACTTCAAAATCTAATTTGAATGTTTAATATTTTTACTGTGATATTGGGAAGAATGCTTTGGATTAACATGGCTTCATGACAGATAATATATATTTTTAATTATCAGAATTTCACAGTGAAAGAGAAGATGGAAAGTTTAAAGTTATTCAACAGACTATACACATATCAACAAAATGACCCTTTAAATATGAAACTAAAGTTATCAAGGATATTGTGTATGAAATGCATGTAAAGGATTACATGTAAATAGCTAACCGTTTTTGATTCTCTACACTGGCATGAACCAAAAAACCAGGGAAATAACTATTAAGCAGCACACTTTCTAATTTTAAGTATGTATGCTGATGCTTACAGAACTTTCACATATGAGAAAGCAGGAAGTCATTGTATGAGGGTTTGAATGTCAATGTATGTCCCCCATAGACTAAGGTGTTTTATTAACCTTGGAACTTGGGTCTCCAGCTGGAAGAGGTGTCACTGGGGGCCGGATCCTGCTATCCAGCCCAAAGGTGTATTGGAGGAAAATCTGATTCCACCCTTAAGGTGTAGAGAGAACACGCTTGAGCTCTGGGATGCTTGCTTGCTGTTGTGGTGTTTTCTGTGTTTGTTTGGTGTTTGCTAGCTGAGTGGTGGGTTTTTCTCTGCTGGCATCTATGAAAGTAAGGCAGCTTCTTCTGCCATTGATGGAGCTTGAAATAAATCCCTTCTTCCCATAAAGCATCTGGTTAGATGTTTATCCCAGCAATGTGGAACTGACTACGATATCATAAGATTCCACTTCTTTAGTTACTTTGAATTTTCAATATCTGTCCTTCTATGTCCCCTCTTAGAAGTATAGGCTCTGCCACTAGGTGGTGACATAGTTATAGCTGCCTTACTGTCCCTATGCAGACATAAGTCCCAAGAAAGCTAGTTTTAAAATTTTTTTAACTTAATTAATTTATTTAACTGGGGGCGGGGAGAAAGAGAGAGAAAGAGAAATAGAGAATGGGTGTACCAAGGGCTCCAGCCACTGCAAATAATCTCCAGACACATACGCCACCTTGAGCATCTGGCTTACGTGGGTCCTGGGGAATTGAACCTGGGTCCTTTGGCTCTGCAGGCAAACCCTTTAATCACTAAGACATCCCTCCAGCCCCCAAAAAGCTATTTTTAAATGAAGAATTCCATTAATTACTTCTATTTCAATGAACCTCTTGGAGTTGTACACAACAGAAATTGAGGTAAGTTCCACATGCGCTTTCACTTAAAACGTAGAATATATTTTCTTATAGAAACAATATTTTAAAATTTTACCTGGCTTGTTTTCCACAATAGTTGTACATATTTGAAACACACTTAAAGTACATATCATCTTATAATACTAAAACAGGTCAATCCCTATAAACATGTTGTAGTTACAATGTTAAGGAGAAGAAGTTTGAACTAGGATGGCAGAGTTATCTCAAAGGCCACTTTTGTTCTGAAAACATCATTAGACAACCTGCCTCCATCATTATTTTTCCTAAGCATATATGCCATCCCAAAACAGTCATAAATGCTTCAGATCTCTTTAGAACTAGCCTGGGAATTGAGACATAATATCAGATAATCAAAAAGTGCTGGAAAAAATTAATAACAATAATTTAAAAATAATCAGTTAATATATACATATTGAAAGTATTTGAGGGGGCTGGAAATATGGTTCAGCAGTTAACACACTTGCTTGCAAAGCCTGGAATCCTAAGTTCAATGCCCTAGTACCCATATAAAGTCAGATATACAAGGTGGTGCATACATCTGGAGTACATTTCCATTAGCAAGAGGCCCTGGTGTGCTCATTCTCTCTCTCTCTCTCTCTCTCTCTCTCTTCTTACCAATAAATGAAGTATATGAAAAACTAATCTTCAAATTTGATTAAAGATTATATAAAATCACCTGCCAGACTGTAAAAGTGTTTCCTAGACACATAACAAGATTAACTGTTCTTAATTTTTAAGTAGTTCTCCTACAAAAGGCACAGATAAAAATCTGAATTAGATAAATGAAATGTCGATTCACCAAATCACAATTGACCAACAAATACATAAAATGATGTTGGTACGCTTTGGAAACCATGGACATAGAACATAGAAGTTATTTTACCTAACATATTGATAATATTACAATGTTGGGAAAAATATTGTGAGCGACTATTTCTAAAATCTGTTGAAGAGCAATTTTTGAAAGAGTTAGAAAATCCCTTTATGCAGGAATTTAGCTCACCTGACCTGACCACTGCCCATCACTTCCTGCCACTTGCTTATTCTCCTCTCCCCTCCCCCTCTCCTAGAATATATCCCCCCACCCTTGCCCCAACCCTGGCTCAATGCTAGGACAGCACCTGACACTTGCAGAGCCCCCCTACTGCTGGAATGTGGAGTGTCTCTCTATGACTGGTCTCCAATAATACTTCTGCTGTAGAGATTTCTACCTGCCTCTAACAATTTCTTTGCATTATAAAAGCTTGCATAGCAATTACACATCTATATGAAGATTCCCTAGAAATACATATGGGATGTATTGAAGCATTTTCCCAGCATGGCATCATAAAAACAAAAACAAACAAGCAAACAAAAAAAAAAAAAACAGATCCAGGAATAGGTTAGTTATATCAACTATGGGAAGACCCTTTGCTGAATTAGAACAGAATGAAATTGTCCAACACCATAATGCCAAGGAAGAGCTCTAAAAAAAATTAGATGAAGAAAAGTGAGTTTTAGAAACATATTTACTGCATGGTGTTTTGGAGGCAATTAATAAACATATCAGAACCATAATTTTTATAATTTAGTATTAGTAAGTTAAATATACAAAAGATCTTAAAAAGATCTACACTATTCTCATATAAGGAAAAGAGATAGGGACATTTTCAATTGTAGAAATGTTATACTGCAGAAAAGTCAATATTATAAACATGATTTTCCTTTGAGTTTATTTTTAAGTGACAAGAAATTAACTTGTTAGAAAGTCTGACAAACACATTATCATTTAAAAAGTAGTGATACCTCAAAAAGTGGGAAATAGTTCTTTTTATAAACATAGTTATCAAGCTGTATTTGAGAGACTATTGAGCCTAGAAGATGACAATAACTTTGCTCTATAAGGTGGAATGGGATGTCACTGACACTTTCTGAGCACCTATCAACAGAGTCATCTTATTGCGCTGATGTCCTCAAATATAAATGAAAGCACTTAAATAGCTTTTTTTTTTAACAATCATTTTATTTCTTTGCTACATTTACGTAAAGCCATTTTGTGAGACACTGGACAAAAACAAACATTTTCATAATATAAATAAAATGTTTACAAAACCAGGATATCACAGAAATCAGTCAAATTGGCTTAGGACCCATCCATGTGAACTCATACAACTTAATAAGCTCTATAAGGGCACAGCCCCCAAATAGTATCAGATGCTGATGTAAGGACATTACGACCTCAGCCTACACTTTGTGTGTGTGTGTGTGTGTGTGTGCGTGTGTGTGAGTGGGTAAGGGTCACGTCACAGTAGTAGGATCCCACACAGAAGCCATTAGCTGTAGCAGGTTTCTCTAATCCCAGTGAAAAGCTTGCCAGTTAGGAGGTGTAAACAAGATAATTTTCTGAATTCCTGTGGGACAAATAGACTACCAGAGTGATGAACAACAAGAGGTCCTGCCTGAAACAAGGTAGAAGGTGGAGACTGACCCCAAAGTTGCCCTCTGACCTCCACATGTGCACCACGGTATGTGTGACTGTCTTCACACATGAATATACCTGAATGCATATACACTCATCATAAAATAACATGCCCCCCACATGTACCATAAAGGAAATGTATGTTTATGTGTATGTGTATGTACATGTATGTAAAGAAGAGGGTACTGGTTCTGTGTATTGTGAACCTGTGTTATTTTGGATAAGGCATTTCCTATTTTACATATATTGAAGATGGTGGTTGTTTATAGCTCTCATCAGTGACGACTTTCTGAACCTAAACCTATGTAGAGCATGAAATTGCATGCAGTGTTTTGCTGCATTGATCATTGTTACTACCTGTTGACCTCATGTCACTGAACATAATAAATATTAATAGACAGAAAATTATATCTCGACAGTTTCTAAAGTTATTGGATTGGATTACTAACATTAAAATGCAATGAGTGGGCTGAGGAGATGGCTCAGCAGTTAAAGGTGCTTGCCTGCAAGCCTGGAATAAAATGAACCCTGTTCAGAACAGTGGCTAATTTTTCAACCTTTACAATCCAAAATCAACTATTAAGAATAACTGTATCTGTGAATGGTTTGAATACTTTAAATATTAATTCATGATTGCTTGACTTAAGTTGTCAATCATGCAGTGTTCATGGAAAACACTCTAGGTGAAGATGAGCTTCTCTAATAGTTACTAGCTATTATGCATTCGTTGCTATTTGAAAACATTGTTATCATCTATTATCAATTAAACTTTATAATTAGATTTATTATTTTCCAACATAGAATCAGAAGATAGCAATGCCTTGCCACTAACACTAAAAATGCAGCTATTACTTATAAAGGAACTGATATATGTGATAACATTTAAAGCTAAATTCAATGTATAGGAAAAATTCACAAGTTCCAAACCATATAACTTTTGTCCTCAAAGTAAAGTACATCATGCTTGTCATTCTTGCATCCTAACACACTAAATATTTATGAATAAGTAATTATGTGCAAATAGAGACTGAATTATTCCAAAAGAACTACTCTTCCAAACTAATATCTTTCAAGAAGCTTTGTGGCTTATAATATATCATCAAATTTATACAGCTTACAATTTAATGCTTTCTTCCATTAGAGTGATGATTATTCTGTGTATAATTGCATCAGTCTGCTACCTCATCTTTATTCCGTGTTTTTTTCATGGTTTATACTTTTAACCTTTCCTTTATAAAACCATTGCATTCAACATGCCTGTCTCCTTGACCAGTATATTTCATCCCTTGCCAATGATGAGAAATTATTAAGACAATTCACACGTTTTTCTTAGTTTTTTTTTCAACAACAACAACAAGAAAAAAAAAAAAACCTCCAACTATTTGATTTTGTTCCTTAAACCACTGTGGACAAATGCTTAGTAAGTTGAACGACAGGGCAGCTAATAGCCAACATTAAATCAGTTTCTCTTCTCTCTCTTTCCTTCTTACTCCCTTCCCTCTTGCTGTTTGAAAGATTCCAGGAAAATTATAATACCCCATTGGAACAGAGATATATACCCAAGTCTTTCTTTTTCTCAGACACATTTCTATAGGTCAATAAACTCATTATATATTTGGTACATTGAATTTTTTATAAATAAATGAGAGAATGAAGAATATATATACACACACTACACACACTATATATATTCTGGATATATCTATATATCCTGGATATATATATATATATATATATATATATATATATATATATATATATATATATATCTGATATCTGGGGGCCTCAGAGATGGATTAGTGTGGTTAGGGGACTTGCCTGTGAAGCCTAAGGACCCATGTTCGATTTTCCAGATACCAAGTATGTCAGATGCCCAAGGTGGTGCATGTGTCTGGAGATTGTTTGGAGCTGCTAAAGGCCCTGGTGTGCCCATTCTCTCTCTCTCCCTCTCTTTCCCTCTCCCTCTTTCTCTCTCTCAAATAAAAAACAATAAAAAAAAGATTACATATACCCAAGCCCATGTTGGCTGAGTGATGTGGGATGTGTGGCACTGCAGGACCTTTCCCTTACGACGCTGCTGGGTTGAGGTACTATGATATAATAGTGCTGTAAATTAAGTGAAGTAGACAGTGACAGTCTCTGTACTTTGAAGGTGCAGGAACCTTGAAAAGAAAGAGGGATGTGAGGAGGCCAAGAGAGTTTACAGTGGAAAACCATGGATAGATGAATACCAATAAGCCCATTGAGGAGACCTCAGTGGAATGAGGGCGGAGAAGATGATATGTAAGAGGAGAGCACAAGGAAAATGGGACGAACACATGATTTGTCCATACAGTAAAGTTCCTAATTAATAGACATTTTAAAAATAATAATGAAATTTTCTCCCATTTCCATTAATCCAGTGCTAACTTCACTTTCAGTTGGAGAATCTGCTTCTCTTTTGCACATGGAGGCAGTAACTGAGGTGAGAATCAGCCCATCACACCTCACCAGGGCCCCAGCCGAAACCATAGAGTAATTGGGGAAATGAGCAAGAGTGCTGCTATCAGCACAAGGGTGACGGAGAGAGACATAGAGAACACTCAACTCTTACTTAACCAGAGATCCAGGGACACAGAGGCTCCCAAGACCTCATCACTGAATTAGACCTAAAACGAACCCAACATGGCTCAGGGAAATTCGCAGAAGAGGGGCGGAAAGAATGTTAGAGCTACAATATGAGACATTACTAACAGAGACATTGCCTCTTCCCCATAACTGATGGCTGCCCCCACAATGCCTGACTACAATCCCCGTGGGGATTACTGACATCTCTGACCAGGAGGGTCCCTTCAGAGGGGGGCAGGGACAGGGATGAGGGTAAGGATGGTACCAACCTATGCAGTTTACACACTTAGTATGGCCATAAATAATAATAATAAATAAATAAAAGTAAAGTGAAAAAATAAAGGAAAATAAGTAAAAGTAAGATGGGTGGAGACAGAGAAAATTCTGAATAGATAACCTCTGGACTCTTAATATGAACTCAATATCTTGTCCCAGCTTCAGGACCTAGCCTGGATATCAGATCTATCTATCTATCTATCTATCTATCTATCTATCATCTATCTATCATCTATCTCTCTCTTTATATATATATGTATATATATATATATATATACATACACATACATATGACTTCTCTCTCTCTCTCTCTCTCTCTCTCTCTCTCTCTCTCTATATATATATATATATATATATATATATATATATATATATATAATTCTCTCTGTATATATGATATATATATATATATATATATATATATATATATATCCTAAAGTATGTTCATATTTGAGCTGCATATATAGACAGTTTTCTTTTCAAGGTACATGTTCTGTCCAAAGAAGTAAGAAAGGCCACGGAGAAACACTTAATGATGGAACAGGGTTTATTTGGGATAAACACCTGTGGATGGGGTCTCTGGGTCCTCATCCAGAGCCCACATTCCACTTGCACACTGAGGTAGGTATAAGGCCCTTAGGAGGAAGGAAGTGAGGTGATGGAATTGGAAAGTTTTGTAGCTAGCCAATCCTAAAAATGATCTTCTTCGCTCCTTTAAGTCAGTTCTATCAGCCCTTATGTCACAGCAAAGAAAACAGTAAGTGAGCTGAAGTCTGACACAATCACTTTGGGAATCCCCACACTTTCTTAGGTGGCTCATTAATTCTAATTAGCAGTGAACACTGATTCATCACAAGATCATTGGACAGATTGTTCATGCTCAAATATACTATGGTCATAGATCTGGTCAGGCATGCAACGTTTTGATCAATTTTCCAGAGCTTTTGTTCTTGTAGCTCAGTTAATATTTAAGGGTCCTTCTGTAAGATACTGGATGAAACTTGTTTAAAAAAAATGTTGGCCTTACATACCTGTCACAACAGTCCAGCTATGACAGAATACCATTAACTAGATGGCTTAAACAACAATCTTTTTTCCCCCAAATAGTTCCACATGATGGCAAGTCCAAAATAAAGACTATGATGGTTTGGTGTTTGACAGTGGTCCACTTCCTGACTTGCAAATGTGGCTGTCTCTCTTCCTGTATCCTCTCATGGCCTTTCCTAGGAACAGCAGTGAAAAGAGCAACCTCATGCCTTTCCTCTATTTCTGTTCATGTGTATGTGCTTATTTGTATGAGTACTCATGTGTATATGGACACGTGTCTGGGTCTGTGTATGTGGAGGCCAAGTGTTGATTATCTTCCTCGATGATTCCCCCCATGGTTTTTCAGATAGGTGTCTCCATGAACTCTGAGCTCACTGATTCTGCCAGGCAGTAAATCTCTGGGATTCTCCTGTCTCTGTCTCCTCAGAACTGGCATTAAAGGTCATCAACCTGACATTTAAGTAGGAGCTGGGGATATGAACTCAGGTCAATGTGTGTGCAGCAAGCACTGTACTTCTGAGTCATCTCCCTAGCTTAATTTTTCTGTTTTATTCTTTTTTAAAGAGGCATTCATCCCATCATGAGGCCCTGCTATCATGACTCAAGCTAGCCCTAATCAAACCTCACAGTCAATACTTCAAATTATTATCAGGTTAGGGATTAGGCTTCAGTGAAAGAATTTATAGGAAATACAAACCTTCCCCTTATAGTAATGCCTCTTGTAAGGATGGTAAATCCATGACCAATATCCTTTCACACTTTCCTCCTTGTGCATGAATGCTGTCACTATTCCAGCATAGCTATTTGGTCTTTCTGAGCTGAATGCTGGACATGCAACTCTATCTCAAGCCAGCATTTTGAGAGAGTGCTAAAGATAGCTCAGTGAAGGCATACAGGTCTGTCATCTGAGTACCTTATGAGGATGAAGATTAAGTAATGACAAAGAGAACTGCATCTTCTAGTAGTGGGGAAGGAGCTGAAAGTAAAGGAGAGAAGAGCTGGGAAAGGTCTTCCTTCTAAAAATAGGACAATTAGAAGACTGACTTAAAAGCTGCAATTAAATTAATATTCACCATAGTTCTGTTTGCAGTAGGTAAAGATAATTTTCTATGATTTGATGTGTTCCAAGAACAGAGCAATGCCAACATTCATATTTTTTTCTAGATTCTGTACCTCTTTTGTTTTCTGAATAATTATAAAAAAACCTTAAATACCAAGGATATCTTTATATCTCTAAAAATACTATTTAAAAAGTAGTTTTCTGAGTGCAGTCAATGCTTAAATATTACCAGGAGGTTTAATGTTTTGGGCAAGCCTGACTCTTACCAAATGATAATTTCTTTAAAAAATATTTATTTATTTGAGAGAGTGGTATATGGGCATGACATGGCCTCCAGACACTGCAAGCAAACTCCAGATGCATGTGCCACCTTGTGCAATTGGCTTATGTGGGTCCTGGGGAATCAAACCTGTGTTCTTAGACTTCACAGGCAAGTGCCTTTACCACTAAGCAATCTCTCCAGTGATAAATAATAATTTCTTTATAGAAGCTTGTGCATTACTGTCTCTGATACCAAGCAGCTAACTACTTGCTCTAGCTACAGTAGAGCTTTCTTACTTGATTTCTATTTACACTGTTTGTGTAGATATAGAATGGGTTCTTAACTCCTTTCTCTTCTTATGAACACCTGATATCTTTTCCATCACTTGTCTTCAAGGGTTGCCCTTTGTGCTCCTGTCTTTTCTACAAATATTTCTCTTTAGAGGTCATATTTTTCTTCATTGATCCTGCCTATTTTATGAGGACTCCTAGGGAAAAGAAGAAACGAAGGTGTTATGTCTAAAAAGACTGACCCTTAATTCTGATTTCATTTGCAAAGATTCATCACATTTATCTAAGTAGGAAGTCATAATAAGAGTCACTTTTCATCTGCATAATTAAGATGGTAATAGACAGAAACTCAGATCCTCCTGAAGAAAGAAAGAACAATGAATAAAGAACAAGGAAGGGTTGGGGAGATGGCTTAGTGGTTAAAGGCACTTGCTTGTAAAGTCTGATGGCCTAGGTTTGATTCCCCAGTACCCACATAAAGCCAGATGCATAAAGTGGCAGACACATCTGGAGTTAATTTGCAGTGGCAGGAGGTCCTGGAATGCCCATTTTCTCTCTCTTTATCATGTACCTATCATCTGTCTGCCTGTCTATCTATCTATCTATCTATCTATCTATCTATCTATCTATCTATCTATCTATCTATCTAATCTGTCTATCATCATCTATCATTTATCTATCAACTTATTGGAAGTAAATAAAATATCTAAAAAATCTAAAATATCTAAAAAAGAAAAAAGGACAAGAGAAAATAAGATAACTTTATGCTTTCTTCATTTGCATGCCAGAAAATAGTTCATTCAAAATACCACTACCGACAGTGCATTTGGTTTCTAATGCTTTTGTACATATCATATAATTTTAGCTTATATTTGCTAAATTAATGATTGCAGTGATATAAAAATGCAAGAGATGAATTGGAATTATTTTGTTATCATACTAAAAATGAAATAGTATACTATTGTTTTAAAATTAAATTGGGTTAGTTATAAACACACTTTGTACATTCTAGGAAACTTGGTAAGAAGGCAAAACAAAAACAGTAAAACATTGGATCTTAATGCTAAACAGTTTTTAGAGACTTCCACTGAACTCTGTAGGACTCACAAAATATATACGTATGTTTGCAGTTTCTGAGAATCATTGAAAAATAGAACAACAACAACAAAAAACCACATTTCTTTACAATTGGCACTTCGTCTCAGTACAGTAGTGAGTTTTCCTTCAACTGTTAGAAATTACTGTTAGTCAAGAAACTTAAAACAAGGTTCTAGGAACAGGGCAGAAGGAAGGGTAGAACCATTGTAAGAGCCACAGAGTTGGGAAGGAGTGATCTGAGGCATTGCCCCCCCCCACCCCGGACTGACTGGTGCATTAATGATCCCATAGTGAATACCAATAAGCCCAGTGAAGAGCGCCTCTGTGGACTGGACTTGGGGGAGACAGAACACAAGAGTATGACAGGATGGGAATATGACAATTTGCAACATTTTCATAAAGTTCACAATTAATGTTAGTAAAAGAAAAGCCTGGGCTGGAGAGATGGCTTGGGGATTAAGGCATTTGCCTTCAAAGCCTAAGGATCTAGGTTTGATTCCGCAGGAACCCACATAAGCCAGGTGCACAATGTAGCACATGTGTCTGGAGTTCATTTGCAGTGGCTGGAGGCCCTGGCATGCCCATTCTCTCTCTGTCTGCTTCTTCCCCTCTCTCTTTCTCTCCCTTTGTCAAATAACTTTTTAAAGGCAATAAATAAATACTAAATAAACTTTTTTTTTCTAGGTAGGGTCTCACTCTGGCCCAGGCTAACCTGGAATTCATTATGTAGTCTCAGGGTGGCCTCAAACTCACGGAGATCCTCCTACCTCTGCCTCCCAAGTGCTGGGATTAAAGGAGTGCACCACCACACCGCGGTAAATAAACTACTTATAGAAGTGTTTACTGAGGCTCACAATTTCAGAAGATTCAGCCTGGTTATTTGGCTCTACAGCTTTGGACCTCTGGGAAGGCAGAACATCACAACAGGAGTAGACTGACGGAGCTGAGCAGTCTTTACCGGACGTACAGAAAGGCACAGGGGAGGCCTGCCCTTAGAGAGTTCTTCTCATCCCCATGCTCCAGTGACTTCCCTTTCTCCAAGCTAGCTTCACCTCCTAAAGACCTCCACCTCCTAGACCCACACCCATGATTTTAACACAGAAGCCATTGTCGGAGCAGTCAAGATCCAACTATAGCATATATGACACCCCCAGTTGTGATACTCTACAGCCTTCTTCCCCGTGCCCCTACCCCACCGCGAGGCATGGTGGCACACACTTTAATCCTGGCACTCATTCAAGAGACAAAGGTAGGAGGATCACAGTGAGTTCCAATTTGAGGCCAGCCTGAAACTATATAATGAATTCCAGGTCAGCCTGGGCTAGAGTCAGATCCTACCTTAAAAAACACAGAAAAAAAAGCTACAACAATAATAATAACATAAAGGAATTGCCTCTTTTCAAGGGTGTATGAGGATATCTTCAGCAAGGACATGTGTGTCTGTGATGTGCATGCATGTGTGCATGTGTGTTCATATGTGTGGGTGCACATGCATGCGTAACTGCTTGTGCATATGCATGCCAAGGCCACAGGTTGATGTCACATGTCCTCAGGTGCTCTCTTATTATTATTTTTATTATTTTTGTTTATTTATCTGAGAGACTGAGAGAGAGAGAGAGAAAAAGATGGGGAAAGAGAAAGATAGGGAGAGAGAATGGATGCACCAGAGCCTCTTGCCGTGGAAAACAAACTCTAGACACGTGCATCTATCACTTTGTGCATTTGGCTCTATGTTGGTACTGGGGAATTGAACTCAGTCCATCTGGCTTTGCAAGGAAGCGTCTTTAACCTTTGAGCCTCCATCTTATTTTATTTTATTTTTATTGAAACAGGGTCTCGCGCTGAACATGGAGCTCACTGTTTAGGCTATACTAGCTGGTCAGTGAACCCCAGAGGTCCTCTCATTGCCGCCTCTCCATCACTGGGGTTAGAGGAGTACTCTGTCCAGATAAGCTTTTCTTTGTGGATACTAGGGATCTAAACTCAGGTTCTCATGTTTGCGCAGACAACACTTTATCCACTGAGCCATCTCCCAAGCACTGAGGATGTTTCATTAACCTACAGAATACAATGTGCAACTTCAGACATTTGACTGATAAGGGTTCAAAATATGCTTGGTGAATATAGTCAGTAGTACATCAAGTCACCACCACAAGAGTGTTCAACAGTATTAAATAAAACATGCCTTATTTGTGTCATGTGTCATGATGGCCAGGGTTATTCTCTGGCCTCTGCATGCACATGCACGCATGCACCAGTGCACAGACTTACACACGTAACCCATGCAAATCCAAGTACAATGAAATCAAAATCAGATAATGCTTTCACTATTTCAAAACATTCCAAATGTCCCCCATGTTTTATGAAATAATGTACAAAATCCCATTCATGGTTTTAAAAGACTCACTCTGGGGCTGTACAGATGGATTAGTAGTTAAGGGCACTTGCCTGCAAAGCTAAAGGACCCCAGTCTAATTCTCCAGTACCCACATAAAGCCAAATGCACAAGATGGTTCATGCATCTGAAGTTTATTTGCAGTGTCTAGAGGCCCTGGTATGCCCATTCTCTCTCTCTCTCTCTCATAAGATAAATAAATTAAAAAATATTTTTTAAAAACTCCACTCTAACATGCAACCTCAACAGATATTTTAGATTTATATAATGGTATATACTTCATTAAATTTTATATATAAATTGTATCTAACCAGGACAATTACTTATATTTTCATGCTTCATTTTTACTTATTTAAATTTATTTATTTATTGCTTTTTGGATGTAAAATCTAGCTCTAGTCCAGGCTGACCTGGAATTCACTATATAGTCTTGGGGTGGCCTTAAACTCATTGATCCTCCTCCCTCTGCCTCTGGAGTGCTGGGATTAAAGTTGTGTACCACCATGGCCATTCATATGCTTTTTTTGTTGTTGTTTGTTTGTTTTTTGAGGTACGTTCTCACTCTAGGTCAGGCTGGCCTGGATAACACTATGTAGTCTCAAGGCGGTCTTGAACTCATGGAGATCCTCCTAACTCCACCTCCCAAATGCTAGGATTAAAGGCATGCGCCATGCTTCATATGCTTTTAACACTGTCTGGAGACCCTGTTTTGTGACCGAAGTTGAGTAAAGAGAGAGCACTGTAAACAGGGAGTCTAAGCATGGGGCAACCTGCATAGGCACAACACCAACCAATCCCAGAAATTATTGTACTCCACTTGCCTATTGGAAGTGCCTAGTAAGTATGCTGAAAATGAAGTTCCTCGTTTCAAAAATCAAAGATGTGCTGGTTAAAGTAATAAATTGTGAAGATAAACAAATAAATGCATATTTGGAAAAGCTACCAATACTTTAAAGATTTTCTGGTGGTTTTTCATGTATGTGTGTACTATGCATAAGAAAGTGGTAATTTACACAATATTGCTACTGCGAGTTTTCTTTTTAATTTTTTAAGACAGAAAACAACTTATGCAAATCACTGCATGCATGAGTATATGCCACCATCGAAAATTCAAATTAACTTATTAAACAATATAAAGATATACTTTACAAAATAGTTGCCTTGTTTATCTTGCTAGTAAAAATTTTACATCCTCGGGAATTAGAAACATATGTTCAACAGGGAAGATGTTGAAGTAAAGTGGTTGGAAATAATTATCACTACATGTTAATACCCAAATCAACACCACACTCCCTTCCCTCCTCCATGCAGCATGTCTCTTGATACTCAGCAGCTGTATGCTAATTCCATGGGAGCTCTTGATTTCCTGAGTATGCTAATATAAAGTTCTCTTGAGTGGTGACTTTGTTTCGTGGAAGCCCAACATATTAGCCATATAGAATATGCTCTACAGCTAACCAGGACCTCTGTGGCTGGGGTGAGCGCACTGAATGCCTTGGCTAATGATGCCGCATGCAAACGAGGAAATTTGTCAGGTTTCTGAGCGACGCCAGCAGTGATTTAAAGATGAGAAATTAAGCTATTAACAGATCAAGATCCCATCCGTGAATGAGAGCAACCTGGGCGCAGAAAGAAGATGAATGCCAGCCAACCACTCACCAGGATCAAATTAACAGTTAGCTCAAGTGGACTAAGCATCAAATGTACCTACTGAGCATTTCCAGTTTGGAAATGCAATGTTTAGCTAATGTCTATATGAGAACAGGTAAGTGACAATGACCTCCTAATGGGGCGGGATTAAAAGAGCTTGATCCAGAGACCCAGAGGTCCCCAACACCTCATCACTGAAGCAGACCAAAAATGAACCCAACATGGCTCAGGGAAATTTTGCGGAAGAGGGGGCGGAAAGAATGTCAGAGCCACATGTTGGGTCATGATATGCAGAGACATTTATCCTACCCATAACTGTGGGCTAACTCCACAATGCATGACCCGTATACCTCAACAAGGAGGGGCCAGGGGGAGGGGGTAGGACATGGATGAGCCTAACAATGGTACCAAATTGACTGTATTCACTGAGTACAAACCTAATTAATAAAAATAAATAAATAAATAAAATTTTTAAAAAAGAGCTTGAGGTACTCTTTCCAAGAAAGTTAAATATTGCTATGGACTAGTCTTTGTGGAGCAGAAATGGAGTTCATTGTGATGTCCTCTTCACTGTGATCTCCTAAGACACTACTGGATGTGGGCTTCTCTTTATAGACCTCCAGGTTTCTGCATGAACAAAGGAAGGTGAAAGCTTGGAAAAATATATACCAACTGATGTTTCCTTTAAGAGGCTCAGTCATGGAATCCACTTAGAACTGAAAGAAGGGAGTTGGAGAGATGTCTCAGTGGTTAAAATTACTTGTGTGCAAGGCCTGGTAGCCTGGCTTCAGTTTTCCAGCAGCAATGCAAAACCACATGAACATGCGTGTTTACAGTGACAAGACACCCGAGCACACTCACAGCCATTCTCTCTCTCTCTCTCTGTCTCTTTCTCTCCCCTATTCTTCCCTTCCTCTCTGTTTGTAAATAAATATATTTTTTTAAAAGAAGAACTGACATAAGGCCTCAAGATGTAAATATAAATGCTGTCACTGTTCAACAGAAACATAAAGCTAGTTGAGAAATTAAAACTAAAAAATTTAATTATTTTATTATTATGATTTTATATAATATATTATATTATTATATATAATATAATAATATATATTTATATACATTATATATTCACATAATATTATATAATTTTTTATAAAATATTATATTATTATAATAATTATTAATATTAAAATAATTGTTATTTTATTTTAGAGAGAGTGAACATGAGAGAGAGACACAGAGAGAGAGACAGAGAGAGAGAGAGATAGAGAGAAATAGAATTAGTATGCAAGGCCTCTGCCAGTGCAATCGAATTCCAGATGCTTGCCCCACCAAGTGGACTTGAGCAACTTTGTGCTTGCCTTACCTTTGTGTGTCTGGCTTACGAGGGATCTGGAGAGTCAAACATGTGTGCTTAGGCTTCACAGGCAAGTGCCTTAACTGCTAAGCCAACTCTCCAGCACCAAATTTTTACTTTGATGTTTCCTTTTCCTGACATAATTTGAGTTATAATTCCTAATGTTATCAAATATTTATAACATTATATATATATATATATATATATATATATATGTGTGTGTGTGTGTGTGTATGTAGTTTGATTATATATAATTTGTTATATATGTATGTGTGTATGCACACACATATTCTTAAAACACTATTTTTATTTCCCATTTTATTAAGAAAATATAGTGATAAATAATTGATGTAAGATTGGAAAATTAGTACTATAGTAAGTTTTGGACATGATCACAGTATTTCTCTTGATTACACACACACACACACACACACACACACACACACACATACACACACACACTCATGACCAACCCTGATTGCCACTTTCTAACCAGTTTTATTGTCTTCTCACATGATATGCAGTAATCAAAGAAGAAGCAGGGCAATCTCCTACAGAGGCTGTGCACAGATGTATAAATTATATTTAACTTAACTTCAAGCAGCTCCTTACTTTTGTATGAAAAAAAAATAATAAAATCAGAGCTTAGTATTCATCGTGTTAGAGAAAGAAATCTTTTAACGGTTTCATGAAAGTCTCACAAATTCTAAGACATGCCTCATTGCTTAGAGAAAATTCTATCAGATTTCTAAAATTTCATTTCAATCAACCTTAATAGAAATGGTATCTACAAGCTGGGGAGATGTCTCAGTGGTTAAGGTGCTTGGCTGCAAAGCCTAATGACTCTGGTCAATTACCCAGTTCCCACATAAAGCCAAAAGCACAAAGTGGTGCATGCATCTGGAGTTCATAGGAAGTTGCTTTGGTCCCTAGTGTGCAATCCTCTCTCTTTGTGTTTCTCTATTTCTCTGCTTTCAAATTAATAAATATTTTTTAAAAAATGGTATCTGCATTCTACTCCAAGGAAAGGCCTTTAGAATATTGTAACAAGACAAACACTATTTCTTGCTACATAGTATAAAAAATGAAAAATAAATTGACCAGCAAATTCATGAATCTCTTTCCTCTTCTTTTAATATTTCACACTTCCTAGATCTGCTTCCCAGGAGTTGATAGTGTTAGTTTGAGTACACTTAACTTACATAAATAAAAAGAACAAGGTATGATAGAGTGCCCAGGAAACTGAAGAGATTATTTTTAATAATAGAGGAAGTGAATTTTATATTAATGATTATGTACAAATCATTATATTCATAAATATGTTGATTCTAAATTCATTGTTCCTCAGAATTGAGGTTACTATATATCGCCAATACATGTAAACACAAAAGCCATTCTTTTTATAAGGTGTTACATTGACCTACAATTATAGATCTTTTGTTAAATAATCAAGGTAATTATTTTCCCATTACTTTCAAGAAGGAATAATAAATAAGTCTTCTGCTATAATGGAAAATTTAAGATTCTTCAGAACTTAAATGTGAGCTTTCATAAAGTCTTTAGGATAATTGACACGGTGAAAGGCACAGTGATACAGAGAATAGACCGTGGGGTGGGGAGATGGTACAGTGGGTAAAAGCTCTTGCTGTTAAAGCATGATCACCTGCATTCGATACCCAGCACCCATATGAAAAGCTGAGTGTGGCCAAGCATGCCTGGAACCCCAGTGTTGGTAGGGCAGTGTCTGAAGAATACCTGACATTTGCCAGTCAGACAGTCTGACCAAGACAAAGGCAGCTCCAGTTTTAGTCTCAGAGAAATAAGGCAGAAGCATATGAAGAAGGACATAATGGTCTTCTGTGGTCTCCATGTGTGTATACATGGGAAACTCAAGCCTACACACATGCATGAGCCATACACACACACACACACACATACACACAAATTAGCCAAATACTTTATGTCTCAGATACTAAGGTAAAGATAGGTGACAGGGCAGGTGTCAAGTTGTGCTAAGCAGTTCAAGAGTTTATGGGACCTCATCAGAGGCACATCTATTCAGCATGGAGATTTAGAAAAGGTTCCCTGTGGGGGGGCAACAAAGGCATGCAATGTTTAAAATGTGAGTTGGAATTAGTGAAATAAAAAAAAAAAGCAGGGAGGGAGGCATAACAGTGGAGGGAATTCTGAGGAGAAGTAATCTTCTATTCAGATTGTTTACGAAGACAGTCGGGGACTTAAACTTTCAATTACCTCCAAAATTTTGGATATGGGGTCCTCAGTGTGTTTCAGTGAAACACAACAGATATGAACTATGAAAAAGTTAAGTAAAATTGTATGAGTTTAATAAATGTTGGATATCATTACCATGCTATGTTTTAGCCTACCTGCATCTCTAGAGACTGCTAAGGAGGTCTGTATTACATATTTATTTCAAAGTAGCTGAAGATGATGGGGAAGGACCCTGGGCCTGACGGGGAATATGGCATTTTGTCTCATGAGGAAGCACTGGCAGCTCTTCTTCTCCACTATCCTTAGGATGTTGCTATGGATGGAAAACAGAATAAATGTTTTCTTCCAATTTATAAAGACTTGTTTCCTGACCAAGAAGAGTTATTTCCAGCTGTGTGTCACAGTTTAGGCGTGTTAGGAATATTCAACTCGGAGTGGAAAACCCTAACCATGAAGTTCCTTAGGGATGCCTCATATCCACCCTGTGAGGTGCTCGGCTTTAGCCACCCCTCCGCCATCCTCAAAGAACTTCTAAAGAAAGAGGACTAGGGCTGGGGAAACTGCTCAGTGGTTAAGGAGCTGGGTGGAAAAAGCTATAGGCCTGGGTTCAATTTCCCAGTGACTACATAAAGTCAGATACCCAAAGCAGCATATGTGCCTGGAGTTCGTTTATAGTGGCCAAAGGCCGTGGCATCCCATACATATTCTTACATTTTCTCTCTCTCTCCCTTTTCTATGCTTAAAAGTAAATAAAATAGTTTAGAAAAGAAGGAGGCCTGGGCCCTGACATCAAAGTCATGCTGCTTGCTCATTGCAAATAGCAAAGTATTTGGTCTCTGACACAGTCGGTCCAGGTTATGATGCATGGAAATGTAATATGATAATAAATTTGTTAAATTTTCAATATTGTCAAATCAGACACTGATCATAGATTGTTGGTAATACCTATTGTTAGCAGATACTGGGGTGTTTATAGGGTGACATATTCAAATGATATAGAATTCCTGATAAATATTTAGAAAAGTAGATAGATTGATAGATAGATAGATTGATAGACGGATGATAGTTAAATTAAGGTAAAGTGACTTCTATCTTCAGAGTTCTTTAGCATGCACATAAACAAGATAGATGTAAGATATTATATTACATAAGGACCTAAGAAATTACATGCATGTCTGCACTTCACTATTTGCATCAATCAGATGTTTCTTCTGTATAATTTAGAATTTGTTAGACTAAACTGGACACCCAGAGCCTTGTCTAGCTTTGTGATTTACAGTGACAATAGCTCCTCTTTCTCCCTCTCTTGAGTTATAATTTAGTTAGGTATTAATTCCTAGAGTGACAGTTCTATTTCTATAGCATTGTAATTAAGTATCTGATCCTCTTAATGCTAGGGCTATGGCTCATGAAATGCCAACCAGGTTGAAGATTGTTCTATTATCGCCAGGTGTACTTTCAGAGAATCTTTCAGTATTTATGTTTGATTTTTATGCTCTCATATTTTTTACTAATATTTGTCTGAGATTAATGTTAATACTCTTCTGGATACAATTTAATGGATTTTCATTATAACTCTCATTTTCTTAAATCTATTAAATTCTTATTCATTAACTTCTTAAATATTTTATCAGTGTATATTAATTGCATACAATATTTTCTTGTGACAAAATGCCTGAAAAGAATGAGCTTAAGAAAGGAAGGAGGCTGGAGAGATGGCTTACTGGGTAAGGTGTTTGCTGGAAGAGCCAAAGGACCCAGGCTCAACTCCCCACTACACAAAGTGTTGCATATGTCTGGAGTATGTTTGCAGTGACTATAGGCCCTCTTGTGCCCATTCTCTCTCTCTCTCTCTCTCTCTCTGTCTCAAATAAATAAATTAATAAATAAAATACTAAGAAAGAGAGGAAGGCTTTATTTCTAACCCAGGTCTTTAGTGAGAGAGTAACAAATGAAGCAGAAAGATATGAAAATACTTGTATAAGTTGGCAAGGATATTGGCGAGTGAATATAAGAGTACAGTTAAGACAGGTTAGAAAGCAGCTATCATAGTTAAAAAAATACCGCCACTCAGGAAAATCCTGGTATGTGGGCAATAGCCCACTACTGAAGGCTCCATGTTTATGAAATGCAAATTCATTTTTGCTTAAACTGAGAATGCTACTAAAGGCAGTTCCTCCGTGAAAGCAACCACCCAAAAAACTGTTTCCTGAGGATCATCCTGGAAGACACATAGAGTCTGATGTCACTGTGGTCTAGGAGGTCCAGGCTACATCTAAATATATAGATAGAGCAACATATGTTGGTGGGCACCTGCCATCTTCCCTTGCCTACTGAAGTAGTGAGATTGTGTTTTCATAGGCAACCTATGCCACATAATAAGACCCTGTCTCAAAAAGCAAAACAAACACCATAGATAACCTAAAATCAAATTTTAAAAAGAGTACATGTAATAATGCAAACGAAGGCAGGAAAAATAGAAGAGAAAAACAGTGAAACAAAAATAAGGAAACAGCTAATGTAACTATTAACATGTCAATGATTGCATTAAATAAAATAGTAGGGCTGGAAGAATGGCTTAGCGGTTAAGGTGTTTGCCTGCAAAGCCAAAGGACTCAGGTTCGATTCCCCAGGACCCACATTAGCCAGATGCACAAGGGTACGCACGCATCTGGAGTTCATTTGCAGTGGCTGGAGGCCCTGGCACACCTATTCTCTCTCTCTCCCCTCCCTCCCTCTTTCTCTGTCAAATAAATAAATAAAAATAAAAATATTTTAAAAAATAAAATAGTAAAATATTTTAGTAAATACATTTATGCATTTATAAATAATATATATTGTTAGAGTGAAATTTTAGAAATTCTACCATAGCCTATCTACAAAAAAATTGTTTCTTGTACTTGGTATGGATAAGAGAAAAATTTAAAGGTTAGAAAATATGTCAAGTAAATATTAATCAGAATAATTAGTGGCTATGGTAACACCAGATGAATTATAGTTCAGAGCAAAATATAATGTTAAGAGAGAGAACATTATGAAATGATGAAAAGGTCAAGTCATCAAGAAGACGTAGTGATTCTTAATGGCTATGAATTACACATCAGTCTCACAAAGCATCGGTAGCAAGCTGATGGGTTTGAGATGAAAAGTTCACAGATCTGTGGCTAAAGCTGAAAATGTGCGCTCAAATCCAAAGAGTTTTAACAATAACTGGAATTATGCCATTGAGTGCACAGAAAAACTCAACAGCACTGTAAACCAACCAGCATATATAGAAGATTCCACCCCAAGGCAGCAGAGTGCATATTCGTCTTAAGTGCTTATAAAACATATGCCAAGAGAGATCATATCCAATGACATGAACGAACCCCAACAAATGAAAAAGAATTTGACGTCAAAAAAACATTTCTTTACCTAACCAAAAGAGAACCAATGTGACATCAGAAATAGTCAAACACTAGAAAAGTAAATAGCAGACTATTACCTAAGACATAGGTCAAAGACAAAGTAAAAATAATAGAGAAGTAAATAAATAACAATAACAATAATGATGCATTGATCTGAGTGAACACAAAGGATATATCAGACATGAAAAGTTGTGGAGATAGGTAGTGCTGAAGAAAAACAATGCAGTACTTGATAGAAACACTGAGAAATAATCCTCAACAAGCTTTCATCTGAAGAACCTAAAATAAGATTAAAGCAGGAACAAAAGAAAATGAAAAAAAAAAAAACAGGATGAGTAAAATCAATAAAATTTTAATTAGGAAAATAAAGGCGATACTAATTTAAACATATTGCTACTTCTTTGAAAATCAGGAAGTTTGACAAACTTTTAGGAAAAACAAACAGAAAAAAAGAGGCACATGTTTTCTATTCAGCAATATGACAAGTCATATCAGTACAGACCTTGTAGACATCAAAAGTATAAAGTCACTAGCAGTAATTCTACACATGCAAGCTAGAGAACTCAGCTTAAATGGATCATCTCTTTGAATGACACACCCGTCACTATTCACCAAGTATAACATTATTTTACTAAAACTGTGTCATTTAGAATTTAAGTTCATAATTTAAAGAAACATTCAGGATGAGATGGTTAGACTGAAAGGTATGCCAAGTGATTCTTGGAAAAATAACATCAATTTACCACAATATACTCCAAAACATTAGAAGACAGAACATATCTTTATTTTGTGAAATTAATTGTGATCAAGTACCAAAATGAGACAAAAATATCTAAATAGAATACTGCATATCCTTGTGCCTTTGATATGCAGGGGCAAAAGTACACCTTTAAAAAGATGTACAAATCATGATTAACTGAATTAGTTCAATATTTAAAAAAACAATCCTTATAGTCAACCATATTAACATGATAAGAAATACTAATCATTCCATGAGAAATTGAAGTAAACATTTACCAATTCTTGGTAAATGTTTGCAGCCTAACACAAACATAAGGGAATGCCCTCATCTTAATTAAGGACATCCTCAAAAACCCACAGGTAACATTATATTTTATGTTAAAAATCAATGTTTTCTATTATGGTTAAGATAATGGAAAACATATTTCTTTCAATACTTTTGTTCAAAATGATGGAGATTCTGGCTACAGATATAAGTCAAGAGGAGAAAATGAGTGCATGAAGACGAGACAGGAAAAATTACAACTCCTTTCTATTAGTGGAAATCATTTCCTAAGTAGAAGATGCCAAGGTATCAACACAAATGCACTTCTAGAATTCATCATGAGTTCACCACATATGCAAGGTACAAGCTATGAATGAGAAAAAGATTGGTTGGATTTCTGTAAAGTAATAATGAGTACATTCACAGTGAAATGATTTGGCACACACACACACATATTATATATATATATATATATATATATATATATATATATATATATATATATATTTCCCAAATAATTTTGTCTGAGAGCTAAAGAAGCAAAATTACATAGCAAAAATCCAAATTCAAGATATGACTTAAAGGAATTTTGATCCATTCTTCAATTATATATTATTAAGTTTTTATAACTTTAATCATAATATCATCATTATAATATTTTTATCAAAAATGGACTATTAATGGAATTCCAGTTCAAAATGACACCTCAAATTGTGTGCTAAGAGGGTTAGGTAATGTATAATGACAACTTGAACGCTTCGACAAAGAATAAAAGTTGTTAGGTTCGAGTCATAAGAATGGCCAAGAAAACAAGAAGAGAACTCTAGAACGCTGAACATAATAATCAAACACATATATTGCAAGTGACTTATACTTGTGTGTATTGGACAGATATGGATTGGAAAGAAATGTGTTGATGCAGAAGAGAGAACCAAACAGTGCCTGAAGTTCTGGGGTCTTGGAAAAGTAAAGTAATGGCAGGTTTGCCACTCAAGGCATCTCCTGAGTTTTGAAGCTATCTTGGGCAATGGTCTGAGGAGCTACGTGAAAACATCTGAAATACACATTGATCTAGGTGTGATAAAGAGAAAACACACTTGTGATCAGAGCTCTGCAGGAGTAGGAACTATATTGCTTTCAGCAGGCTTTGAGCTGAAACATATTGGGTTTATATGCCCTTTATGCAGAGATGGTTCTAAGTTAGGTTATTATTCCCTAAACTTTCTGTCAGCCTTGAATTGGGTCAGCTATGTCATACTTTCTTCATATTTAAGCAAAACAGCACACTACAATGGGCCAAAGATTTGATAAAATTAGAATAGTCACACAGATATTTGAAACGAATAGACTTAAAAATATCTGAATAGAATGTTCATTGATTTAGTGGAAAACTGGATGATGGGAATGAAAAATGAAAGACGAAAACTGACTATTTGAAATTGAAACCAAATTAAAATTAAAATCTAACCTGGCAACAGAAATGAAGTTTGTGCATCATTTACGAGATGCTCTTAACCATGTGTAGGGATGAACTATAAGAGGAAACTGTGGAAATGAACTGTAGAAATGAAACATGGGCCGATCATGGTGGCACACACCTTTAATCTCAGCACTCTGGAGGCAGAGGTAGGAGGATAGCAGTGAGTTTGAGTCCAGCCTGAGAATACATACTGAATCCAGGTCAACCTTGACTAGAGCAAGACCCTACTTCAGAAAAATAAAAAATAAAAATAAAAATAAAAGCAAACAAACTGAAAAAAAAAAGAATGAACTATGGGGAAAGAACTGTGGAAATGTTTCGTATGGGCATTACAAGTAAGTTTTCTGAGTTTATTGCTTTGAGATACTAAAGTAGTTACTTGTACCTTGTCCTAATGTTAATCTTAAAACTGTGTAATATATCTACTCAAAGCAATGTGACTAGGGTTTCTCTGGCTTGATGAGCCTTTGGCCTGAACGGAATGTGTGACCTATATTGACAAGCAATGTTTAGTGACAATGACTGACCTTAAACTAGGCTCTTTTCCCAACTTCCTCAGTGGTCTTGTTGGAATCTGGACTCAGTGCATGCATCCATGTCTAAGAAGTGCTAACTATTAGCATCCAAAACAATAACTGTGGGCCCACGGATCTACTGAAGACAACAGGGGTGTTTACATTTGTGATCAGAGTGTAGGTATGCTCTGGATCAGCAGAGTCCAGCAGATCATACCTCTAAATCCCCTCCTGTAAGACATGTCCAAGGATTAGCCCAATTTGAAAGTTCCTTACAATTTGCTCGTATAATGTACTACTTGTTCACATATCTGGACATTTGGTTCCTGGCTGTTCAATAAAAATGGCAATGAGTACCCGTGTGCAGAATAAGCCACAGTCGCAGCGCCACAGAGCAGCTGAGCCTGCTCTGCAGCGGGTTTATTAATGGCTTAAACTCAACTTCTCATCATTTTCTTTCTTTCTTTTCTTTTCTTTTTCTTTTTTTTTTTTTTTTTTTTTTTTTTTGTCCTCAGTCTGCTGCTTGAAGCAGCTATACTCCCAGGCTGGGTATACCAGGAATTAGCTCTTCCATATCCCATGCTGTTCTCTTAGAATCAGTTTTTCCACTTTAGGTTAGGAAAATTCCAAAAATCAGTTTCCATAAATTCAGGGCTATGGCCTTCAATAGCACAACCACATGTCTGATATCTTTACGCTTAGGTACAGCTGAGCAAAGAGCCAGTAAACTTGACACTCAACTTGTAAAAATAATACTAAAGAGAAAAGAGTGAGTAAGGAGGCCCAAGAGTATACTTTACCTCTATGCTAGTAGTAAATGATCCAAATATTAAATGATTAAATTTGAACCCAAGATTGATAGAACAAAAGTATAGATTTAAAAAAAATATATTTGTAGGGCTGGAGAAATAGCTTAGTGGTTTAGGTACTTGCCTGTGAAACCTAAGGACCCAGGTTCAATTTCTCATAACCCACGTAAACCAGAAGCAGAAGTTGGCACATTCATCTGGAGCTCGTTTTCAGTGGCTGGAGGTCCTAGCATGCCCATTTTTTTCTCTCTCTATCTCTCTCTCTTTTTCTCTGCTTCTCTTTCTCTCTCTCATATATATATATATATATATATATATATATATATATATATGACAGAGAGAGAGAGCATAACTGATTATTTTTAAGTATAATGAAAAAATAAATCTCAGGTGTATAAAGTAGACCAAAATTTGGCCAACATTCATCATATATATGGGACCTATATGGGACCTAAGCCAACGTCTGATCACATTGCATAATTTCATTGTTTCCTATTGCTTTTTAGTCATAAGTTTTGGCAATCTAATTAACTCATATCCATTAGTTTTTGAAATTGACTTGGGTAGGGGATTTACCTGGCATATGCTGCTCTTTTGTTTCCTGTGGAACACTTCCTGATCATGTCAACAGGCATAACACCTTTCACAAGCATCAGAGTAGCAGACAAAGTAGAGTTACAGCAAGAGTATTTATCAGTGGTGTGAATTAAAACAGAGAACATGATAGGCCAATTCTAGGACAAAAATAAATAAATAAATAAATCCTACAACTAGCATTCAATCATTTGGAAACACATCATTTGAAAGAAGTTCAAAAGCAGTAAGCATTTGGGAAGGATGTTTCATGCACAGAGAAACTACTCTCCAAAATTTCAGCCTATAAGAATCTAGTGACGGGATTTCTCCCCACTCCCAGTCTCATATCTGTACATCAAAGGTCACATACAAATATCCACATAACAGTGCTATAAGTTAGCTCAAGACTAAACACAGCAAAGTTGCTCTTGAGTATTAGACTGAATCAATACATTTTAACAAATTCAATCAATTGGATATTCTTCAAATATATGAAATAGCAAACCCTTGTTGCCTACAAAAACTTGGATGAGGGCTGCGGAGATGACGCAGCAGTTAAAGGCACTTGCTTGCAATGCCTGCAGGCCTTGGTTGGTCTGGGTTCAACTCTGCAGTACCCTGTGCAAAGCTAGATGTGCAAAGTGGCACTTGCTTCTGGAGTTTGCTTAAGAACCTCCTCCAAGGAAAGAGAAAATGAAGCTGAGGAGATTCAAAACTCATCAGAACAACAACAATAAAAACAAACAAACAAACAAACAAAAACCCTGAGTTTGCTGAGAGCTTAATAGGAAAAGAGATTTATAGCATGCCCTCTAGGATTCACAGCCCATTGCAGAGGAAGAGGCAGAGAGATTGTAAAGTCCACTGGATAGGGAAGCTATTCTTGAGGCGTTGTTTCCCCAGGGAGACTGAGTGGTGTTGTCACAATGCCATCATGATTTCAGATGGAATGGAGGTGGCGAAGGTGGAGGGGAGGGAACATAAGAGTAGAAGCTGAAAGGAATATGACCAATATGCAGTGTGTTAATAATATTTAAAGGTACCATTATTATAGTGATATAAAAAGTACTGAAACTGGGCTGGAGAAATGGCTTAGCGGTTAAGGTGCATGTCTGCAAAGCCTAAGGACCCAGGTTGGATTCTCCAAGATCCATGTAAGCCACATGCACATGGTGACACTTGCATCTGGAGTTCGTTTGCAGTTGCTAGAGGCTCTGGTGCACCCTGTCTCTCTCTCCTTCTCTCTCTCTAATAAGTAAATAAGTTTAAAAAGTACTGAAACTAATCCATTAAAGAATGGCATTAGTTTTCATCTTCCTGATAAAGTTTAAAGATTTCATTTTCATACAGAGAGCTTTGCAGGGACTTGGAGAATGTTAGGGGTGTATTGCTGCTTAAAATGAAATCTAATAATTCAGAAAGCAGCTATCTTTAATGGCTTACATATAAGAAGTAAAATACTGTTCCAGTTCTGAAAGTTCCAGACATAGATATTATTTTTTTTTTTCTTTTTGAAGCTGTGGGTCTATTTTCTCCAAGACCAAAAAGAATTTTTTTTTTGCTTCATTTTTCATCCAGAAGGTGCTCACAGATGCCTCATTACTGGTGTGCATCGTGAAGGACATGCTTGGGGAGAGTTCTGTGAAAACACCACGTTCTCCCTGGATGTGCAAACTTGCAGATTCAGTCACCTTCTGGACAAATAGCATTTACTATTTGAGAGCTCATCTGAAAGATCCTTGCCTTTGATTTTTAAAAGGTGAATATTGTGTCACTGTATGGTTCACTCAAATAGAAATTCCATCTTTCATTGAAGTACAGATAGCACCACTTTATACTGCCCTTTGTGTAAATGTGATAGCGATTACTGAGCATGCTAAGATACATTTTTCTATAATATTTGTGTTAGCCAATATTACATTTTATAATAGCATGGATACAGAGGTAAAATTTTCAGTTAAATAATTATTCAGGAGGCAATGCACTGAAGGTATTGTTTGTCCTAAATTCTGCAATTATAAGATTTCTTGTTTTGATAATATTTTATTTTTATGTATTTTAGAGAGTGAGAATGAAGGAGAGAGAGAGAGAGAGAGAGAGAGAGAGAGAGAGAGAGGACAAACCAGGGCCTCCAGCCACTGAAAATGAACTCCAAAAGCATGCTCAACCTTGTATATCTGGCTTATGTGGGTCCTGGGGAATCAAATCTGGGTCCTTTGGCTTTGCAGACAAGTGCCGTAACTGCTAAGCCATCTCCCCAGCCCAAGTTTAAGATTTCTCATAGTACTACTGACCACAAAAATCTATAATAAATGTGAGGTAATTATGCATGTGAAGTAAAATAAGTATCAAGTGAATAAAATAATTTATGAAGGAAAATGGACAGTGAAACTAATTGGAATATATGAAGCTGATACTGAGTCCTGGGATGTTTTCAGAGTGGTATAAAGTGATATGTGTAGAGAAACCATCTTAAATCAAAATACTTGTAAGCAAAGAAATGTATTTAGTGCATACCACACATAGCTGAGAAACAGGAATGAAATTGTATGGCTGAACTAAATCTATAAATGTAAATAAAAAGAAAGTAAGTCAGAACCAAATTGGGAAGAACCAAAAAGACATCAAACTACACGTTTGGAGATTAAAGCAGTGGAGCTTGGAGGAGGTCATGGAGTTAACAGCATTGGTCTGTCATTGGTCATTTTGGGTTTATAAAAAGGTGTGAAATGTCCTATCCAAATCCAATAAAATATAATTCTACTTACAATGTACAAGTGCCTATTTGTACTTCACTTTTTAATTTCATTGTATTTTTATTTTTTAATTTTATTTTTTATTGACAACTTACATAATTGTAAACAATATCCCATGGTAATTCCCTCCCTCACCCCACTTTCCCCGTTGAAGCCCCACTCTTCATATATCCCTTCCCCCTCTCAATCAGTCTCTCTTTTATTTTGATGTCATGATTTTTTTCCTCCTATTATGATGGTCTTATGTAGGTAGTGTCAGGCACTGTGAGGTCATGGATATCCAGGCCACTTTGTGTCTGGAGGAGTATGTTGTAAGGATTCCTACCCTTCCTTTGGCTCTTACATTCTTTCTGCCACCTCTTACACAATGGACCCTGAGCCTTGGAGGATGTGTGAGAGATATTTCAGTGCTGAGCACTGCTCTGTCACTTCTTCTCAGCATTAATCTGCTCTTCTACTTACATATGTACAATACCACTCTATTAAGTCCCCAGAGGTCATTGTATTTTTTAAATCTTTATTTATTTATTTGAGAGAGAGAGAGAGAGAGATAATGGGCATATCAGGGCCCCCAGCCACTGCAAATTACCTTAGAAGCATATGTTACCTTGTGCCTGTGGCTAATGTGGATCCTGAGTTCTTTGGCTTCACAGGCAAGTGCCTTAACCACTAAGCCATCAGTTCAGCCCATGAACATTCAAGTTTTAAGTGTTTTTATAATTTATGAAAGAGAGAGAGAGAGGGATAAAGAGAATGTGCATGCCAGTGCCTCCATCCACTGCAAATGAACTCCAGATGCATGTGCCATGTTGTACATTTGGCTTACGTGGGCCCTGGGGAATCAAATCTGGGTCCTTTGGCTTTGCAGGCACCATAACCACCAGGCCATCTCTCCAGCCCTGAACTTTCAGTTTTCAAATAAATATTTGATATAATGAAAATATATATCTACTTGACACCTACCAATAAGAGCAGATTTCTGTCCTTAACTTCCTTATGAAATTTTCTAAAGTGAACTTCCTATGCAGAGTAGAATATTCAGCTCATGAGACTTCTCTGCTGTTAGCATCCATCTCCATGAGGGAACTCTCGGATCAAGTCTAGTTTCTACAACCCGGTTCCTTAGCTCAATCAGCTTTAGCTTTGACCCTGACCCAGGGAGTGCTATGGCACAGCAAAGGGACAGGGCCAACTTGTCCTCAGAGAAATATCCTCATGTTTTCACCAGCCCACAGATCTCAGCCTGAGGCAACACTTACACCAGCATTACGAGCAACGGAAGCTAATTCGGAGAGAGAAGCAAAGAGCAGGGAATTGGAGATAAACAACTTTTTCCCAAGAAAGAAATCCTGTCACACTGCCCTAAGAAAGATGGTCAGACTTGATCATCTAGAAGTCTCCTTAGGAGAAAGGAGCCGTTAAGTGTAGAGGTATACCCTTGAGACATCATCCCTGTAATTTCTTTGCTCCATCTTTGACATATTCCTTTAACCAATTTTCAGGAACCTAGGATATGTTTTTCTTCTCCTGAGGGAAGATCTTAAGCAAGTATTAATAAGGTTACATCCCTGCCTTTCATGGGCTGTTTTGCAAGGTTTATACATGTAATTCTTTCTCTTTGCAGAATTGACTAGAAATTTACTAAGGATGGAGGAAGCATTGTCAAGCAGGTGACACTCTGTCATGAAATTGCCTCAGGTTTGAATCCGCTCTGTCAGTCAAGATGTAACTTTGAAGAAAATTAATTATCCACTTGAAGTCTATTTACTCATCTGTGAAATGTGACTATTGCATTAAATAGAAAAATAAAATAATAAAATAAAATAAAATAAAACAAAACAAACACAAAACCAAGGGTTTGTTTTCAGCTTCACAGACACTGTCTGTTTTCACTGAGGAATCCCAGGCATCTATGCAATACAGATCCCAGCTCTATTTGCTGAAGGGACCCAGGGTATAACGCCTGCAGAATGGGAATCTCATAATGGCTATATATGTATATCTCCATATATACTATTACTTTATTAATATTATTATTATACATGAAGAATAACATTCATAATAGCAGGAAAATACATGATTTTAGTAAATGTGAGTAGAATGTTATTAATGTTTCACTACTAAGCATAATGCTAGTAGGCTCTCTCAGATGAATATGACCTATAATATTTTAGAATATGTATGCCTCTATATTTTTTCAAAATATGTATCCATCAGTACTGACTACAGCATTTTATTAAATCCCATTTGTGGATCAAAATATAGGTTCTAAATCTCTCTTTAAATTCTGTTATTGGGAGCTAGAGAAACAGTTCAGTGGTTAAAGGTGCTTGCTTACAAAGCCTGTTGGCCCAGGTTTGATCCACCAGTACCCACATAAAGCCAGACAAACAAAGTGGCACACACATCAGAGTTCTGTTTGCAATGGCAGGAGGCCCTGGTGTACCCATCTTTCTCTTTTTCTCCCTCACTCTCTTTTTTGTCTTGCAAATAAAAAAAATTAAATAAGGAATACATTTGATAATTTAAAATTTCTGTTATTATTACTTTTTTGCAATAAATGATATAAATCCAGGATATCTTCTTTTTATTATTTTTTGTGTGTAAGGATGTGTATGCATTTATATGTATGCGTGTGTGTACATGTTGCATGGCATGCATGTAGATGTCAGATGACAAAATCAGGATGTTGGTTCTCTCCTTCAACCTTGTTTTGATATAGAGGCTCTCTTGTTGTTTGCCATCTAGCTAGAATTTTGAGAGTCCCATGGTCCCAACTTCCATAACTTCAGGCATGTTGGTATTATAGATATGTGTCCCACTTTGCATCTAGATTTACACAAGTGCTGATGATCTGAACACCAGTCAGTAGGTTTACAGAATAATCACCTATAACCACTTGAACCATCTGCCCAGGCCCTATAATTAAAATATATATGAAAGTAGATGCTGTAATGTAGAGTTCCAGGTCACTTGATAATATTGTAATTAGTGGGTTTTGGAGTATTTACTTTAACACTAGTCTTGTAAACATTTTTCAAAAGTGTTTGGAATTGGGCTGGAGGGATTGCTTAGTGGTTAAGACATTTGCCTTCAAAGGCAAAGGACCCAGGTTCAATTCCCCAGGACCCACATTAGCCAGATGCACAAGGGGATGCACTCGTCTGGAGTTCGTTTGCAGTGGCTGGAAGCACTGGCACACCCAATCTGTCTCTCTCCCTCCCTCCCTCTTTCTCTGTCAAATAAATAAATAAAAATTTTAAAACAATGTTGGGATTATACTGACAATAAATTATGAAGACAGGCACTTGTATGATCAAGAACAGTTTAATAAATATTATGGTATTATGTGTTCCCTACAGGTTGAAAATCCTTGTCCATAGAATTACTTTATCTCCATCATTACATTTTCTTCATTATGCTCTGAGGGGCGGCAAATTTTACCTGTTCTCTAATTATTTGGCTTTCTACTCTTTATTTTATTATTGATGGTTTATAGTATTCAATGAAAGAAATCTCGTATCTTGTAACAATTATTAATTAAATGTTTATTTCACTATTTTAATATTTTAAGTTATGGGTTTAGCATGGACACTTTTATCAGAAAAAAGCATGAGAAATTAATAAATGTATATATGAAAGATGGAGAATTTTGTAGTTAATGAGTTGTGGTCTAGTCTATATGTGGTACACCACATTTGAACATTCACTAGATCCACTTTGTTTTGGTATTTATGACTTTAATGGAACAAACACTATTCACATAGCAAATTTCTTATGGCATCATAATAGATCAGCTAAAATATTTTCTTGGGATGGGGAGATGTTTAATGGGTAAAAGTATTTGCCATGCAGTAGTGACAACTTGAGTTTTGATCTCTAGAACCATGTAAAGCTGAACATATTAATCCCAGCACTCTGGTGAGTGGAGAGGTGGAGATAGTAGAATCCTGGAAGCTTGTGGTGTCTTCTGACCCCCATATATGTAGCTAGGCTCACGCATGCTTACACTCTCACATGGAACACATAAACACACATATGTACACATACCATACACACATAAAGATAACTTTTTAATATTTTTTGTTTATTTATTAGAGACACAGAGAGGGAAAAAGACAGGTAGAGAGAAAGAGAGACAGTGGGCATTCTAGGGCATCCAGCCACTGCAAATGAACTCCAGATGTGTGGGTCCTGGGGAATTGCACCTGGGTCCCTTGGCTTTGCAGGCAACCCAACCCAAGATAAAATATTTTTTGTAAATAATATTTTCTTTCTCAAAATTTTCTCTGCTTTCAAACAATGCAGCATAGTTTCAACATACATACTTGAGTGAGGTATTGAAGTCAACAAATATCCATTGAAAAATTACTGGCTCAGCAGTTAAGGAGCTTGCCTGCAAAGCCTAAGCACCCTGGTTCAATTCCCCAGTACCCACGAAAAGTCAAATGCAAAAGGTGGCACATGCATCTGGAGTTCACTTGCAGTGTCTAAAGGCCCTAGCATGCATATTCTCTCTCTCTCTCTCTCTCTCTCTCTCTCTCTTTATTTGCCTCTTTCTCCCTCACTGTCTCTCAAATAAAAAATAAAATAAAATATTTAAAGGAATAAAAATTAGTATCTAAACATAATGCCTAGATAAGGAAACAGTAAAGGTGAATTGCATTCTCTTATCATAAGCCTGAAACTTGAAACCACAAACACTACATGAAAACTATAGTGCATGAAAGAAATTGACACATTTTGTGGAAGAGACTTATCAAAGATTAAGTGACACTATTAAACAAACTGTTCGACAGGTAGAGATAACTAAAGATTAAATGCCCAATGAAATCCACACTAGAATGTTAGCCCCAAAAGTGAGACTGGGTTGGGGGATGCCGAGGCGGGTGCTGAGAGGCAGGGATGCAAGAGGACAGTGACCTGGAGGACCTCAGGATGCTGCTGAGAAGAAGGGGAAGCATTCAGTGTAATCGGGCATTTCCTCAGGCAAGGACCATGAGGCTTAATGTGCAAATGGAGATTAATTATGATGGTACAGAGGTGGCCTTATTAAGAATCTCTTTGTTATAGAATCTACATAAAACAATACTGAGAGCAGAATCTCTGCTTTACTGATTCAGAAAGCAAACACGTTCAGCAAGCTTAACCAGCTTAATTGATTGCTATAAAGCAATAATCAGTTCATTGAAGTGAGCAATCCAGGGTAATGGGTTTCATGTAATTTGGGCACAAAGGATATCACTGTGAACAAAACAACTGCAATTGAAAAAAAAAAAGCTACAGCAAAGACATTTCTTGACCTCTCTCTGTCAAGATCAGTTGGAAAATGTTTTTACTCTGTTCTAAATTTTAAGAAAATACAATTATGCATAAAACTAAATCAGGATCTGTGGTGGTTTGATTCAGGTGTACCCCATAAACTCAGGTGTTCTGAATGCTACATTCCCAGCTGATGGGGATTTGGGAATTAACGCCTCCTGGAGGCGGTGTATTGTTGGGGGTGGGCTTATGGGTGTTATAGCCAGTATCCCCTTGCCAGTGTGTGGCACACTCTCCTGTTACTATGGTCCACCTGATGTTGGCTAGGGGGTGATGTCCACTCTATGCTCATGCTATCATTTTCCCCTGCCATTGTGGAGCTTCCCCTCAGGCCTGTAAGCCAAAATAAACCTCTTTTCCCCACAAGCTGCTCTTGGTTGGGTGATTTCTACCAGCAATGTGCACATGACTGCAACAGGATCATATCTAGTAAGAACAGAATTCTAGTGAGAACAGAATACTTTATCTAATGCACAGATGGAGATACCAGGGAATCGATGGGGCTTCATGTGTTCTCTCATCAGAGCAGGAAGAGAACGTGAAGCCTGTACTGAGAGCCGACCTTTAATAGGTGATAACTGGTTCTCGTGTATATAACCCAGTGGAAGATGACAGAAGTGATTCTGAGACAAACAATTCTGATACCTACTTTCCTTCTGCTCTGTGACAAAAGAAATATCAATGGAAAACTGAATCAATTAAGAATGAAGGAATTCTGATTTTGCTTGGTTATCTTCATATCCTGTAGAGACATTAATTTCTCCTAGAACCAGTACTCTGTACATTAATATTTTTAAAAGTAGATTGCTATGATAAATTTATATAAAAGATTAAATACATTCATGAAAGATTAAAAACATAAAAGAAAATTATAGCCAATCACTTGTTGACATTGCATAGATAACATCCTGTGAATTTTTAGATAGTTTTTGTTGGAGAAATTTACTTTTGACTGACTTGTCTAAATTGACATTTTTTTTGTTATTTTTTTGAGGTAGGATCTCATTTTGGTCCAGGCTGACCTGAAATTAATTATGTAGTCTCAGGGTGGCCTTCAATTCACCATGATCCTCCTGCCTCTGCCTCCGGAGTGCTGGGATTAAAGGCGTGTGCCACCACTCCTGGCTTAAATTGACTTTTAACATTGGTGTTTGAGCAGCTATCTTTAGAGTGAGTTTTGGGAATACTATAGGTGGTCCCTGAAACATTCTCTAGAGTTTCTCAAGGTCAAAGTTATTTTTTTTTTGATAATACCCTCAAATCTTCAGTCTGACCCATTACCTCATTTGAGT
Organism: Dipus sagitta; assembly: GCA_036346955.1. Lineage (NCBI taxonomy): Eukaryota > Metazoa > Chordata > Mammalia > Rodentia > Dipodidae > Dipus > Dipus sagitta. The sequence continues at coordinate 46,699,808 of CM070785.1, forward strand.
ACCTGGAATTTTCTAGAAGCTAATAGTGTGGACTATCCCAACAGAGCAGAAGCAAGTGCAGAACCTGATGAAATATTATGGCTGTTTTATTAATAAGACAGATGCTGTATATGATATCTTATAGAAAATGACATGTACAAGGTCCCCCTTATCAAGGCAATTTAGGGAGTGTTAGCCACGCTCATTTGTTATGGTAATGGCATCACCTGCATATTTTTATGTCACAGATGAGCTAGCAATGTTTTTAAATAAGTGTATTTGGGTCAACTAACTCTCAATAATGCTGCTTAAAATACCATTAAATTGTTATTGTTTTATAGAAGAAACAGAAATGTTGATCATAGTGGTATGCAGCAGAAATCCAGAGAGAACCAGTGTCCTTTTTCTAAATCTTTCATTTTCCCATTTTACTTGAGTCTGCTACTTATGAGTATAACATGAATTTTTAGATGTTAGTGCCTAGAAATGTATCTACAAATCATGTGTAGTTTTATAATTGATACAAGTTATATCTTTGCTTCCAATTCATTTACTCAACCGATGTATAATTGCATGATTCAATTACTCTGCATCAGGAAGGATTCAAAGTAATTGGGGTTCCTTTGATGTGAATCAATTTAAAAACTAGGGAAAACATCCATTTTAGATAAACTTAATTTCAAAGGAAACTGTAGGTTAATTGCGATTCACACAACTTTGAACCTTACATAGTGAACAGAAGCAACTGTTTCATGCCTAGACTTAAGCAAGATGGGAAGTGGGAGTCTAATGGCAAAATTCAGATGAAGGCTGTCGACCCTCCACCCAACCCCATTAGGTACTGGTGATGAATGTCTGCCTGAGAGAGGGCTGGAGGGTTACAACACAGCACTATTACTAAGCTAATGACCCATGGGATGTGCTCTATATAGGTCCTTGCTATGACCACTTGCACTTACAGTGAAATCAGTCACACCCAAGCCTTGCCAAATTGCAGAAAGTGAGTGGCCTGGCAAAGCGCTGCAAGCCTGGCTGACAACTCGCCATCACGCTGCATCCTGTAAAATCACCCCCCATGTCTCTAGACCTGTACCAGGCGGATTCCGCATAGCAATAACCTCTGCTGTTCCCTTGAGTGCTGTGGCCAAGGAAAGTGGTGATAAATGAAGAACCACCTGTGCGGCAGGACCAGAGCCACGAGCCACAGCAGGGAAGTCCTGTTGAAAAGCACCTTCCTGGGTTTAGGAATGGAATGGTCGCTGGGACAGGGAGTCATTGCTATATCTGACCACTGTAGTTTATTCGTTGCTGTGGAGACATGATTGACAGATCATTTACAAATCCCATTCTGAAAAGTTGTCCATTGTGGTTATCTTGGTCTTACTATCAACTAGGTGTCTGGACATCAGAGTTTATTTTATAGCCACATGATGTGACATCTGTCTGCTATCATAATATTTGGGATACTGAAGCAAGATGATCTTGAGTTTGAGGCCAGCCTGGTAGACATAGTGAGGCCCTGTTTCAAAAGGAAAAAAGGAAAACAAAGACAAAATACCATAACAGATTATCTGACTTTTGCATCTTCTGTTGCCAGACAAAGAAAAGACACATTCATTCTTCAAAAGAAAATGGTACATCATACAGCATTGACGTGTGAGTTGACTCATATGATTAGAAGAGCAGATCATGAAAAGACTTTGTGGAAGCAAGGCCAACAAGAGCAATTTCCATATTTTTCTTTAATTTGTTTATTCCATTTTTTAAAAAATATTATTTATTTGTGTGCATGTATGTGTTTATGTTCAGGTGCGCACATGTGTGTGTAGATACACCAGTAACTCTTGCTGTTTCAAATGAATGTTTTAGAGGCTTTTTGGCATCTGGCTTTACGTGGCTGTTGTGGAATTGAACCTAGGACAATAGGCTTCTCAAGCAAGCACCTTTAAGGGCTAAGCCATCTTCCCAGCTGCACCTGACAAATCTTAAAGAAGGTGAAATTCCAAGATTTGGGGATGTTGGAAATTTGTTCAGGTGAGGAGAAACAAGGAAAGAGAACAAAGTTATAATATAAAAAGATAGCATTCGCAGGCTGTGGCAAGCTTAGGTTTGACTTGAACATTAGAAAGAAAACACTTAAACAGAAGAAAGGTACTTTGTGCTATACCAGGAATTCTTCATAATGAACAAAGAAAGAGCCGGGAGTCCACTGCAAAGGTAATGGAGAAGATTGTGGGGAAGACCTTTGTATTTTTTATTTTAGATATTTTACTAATTTTGTTTAAGAAACACACATACAAACAATATGAATGGGTGGGCCTCAAGCCACTGCAAACAAACTCCAGATGCATGTGCCACCTTGTACATCTGGCTTTACATGGGTGCTGGAGAATTGAACCCAGGTCATTAAACTTTGAAGGCAAGCACCTTAACTGCTTAGCCATTCTCTCCGGCCCCCTTTACAAATATTTTAGTTATTTATTTATTTATCTGAGAGAGAGAGAGAATAAGGACCTTTGTATTTTGACAGCAGTGATTGCAAAGAACATGTAAATAAATGGAGTAAAATGTGTCACTCGGGTATTTGTGTGAGAGAGAAAAGAGTAATGCATAGGGGCTTGAGACACTGGCACTGTTCTCCTTTATGAACAAGAGGATGCTTGTGCAGCAGTGAGGTTGTAGAGATGAGGCCGGAAACCCTGAATGCTCTTCCAGACAGATGAAATGTGAGAATCCTTAAGACACTGGAGTGAAAATGTCAAGTAGGTCTTTGGGGAATATTCAGTACGGAGTCAATAACATTGCTTCAGTAAAAATCATAAGCTGAAACCAGGTGACTCTCAAAAAATGTGGGACACTTTAATATTTAGTTTGATAAGAATGGGTTGTGAGTGCTTCCAAAGAAACTAATAGTAGCATATAGGAAAAAAAAAAATCAGAGGAAAGGAAATGCCATGAAATGCAAGCACATTTCACTAAGTGGAGGTGGGGGGAGAGATGTGTCAATCCTGAGATAATCCAGGGAGTCTGAAAGACAGGCGCCCAGCACACAGGCACTTATGTGAGCAGCAGGGGAAGACCTTGGATTGCTGTGAAAATGCTATGAGATGTCCAGATTGCAGATGGAGAGAGGAAGTAGAGACAGCCTGCTTGGTGGATTTTCTCCTAAGGTGAACAAGAAAACCAGGTTCATAGGGAGGAGAGACATGGGACTTCTTCATATGGTAGATATTAGAGATTGTTTTGCATACTGAGAGCAGAGTGGCTTTGGAGAGAAATTGTGATGGAAACAAATTTCCTGATGCCGTGAGTTGGTACCTTACTTGACTGCGGGTTTCCAGGTTCTTGGCATCTTATTCAAAGGAATAGAGAAAAGTCTACAGATAGCAAAGCAGAAGGAACTTTTTTTTTTTAAAGTAAGCATTCTTTTTAAAAATATTTTATTTTAATTTGTTTTCTTTGATTTATTGAGAAGAAGGGAGGGAGGGAGGGAGGAGAGAGAGAGAGTGAGAGAGAAAGAAAGAATGGGTGTGCAGGGCCTCCAGCCACTGCAAATGAACTCCAGACACATGTACCACCTTGCGCATCTGGCTTATGTGGGTCCTGGGGAATCAAACCTGGGTCCTTTGACTTTGCAGACAAACACCTTAACTGCTAAGCCATTCCTCCAGCCCCAGAAGGAACTTTTATTAAAGGGAAAGAAAACAGAAAAAGGTAGAGGAAATGTATGCTGTAAGAGAGCTGTGGGCTCCTTGAGTTAGATGGCCCACAAGTGGTGGGTTAATGCTTTGGGTTTCTTCATATGGGCTCCAGGAAGAAAAGAAACTGGTTATTAGGAGGTATACTTTGAATGAGAATCTGTTAGATTGAAGAGCTTGGTCATGAAAACATTACTACATACCCGTCCTTTCCCATGATGCATCTGGTTTTAATCATGTGTATTCCAAATTATGTGTAGGCATAAGATGATAATTAACACTGGGCGTGTTGGTGCACACCTTTATTCCCAGCACTCGGGAGGCAGAGGTAGGAGGATTGCTGTGAGCTTGAAGCCACCTTGAGACTACATAGTGAATTCCAGGTCAGCCTGGGCTAAAGTGAAACCAGACCTCAAAAATCCAAAAAAAAAAAAAATTAATTAAAGGATTCTCCCTGTAAGTTCCCTGCACCTTGGAGGGTGTGATATGCTACTTTTAGTGTTGAGCACTTGGCAACCTCTGCTTTTCAGCTTTAATGAGTTTCGAGTCTCCTCAGTGCCTGCCACCTTCTCCTTGGAGAAAATGAAATTGTTTTGAGTGCAGATGGGTTAGTATTTCATATTAATATTTTATATTCTACCCAAGTGGAGTTACATGTCCTCAGTAAGAGTGTTCAGCAAGAGCCTGAGTGTCAGGACACTTACTTGGTTATCAATGTTTGGTGAATGCCTAGTGTTTCGGATATTACACAAATGAAAAACAAGGGAAGAGTATGCGTTGTGTTTGACATTAGATTTCACTGTGCCATTTTTGTATTCTAAATCACCCAAGAGGAATAACATTCTATTTGCCTTTCCACTCTTGATTTGTGAGCTTTTCAACTTTCACAGCTGATTCGATTTCAGAAAGACTCATTGGCAAATGTGCAGTCATTGAGTCAGATTGTTTGGGCATTTTAATAAGGGGCTCTATCCTTTGATTAAAATTAAGTATCAGTGTAAATAAAATCCAGTACCAGCTAGTACACTTCCTGAGCTACCTGATAAAGAGGAAAACAACTGGAAATACAATGAAAATCATATATATATATATATATATATATATATATATCATATATATATACATATACATATTATATAATGTATTATATATGATTATATTTTATATAATACATTATATAATATTATATATGTATATATATACATAGCTGCAAGGCAGAAAGGGAGAGTGAGTTTGGGCACCATAGGGCTTCCTGTCACAGCAAACAAAATCCAGACGCATGTATGTACTACTTTGTGCATCTGGCATTACATGGGTACTGGGTATTCAAATACAGGCCAATGAGGTTTGCAAGTTAGTGCCTTTAACTACTGAGGCATCTCTCTAGCCCTGGAATATTAAAAAAAAATAAATATGTGCAGGGTGTTCATAGAGATAGTCATCTCTAGCATCATCAATGTGCTTACAGGCTCTTTTTATTTATTTTGCAGCATCTTAAACTTTTGAAAGAAGTTATAAACTGCAACAGACCTGAGCAAGAACTAACCCAAGGCATGATATTATGAATTATGTAGGTACATCTGGGGTGCCTTGCCCACCTGTCGGCAGTCCTTTCTGTAAATCTATGTGTGCATTTCTTTTAACAATCTGCAGACAGAGAACCACACATTTATAGCTGCATATGTTCCCATTAAGAAGGGAACTTTGAAGCAGTAGTTAGGCTAAATCATATTTGCATATGTTAATAATAAAATAAATTTATGGCCATGTGCAAAGTTACAAAATGAGAGTGATTTAGGATTTAGTCAATGGCTAACTGGTTTGATAGTGGAATTCGTTCTTCTTGTAGAAACTATACCTAGTGCTCATTGCTGTCATGGATAATGTCAACTGGCCATGCATGTTGAGAGTGTTAGCAGGGAGGATTAGTGGAGAAGAGAACAAGGCAAACCTTGAATGCGGGCAGCACCATCACTAGGCTTTGTTCCCAGACTCTGTAAATTGGGAAAAGAAAGACAAATGAGCACCAGCACTACCCCTGTCTACTTCCTGATATACAGAGATGTGAGGAAACAACCTCCTGCCACCAGGAAGGACTGTATTCCTAGAACTATGAGCCAAAATGAACCTTTCTTCCTCAAAGACACATCTCTTCAGGTATTTGGTCACACCAACATCAAACGTAAAGCACTTGATTGCAAAACTGGTAGGACATAGAATTGTAAATGAGTTCCACATCTTCTGGAAGTGCTCATGAGCTTAATCAATGGTGATGGCTCTGTCTCTTCATTCTTAAGCTGTATGAGTCATTCAGGCTGGTCATCCATCATTAGGAATGAAAGAGGTTCATTTGTGGTGAGCAGGGTTGATATGTTTTTGCATTCAAACATATCAACAGGAAAAAAAAATACATGAGTAGAAAATAATTAAACGATATTGAAATCACAATACAAATGTCAATGCCAATAACTTCTTCAGAGATTGATTGCATTTATCTTATTTTGGATAGTTACTTTGAAAATGTATTGATTATCATGTACTCTCTTGTTCTAGGGAGTTGATATCTCCACATTACCCATGCCAATATTTGCACAGTAGCTCGGCTATCAGCTATTTTTTTTTTCATTGATATGTTGACTCATATATCAGCTTAAATGACAGGGTGCATTCAATTTAGGCTTAAAATATATGTGAGGCTAATTCAGTGGTCTTCCAATCTGAAGCTGTCTGCTACAGAGAGAAAGAGAATGGGCGTGCCAAGGCATCCAGCTACTGTAAACAAACTCCAGATGCATAGGCCACCATGTGCATCTGGCTTGCAGGGTACTGGGGAATGGAACCTGGGTCCTTAGGCTTCACAGGCAAGTGCCTTAACTGCTAAGCCATCTCTCCACCCTGACTCAGGTATTTTTGACTCAGATTGAACTTGTAAGTTGAGTCTTCAGGAGATGGAGCCAGCTTTGAGTTCTGGCTGTTCCTGTTTGCTGGCTGATTGGTGATGTCTCTTTCATTGGATCTCTGGAAGTGAGCCAGCTTCCTCCACCACTGATACTGTTTTCCCTGGAAACTGTAAGCTGAAATAAACCCTTTTCTCCCATGAGCTGTTTCTGGTCGGATGTTTGTCCAGTGACAAGAAAGTAACTGCAACCATGGCTATACCACTCATATTCATCAAAGAAATACACTTTTTGAACCTAACCTACAATTCCTTATACCTGACTTCTTTGATCAGAAAATGTCAGTTTATCATACCTCATGATCAAGAATTAAGCCAGCCGTGATGGCCCACACCTTTAGTCCCAGCACTCAGGAGGCAAAGGTAGGAGGGTCACCATGAGTTCCAGGCCAGCCTGAGACTACATAGTGAATTCCAAGTCAGCCAGGGCTGGAGTGAGACCCTACCTTAAAAAAACCCAAATAATAATAATAATAATCTTTAAAAAAGAATTAGCCTACAACCCACTCTTGGCACATTAGGTATTGCCTGCAGAGCCATGTTTACTTCCTGGGTACAATCTGTAAGTGTTCCCATGGTTCTGTTTAATTTGGAGCCAGAGAAAGGAGACTGGGTAAACAGGGGCCATCTATGTATAGTCATCCTCCCATACATGCAGATATCACACTAGGCCTCATCAGAGCCAAGTCTTCCTTCATGAGAATGCAGTGTAGATAGGACCAATGATAACACTAAATTGAAGATGCTGTAGCTAGGTAGGGGTGGAAGAGGAAATGCTTATTTCGACACATTTTAGATTCTGGTCTAGTACAGAAGGGAAAAATAAACACTTTTCATAAAAGAGAGCCTAATTAAGTATGATTTTAACATTATGATGAAGTTTTTGTAAATTATGAAATGCTTTTATATAGCTAGACTTGCAGATTTTCGAAAAGGCATATTTCAGAGTTTTAAGCTTGCAGAATTCCTTATGAATCACAATGAGCACAAAACTGCGATGCAAAGAAACCCGTTTTTTGAAGGAAAAGTATGTTTTTCACACTCAGCAGATCTTACCTGTGGGATTGCATTGCAAGCTTTGTAGACAGAATGGAGTGAGGAGCGAGTCTGGGCTGAGCTTTCTCATCTCAAAATCAAACTCTTGAAGGGAAATAAGACATAAAGCTTTTCCACTCAGAAGAGTAAACTTTTCAAATTATTGGATGCCATTTTATATTTACATTTACTGGTTTGAAAACTAAAAATAAGGTTACTTTCACTTTACTTTTTTTACTTTAGAAAAGCTAAAGGTTTTGCAGACAAAAGAAGTTCATTATGCATTTAAAGCAGATTTCAAAATGTTTCACTGATCATCTATAAAAATACTAAGTGTGCTTCTAGAATAATCTATATATAACATAATATAATATATATAATGTAATATGATATATAATATATTCACATAACACATGTGTAAATCAATATGTGAAATAGCTGTGTGAAAATATCAGTCTGTAACTGTTCTTGGATACTTAGAATTTCTGACTTTGTATGAAATGAGACCAGGTGGGTTAAGTAAATTGAATCCATTTTAGTCAATGCAATCACTTCATTTTATAAAAGTCTAAGTCTCAATGTACCCACTGGTGTGGTCCAATTCTATTACTCTCCCTGAATATTAAAAACAAACAAAAAAATAGACCATGAGACATGCAGAAAATCAAAGTCATTTTGCCTGTCAATAAAGTTGTGAAGTCACAGCCCAGCTCAGCAATGGTAGTACTTTGTGCCCAGATTCCAGATACTAAAGGAAATACCAGGAAGAGCAAGTGTGGTATAAGGTTTATTGAAAGTTGCTGGCATGGATAAGCTTTCTTGCTGGGAAGTCCCAAGAGGAACAAGCAATGCTCACCAACAGCACATTAAATGTAGAAAATCTAATGCAGGATTTCTGAAACATTTTCATGGGGGACCCTTTTCACCTCAGAATGGTTCATGCAGTTCCTAGTGTATAAATATATAAAATAGGATACAAATTGAACATGTGCTGATCATAAATCATAAAAAAAATTAATACAACTTTTGGTATACACATAATTCACCACTTATTAATGAAGAAATAGAATTAGCACATAGATAAGCTAAAGGCAAGTTTATTTTTTCTTTTATTTTTTTAAACTTTTTTATTTGAGAGAGGGAAAGAGAGGGAGAGAGAGAGAGAGAAAGAGAGAGGGTGGGGGAGAGAGAGAGAATGGGAGTGACAGGGCTTCCAGCCACTGCAAACCAACTCCAGATACATGTGCCACCTTGCGCATCTGGCCTACGTAGATCATGGGGAATAGAACTAAAGTCCTTTAGCTTTGCAGGCAAGCACCCTAATGGCAAAGCCATCTCTCCAGCTCCTACATGTTTATTTTTTATAAAGAACTTAATCTCAACTGAATATTCGATAATGCAAGGCATAAAACATCTTAAAAAGTTTTCAGAATATATCAATATTTTGATTTTAAATTCATCAACACTAAGAATACCTCTTGGAAAATGAAGTACATGAATATAAATTTACATATGATATATGATGTTTACATTGATAGTCTCTGCAAAACAACATGTGTACAGATTAATGTATGAAATATAAATACATCAAATATTTCAAGAAGATGGATGATGTGCTTTGGTGAAAACCAAAAGGCTGATATTTCACTCAATAGTGCTCAGTCAGGGTTGGAGTGATGGCTTAGTGATTAAGGCACTTGCCTGGGAAGCCAAAGGACCTAGTTCAATTCCCCAGTACCAACCTAAGCCAGATGCACAAGATGGTGCATGCATCTGGAGTTTGTATGCAGTGGCTGGAGGCCCTGGTGCACCCATTCTCTTTCTCTCTATCTGCCTTTTTCTCCTTCTTAAATAAATGAATTAATAGATAATAAAATATTTTAAGAAAGGCTCAATCAGTGCTTCAAAATTGATGTAGAAAGATCAAAGTATATTTTGTCTTACATGAATATAAACCTTTGATGTATGATTTGTATATATGTGGTATGAACTGTTGCTGGGCTCCCCCCAACAGGTAGTGCTGAGGAAGGACCAGGCCCACTGGTTCCTCCCAAGGGGTTAAGGAGGAAGATGAGCATCGGACGACTCAGAACCTCTCCTAGTCACCGGAGAAAAACCACACTGAGTCAGGAGTCTTGTCGAAGCAGGAACTTGCTTTATTGTTACAAGCAGTTGCCTATATAATGTTGAGGACAAAGGCAGGGATTCTAGGATGGGGTGGAGAGGTGAGGGCCAATAGTAAACTGTGACTATTGAAATGATAATTCCAACTCCTACGTGGAGGTAGCAGGCAAGAAGCCATTAGGCGTCTTGCTGAGTCCTAGCTGGCCAGAGACAGGTCGCCAAACTTTAGCTAGGCTCAGGAAGTTCCACTAGGCCTCATGTCTGGGCCTCTCAAGGCCCAACAAACTGTGTCATACCCTTGTCAAAATCTTCACTAGTTTTTAAAATAAAGATCTGTATTACTTTTGCTATAATGGCTAAATGTATTGAAAATACTGATTATTACAAAATAAAATGAATCCAGAGCAGTGATGGGGGCAGAGGGGGGTGCTCAGCCTGACTCTATGAAGAAAGAAAGCCTGAACATCAAACGATGGCTTGTGATGGTGTAAACTGATGGATGAATTTATTACCTTCCTCTGTCCATGTCTGTCAGCACCATTTTGTGGGTCAACAATACTGGCATAGTTGGAAACTGAATTATATTTCTGTCTCTTGATTCTTGTCTATTTTCAGTGCTTTCTGTGGACATGGAGAATCAAGTCATGGTAGTAAATATGTGACCTTTTTCATCCATTACTCCCATCATTTATAAATTCTTTTGTCAAGACTCATGTGTATTATGCAACAGTAAGTGTGCATTTAGCTGTCATACCTCTGGAATTAATGTCTCTTGATGTACTATGCATTTACCCCAACTTCACTCTTTGAATATTTATGTGAAAAAAATTGTTGAGGTAGGGTCTCTCTGTAGCTTAGGATGATCTGAAACTTACTCTGTAGTCCCAGGCTGGCTTCAAACTCATAGCAAACCTCTTACATCTGCCTCCCTAGCACTGGGATTAAAAAGCATGTGTCTCACACTTCGCTGAAATGGTAAAGTGTAAAGGAAAACTGTGTCCTTATTCGCTTTTTTAAAAAGATACAAGATGCAATTAATTGCTTTAAATAGAAATTAGTGCTTCTCAGAAAATAACAGTAAATTTAACAACAGGAGAAATGTTACCCAGAACATATAATTTCTTCCTTTAAAGTATTTGCAAATAGTCTGTTGTATTTTAAGTAGGCAGTTAGCAAAGAATGGAGATATTTTTAGTAGCTGAGAATTTTTGGTTGATTTTTAGTGCTTCTCTAGTATAGAAGCTACATAAAAATAATTGTTGGAAATACTCAGCATTTTTCAATATGATCATAATATATATTCATAATTATTTGTAATTTCTGAATTACATAAAGATTGATTTTTCTTTATTTGCTTTCAGATAATGTATCATTCAAGTGATTGATTCTCTAATAGCACTGTCAATTGTTTAACAAAACAAAGAATCACTGTCATTTACAACTAAGATTTTAAATTTCACTTGAAATCTAATATTTTTTCTCATGAACCAGAAACCATATTTCCCTGTTCTCTGGAAAATAAAACTGTGTAAAATACACTAGATCTAGACTATTAAACTAAAGCTTCTGTGGTCATATTTTTTCTTTTCTAAGCTATATTGTCCATTTTATTTTTATGATGCCCAAATATTTATTTTCAGAGGGCAAAATACAGTTGCAAAAACATGAGTTTAAAGAAAAAAAAGTTTTGATGCACTATTGGTTACTTTCTTGTTCTGGGACAAAATAACCAATCAGGAGGAACATAGGGAAAATAAAAGGGTTTATCCAGGCTTAAAGTTTCAGAGGGTGAGTTTATTATGACAAGAAAACCATGCAAGGAGAAGGAAGCCAGTATCACATTGTTACATCAGCAGGAAAGAAGTAGAGAAGAGACATATGAGCTCTGGGCTATTATATAACCTCAAGGTCAGCTTCCAGTGACAAATTTCCTCCAAAAAGCTCTTAATTTCCTAAAGGTTCTATAACCAAACAGAACACCACTACCAGCTTGGGATGCAGTATTCAAACACATGAGTCTATGGGGGCATTTTACAGTCAAATCATCATAGGTACTTGAACATGTGGTAGTTTGGATGGATGAACCCCAGTAGATTCAGCTAGTTGGAGAATTTTCTGTCTGTATTTAAGAAGCATGGGACATCCAAACTTATGGCTTGAGCTTGTTGTGTGGCTTTCAGTAGGACTGATTATGGAGTAACTTACATGGGATTTTGGTCAGATAATAAGCTTCCCATCTAGTGTTTGACATGAGTAGTTTCAGCTATCACATAGCCTCCTCTGTGTTCTTAATGAATCATACTATACCGTGTTTGATAAATTATAGGGTACAGCTTCTGGCTAAAACACACACAAAAAAAATGCCTTTACTTATTTTAAGATACCATCATTTGTAGATCCTTCTAGATGTTATTTATTCCCCACCCACTGCTGGGTCCATAATCACTGCATTTTTCCTTCCCTATTCTTGGAATGAGACAAAAAAAAAAAAAAAAGAAGAATAGTGAATCTGAGGTTTAAAAGGATGCTCTGTCATGAGGCATTAGCTCTTTTCTCCTTTTATGCACGTTTTGTTATCTCTGAGCCACACAAACATTGTTGTTTTCATATCATTCTCAGTGATTATTTGTCTTCTTACCTGCTTCCAACATAATAAAAATGGATTTTGCCTAACAGTTCAGAGTCCAGGTGAGGGAAAAGCTTCCCCCCCCACACACACACACATTACTAGGGAAAGGTGAAAATTAGTCTGCATTCATCTTCCTTTGACAGATGTGAGACCATTCCTTTACCCCCTCCACACCCTGATCAAACCCCTCCTCCACGTGGGAATGTTCATTCCCCTTAGCCATTGGTCCAAAGGACAAATGCAATTTGGCTTGAAGTGCCCAATGCTAATTATGTGTGCCATATATATGTATATATGTTTGTATATATTTGGCTCACGTATGTGTGCAGGTGCATGTTTGTTTGTGTGTGTGTGTGTGTGTGCACGCGCGCACGCGTGCACATGTTCGCGTGCCTGTGGAGACCAGAATTAGACATCAGTTATCTCCTGAATCACTGTTTTAATTTCTTGAGACAGGGTCTCCCACCAAACCCAGAGATCACCAACTTGGCTAGACTAGCAAGCTAGTAAGCCTCTGGGATCCTTCTCTATTCTGCTACCTGGCACTGGGATTACAGGTACATGCTGCCCTGCCTGGCATTCACATGGGTGCTTTTCAAAGTTTGGTCCTTGTGCTTATATGACAAGTGCTTTGCTGATGGAGCAGTCACCCCAGGAACCTCGGCTAAATTTGACAACAAAGCTAAGCGTTTGGTTTTATTTCCCCTTGTACGAACCTTTTGCACACTAGATACAGGTATACAAATAAATGCATTGCATCTCTTACGAGTCTCTTTGTGAAATAATCAGATGGTTTGGCAATGCACAGTGGATTTCCACATACCTGTATACCTCTGGTGATGGCAATTGCTCTGCAGTTGGCAATTCTTCCACCAGTGTAGATAGTCTCAGTGTGAATCGCGTTAACCTGAGCTATATGCAGTAAATTACTTTGTTTAGTGTCTGGACTCCCTTACTGTTATTTTTTTCTCTATTTTAGTTGTTTCCGGTGGGTGATGGGGTATTTGGGGTCCAATATGTAGAAACCCTTACCTATTCAACTGGGTTTATTCTGTCTCTGGTTAGCTTTGTAGATATTATTAGTATACTTAGAAATGGTTTTTCCATGACTGATATTTAGTATTTCCACAGATCTTTTCGGTGTTTTCAAATCTTTTTAAATGTGTATGATGCTGCCACACTCACAATGCTACCTATGAGGTGATTCCCAAGGCCTATTTAGAGCAGATTTGCAATTTAAAAAAAAAATCAGTGATACCTTATCTAAAAGAAACAAATTTATGATCTAAGAGATGTTCTTATAGTAAATAAAAATGAGACAGAGCAGAAGAAGGAATTTGATTTAAAAAATATACTTCATGGTGGGATGAAGAAATCGATCAGTTGGTAATGTGATGGTCTTCATGCATGAGGACCTGAATTTGGATTCCCAGTAGCCTAGTAAAATGCCAGGTGTGGAGGCTGGAGAGATTGCTCAGTGATTAAGGTGCTTCCCTGCAAAGTCTAATGAGCTGGGTTCGATTTCCCAGTACCTACATGAAGCCAGGTGCATAAAGCGGCACATGCATCTGGAGTTTGTTTGCAGTGGCTGGAGGCCTTGGTGAGCCCATTCTCTCTGTCTGTCTCTTCTCTCTAACTCTCTCCTTGTGAATAAATAAATAAAAATGCCAGTTGTGTTAGGCTGAACCTGTAATGCTATAACTGGAGAGACAGAGATAGGGGGATCCTTATAGCTTGGTGGCAAGCTAGTCTACCTGCGCTGGTGAGCTGCAGGGTCAGTGTGAGACTTTATCTGAAATAAAGTAAAGTGGAGATCAGTTGAAGAAAACACCCGACATGAACCTCTGTCCTCCACACACATGCACACACAGGCACATGTGCATTAGTGTACTCATGCAAATATATGAGCAAATAAGCACATGTACACACGTTCAAATAATTTAAAATGGAAAAAAGAAGTGCTCCATAGTGCAGCTCTGGACCAATATCACTGCTGTAGGCCCACTCAACATTGAGCCACAAGAAAGCATTTCCTTGCATGGAATGATCGACTGTCTTGTTAAAAGAAATGTGGTTTGTGCTTGGGCTGGTGGAAAAATTAAATTAATGTTCGTGAAGAGGTGATGCTGAGACATAGGGTAACAGGAGTTGTCACAGGACTGGAGGAAATATTCCGGTGTGTGATATCACTGAAAATGCAAAGGAAAGACAAGAAGAGTGTAATATGTAATAACCGTAAAGCTACATTTTATGTATTGATGAAACACAATCTCCTTTGTTCTAAATTCTTTCCATTTTGACTACCTCTCCAGCTCTATGGCAAGTTCTTTATTCAGCAAGACACAAGTGAAAGGCAAGTCAATATTTGTTCCCCAAACTAAGGTCTTAATCTGCAACTATTTTTTAATAAGAGGAATGGGGTAAATTAGAAGTAATTAGTGTAATTGATCCATAGTTATAAGTGAAATTTGATTTTGTTTTGTGAGTAATTGGCTGTGGATCACAAGCACAGAAAATCACATAAATTTGAATATAATACATGACTGAACATCAGACTACTGGGATGTAATGAAAACACCGTTGAGGGTCCTAATGGGATTGGATGTACAAGGTTGCTTCCTGGTTCCTAATTAGCATATGGGGACGTTCATTCCATCACTAGGCAATGGCACCGGGGAAGGGCTGTGCAAAGGTGCTGGCTGATGCCATATAAGGAGTTTCCTAGGCAAATGACCAAAGGCCACAGGGTTAGGAGCAAAGCCTAAGTCTTTTCTGAATGGCCAGGTATCCTGTGCTTGGAGAGGGAGTGGCCTTAGTTCCTGCCGATCTCGGGTGGAGCTTTTGTCTGGGGGTCCAGGCTCACTGCCACCCCAGAGAATGAGGGGAGGAGCTCCCCTGCCAGTCCAGATATGACCTATGACTGGCAATTCAGGCTGCTGAGACCCCCTGTATAGCCTGGGGCTTTCCTGTTATACAGCGAAGGTTTGCTTTAACCCAGGGCCCTGCCTATGTCCCACACTCATGGGCTCCAGAAACGCAATAGAGAAGCAATGGGTTAGCGTAACATGAAATATTTCCTAGAAGCTAGAAGTAAGTATGACTTTCTAGTTTTCTTCTACTCAGATGTTTCCATGATTTCCCTTTAAAAACTAAGCAGGAAAATTCCTTTGTACCCAATATCTAGCTGACCTATTTCAAATGTATCAAATATATATTAATTAATGCAAATTATCTCTTATGAATTTGGATTACTTAGTTATATGTGTATAGGTGAAAAGTATCTAACAAGATTTATTTAGTTAGGCATATTAAGTTAGCATTATATAATGGCATATTAACTTTGATACATACATATGTCCGCTCATACACAAAATAATTTTGTTCAATCTGTTCACGTGTATCTATGGAATCAGTGTGAGCAACCTAAGATATTTTTTTTACAGAGTACATTTTCTCCCTTTCTGTCCAAATTACTTGGTTTATAACATTTATTCAATTTGTAACTGATGTTGTCTCTGAATATTTTTAATGTATAATTTTATCATTGACAAATTCTATCCTTACAACGAACCATGATAATTTCCTGCTCTCCCCCATTTTCCCCTTCACAACTCCACTCTCCATCATATACCCTCCCTGACACCATTAGTCTCTCTTATTTTGATGTCATCATCTTTTTCTTCTATTATTAGGGTCTTGTGAGGGTATTACTAGGCACTGTGAGGTCATGGATACAGAGGCCAATTTCTGTCTGGACAGTTGCATTTTAAGGAGGTGCACCTTTCCTTTGGCTCTTGCAATCTTTCCACCACATCTTCTGCAATGGATCCTGAGCCTTGGAGGCTGTGATAGAGATGTCTCAGTGCTGGACACTCCTCTGTCCCTTCTTCTCAGCACTATGTTGCCTTTTGGGTCATCCCAGTGGTCACCACCATCTGAAAAGAGAAGTTTCTCTAACCAAAAGTGAGAGTACGATTAAGATATGAATATGAACATTAGTGTAATTCTTACTGGGCAGTTTGGTAAGCATAATGTATGCATTTAACCAGACAAGAGCAGGCTTTATACCCCTAAGGCTCATGACTTCCCCTACTATAGGCTTTTGATTAGGTTTTCAGTACCATGTATGTATTCTCTCCCATAGATGGGCCTCCAGTCCAATTAGAGAGCAGTTGGTTTCCCTTAGAGCAGACATGCCACTATTCCACCTGGTTGGTCATTTGGCCTGTCTCACAAAATTTCAGGCTTCCAATGTCCATTGTTTTTTTACCACTGATGACTTCTGTGTCCCATAGGGCTGCATACAGTGCATCTTTTTCCAGCTTTCAGTTGGCTGGTCTACAGGGAGGAGGTTTTTAGCTCAGTCCCAGCTTGATTTCTCAGTGATCATACTGCCCAGGCATGTGAAGTCTTCAGCTGTAGGGTCTTACTATCTGTTTCTCATGGGAAACCAAGGGCCTTGGCAATAGCCTGTAATGTTTTGGAGGCAACAGGGACCTCCATGGCCAACAACTCACTGAAAGGTATCCCATCCCTGGCAATGGAAATTTTCTAGTTGCGATCTATGGCTTCTGGATGTGTCACTATCCAAAAACAGTAGGTTTTTATATGTCTTATTCAGAATACCTTGAATTTTGATTGACCATCCCCTCCACCCTTCTTTTACTCAATCTCTTCCCCTGGAAACTTTTTTAGATGTTTATAAGCCATCTGTAGTTCTTCTTTTGAGAACTCTGTATTTAGTTCCATAGCCCCTTTTTTAATGGGGTTGTTTGATTTCTTATTGTTTTGTTTTTTGAGTTCTTTGTATATTCTGGCTCTTAGTCCTATCAGATGTATAGCTGGCAAAGATTTTCTCCCATTCTGTAGATTGTCTTTTTGTTCTATTCACAGTGTCCTTTGTTGTACAAAAGCTTTGTAATTTCATTAGATCCCAGTGGTTGATTGGTGGTTTTATTTTATTTCTTTTATTTTTATTTTTAATTTATTTTTATTTGAGAGTGACAGACACAGAGAAAGAGGCAGATAGAGAGAGAGAGGGAATGGGCGCGCCAGGGCTTCCAGCCACTGCAAACCGAACTCCAGATGCATGCGCCCCCATGTGCATCTGGCTAACGTGGGTCCTGGGGAATCAAGCCTTGAACTGGGGTCCTTAGGCTTCACAGGCAAGTGCTTAACCGCTAAGCCATCTCTCCAGCCCTGATTGGTGGTTTTATTTCCTGAGCAACTGGGGTTATATTCAGAAAATCATTGCCTATGCCAATATGTTGATTGGTTTCCCTTACATTTTCCTCCAGCAGTTTCAGAATTTAAGGTCTGATGTTAAGGTCTCTGATCCATTTGGTTTTGATTCTTTGCATGGAGAAAGATAAGGATCTGTTTTCATCCTTCTATATATAGATATCCAGTTTTCCCAGCACCACTTATTGAAGAGGCTGTCTTTTCTCCAATGAATATTTTTTGGCATTTTTGTCAAAAATCAGATGACGGTAGCTGCCTGGATTAACATCTGGCCCTCTATTCTGTTTCATTGATCTACATGTCTGCCTTTGTGCAAGTACCATACTGTTTTTGTTACCATGGCTTTGTAATATAGCTGAAAATCTGGTATGGTGATACCATCAGCCTTATTTTTGTTGCTCAAATTGCTTTGGCTATTTGAGGTTTTTTTTTTATGTTTCCAAATGAATTTTAGGATTGTTTTGTCTATTTCCCTGAAGGATGCCATTGGAATTTAATTTTGTTTATTTATTTATTTATTTGAGAGAGGGAAAGCGGGAAAGAGGCAGACACACAGAAAGCGAGCGAGTGAGAGAGAGACAGAAAGAGAGAATGGCACGCCAGGGCCTTCAACCACTGCAAACTAACTTCAGAGAAGTGCACCCCCTTGTGCATCTGTCTTACATGGGTACTGGGGAACTGAACCTGGGTCCTTTGGCTTTGCAGGCAAGTGTGTTAACTGCTAAGCCATCCCACCAGCCTGCTATTAGAATTTTAATGGGAATTGCATAAAATGTGTAGATTGCTTTGGATAACATTGGCATTTTCACAATATTGATTCTTCCAATCCAGGAACATGGGATGTATTTCCATTTTTTAGGGTCTTCTGCAATTTCTTGCTTGAGTTATTTAAATTTTTTGTTTATTTATTTGTTTATTTATTTAAGAGCGACAGACAAAGAGAGAAAGAGGCAGATAGAGACAGACAGAGAATGGGAATGTCAGGGCTTCCAACCACTGCAAACGAACTCCAGACGCGTGCGCCCCCTTGTGCATCTGGCTAACGTGGGTCCTGGGGAATCGAGATTCGAACAGGGGTCCTTAGGCTTCAAAGGCAAGCACTTAACTGCCAAGCCATCTCTCCAGAGTCATGGGCTTTTGTGATGAATCATTGGAGGGGGTTCTCCTTCTCCCATCCTGACCGACAATAGCTGTGGTACAGCCAATTCCTCTGTTGGGCTGGTTTGGTGTGACTCCTATGCAGCCATCTTACTGGGAAGTCTCCTTTACCATACCATCTCTGGATGTTTTGACATTTAGATACAATAATCATTAAGAGGCAACTCACGATCCAGTCATGTACTCTTCTATTTTTAATAAACTGAAATTTTGTGAGATATGTTATAATCAGAGAATAAAAGTCAGTCTACAGTATGTTCATTTCTTCTGTTTTTCAGAAATCATTTACAAACACCTAAAATCACAATGGCATTTCAAACTGTGTTTTCCTAAGTCAATGGCATACAAGTTATACATGCAAATTTGAGAAAGCTGTAAAACTTTTTTAAGGAATTTCGTTTATGAAGGATAATTTAAGAAACAGTAATTCGCTTTGGATTAGTTATTTCAGCCAGCCACAACAAAGTACCAAAGTCTGAGAGGATTAATCAACAGGTATTTATGGTCTCATATTCTAGAGGCTAAGATTTAAGATAGAGATGCCAGCAAAATTGTTCCTTGGGAGATATTTCCTCATAGGAAAGGGCCTTCTCGCTGTGTATAGTGCCTTCTTTGGCCTTTGCTGTCAATCATTGCCCCCATTCATCTCCACCTCTTCTATGACACCAGGAACACTCGGTTATAGCCCACCTACATGACAGTATCTAAACTATGACTTTTTAATTTTTACTGTTAATTGTCACATGTGCATATGTGTACACATGTGGGGGTGCTTAGGTATGTGGGTACATATGCCAGTGAGCTTACAGGTTGAAATTAAGTGTCCTTCTAAACTATTCTCCACATTGTTTAATGAAGCACTGGGATTACAGGTTCATATCATCACATGTGGCACATTTATGTGGGTGCTGGGGAGCCAAACTCAAATTCCCATATATGCACAGTCAACACTTTACCACCGAGGCATATCTCCAGTCCCCTGTAGTAACCTATTTAAAAGTCTCTTCTCCAAGTCTGGTCACATGCTGAGGTTTGGTGTCTACAACATGTGCATAGGAATTTGAGGAGTTTATGACATAGGGTAATCAAAGCAAAGAATCAATCACCAATATTACACAGAAGCAATACCTTAAATTTCTAGAATACTTACTAATGTAAAAGAAGAAAATAGAGTCAATGTAAGTCAGCAAAATAATGACAATCTAGGTTTTCAATAGAAAGGTTAAAAAAGAGTAACAACCTTCAAATAGGTTGCTATAAGACATTTTTCTCCTCTATAAATTTCTTGATACATGTAAATTTTAAAATTTTGGAGTTTTAAATTCTAAAAAATCTAATCAGGAAGCTTTTAATATGTAGTTTAAAAAGAAGACAAGTTATTTGCTCAAATCTTAAGGAAACTATGGGAATTATTTTAAACATATGCCAAGTGAATTTCCAAAAATGTTACAAACCACTAATTTGACTATATAAGTATCTTTTAGTAAGTCATATTTAAATAAACACCTTTATTAAAGGTCACTGTCGAATATATTATTTAGCTCACACATAAGGCATGAGAAGATAAAATGTCATGGTAAAATTAAAGATGACATTAGATGCTATTAGAGAAAAGAAGCTGGTGTGTATGATGAGTAAATTTATGATCCATTCATTTAGCTAAGGAAATTGCTTTATAAGCACATGAATTTGGCAGGCCCTGGTTTACTAAAATACTCTGTTTTAAGGAAATATGCAAATAATCAATAGAAGAGGACACCTGATGCTCTCCTTTGGCCTCTGTGTGTGTCCATAGGGTATGCACATCTGCACATATGTGAATATACCACACGCATTATGCCATTGCACGCAAACATATACATACGTATACAAGGAAACACATGAATTAAGAGATTATTTCTGGTACCCATGAATAACTCATGAAAAAGATTTATAGTCACTGAATAATAATTTTTAAACAAGTTCTATTTGAATATATAAAAGGAAATTTGGTCAAATATAAAATTATAGCTTCTCGTCATTTTTCTATAAATTTACCATGATGTGTCAATGTTTCTTCAAAATGTGAAATTATAATGCAGTAGACTTGCAATGACAAATACTATTATCCTGAATACAATGCATATAATTCCTGGTTATTTTTACATCATATTGTTAGGATGACTATCTTCTAAATAACCAGTAAAAGAATTTAAGAGCAGATGATTATGTTAGTTTATTTTCTTGCTGCTATGGCCATACACCTTACCAGAAGCAACTTAATGGAGGAAGGATTTCTTTTGTCTACGTTTCAAGGGAATACAGTTCAACATGGCAAGGAAGGCATGGTGGTAGGAACATGAAACACAGCTCCTCATATTCAAAAGATATATGAGTTATAGTGTCTCTCTGAAGGAAATTCTGGGATCAATGTTTGCTAGAATTTACCCATAATTTTTGAATTTATATGTGATGCCAATTCTATATCTATCTATACCTATATCTATATCTATCTATTCATCATATATATATATATATGTATATATATAATATATATATATATATATATATATATATATATATGTATATGTATAGAGAGAGAGAGAGAGAGAGAGACGTACATGTATGATGCTGAAAGTAAGAAAACCCATGTAAAGATGTGGGAAAAATCTTTTGTTAGTATAGAGGATTATTCTCTAGTGGACAATTTAATGCCATGAAAGTGTCAGGAAAAATGAATAAAGTATACTGACACTTGAGTTTTATATTTTTAAACTTTCATAGGTTCCATAAATGGCAAAAATGTAATAGTTCTCATATGTGAACTAAATGTTTCATAGCTTATGAGTATCAAAAGACTTTTCAAATATTTAAAATATAAAACAAGGATATTCCATGGACATTGCTAGATAATTATGTGGTAAAAAGAAGAAAATGTACTACAAAAGTGAATAAAGATTTCAAATATTTTTGTTTATTTATTTACTTATTTATTTATTTGAGAGCAACAGACAGAGCGAAAGAGGGAGAGAGAACGAGAGAGAGAGAGAATGGGCGTGCCAGGGCCTCTAGCCACAGCAAATGAACTCCAGATGCGTGGACCCCCTTGTGCATCTGGTTTACGTGGGTCCTGGGGAAGCAAGCCTCGAACCGGGATTCTTAGGCTTCACAGGCAAGCACTTAACCGGTGAGCCACCTATCCAGCCCTAAAGTGAATAAAGTTTTAATACTATTCAAAATGAGAAGAAAAAAAAAAAACCTAATTAAAAAATGTACTGACCTACTACCCTGGGTGTTGCTGTCTGATACTCCATAGTTGAATGGACATTTTTAAAATAAAGTATATGTTACAGACATTTAAATATCCCTGGATCACTGGCTGAAATCCAGAGCAGCTACCCATTTTCAGCAAAGGTAAAGGAGTATCTTGTTTATCACTCAGCTGTGGTTTAGAGCTCTGCAGAAGTAATGGAAATCAGTGAGGTGGAAAAAATGTGATTTTCAACAAGTCCTGTATTCGACGGTGTTTGCTTTCAATGGTGTCATCTTCATGGCTCTAAAAGTTTACTAAGATAATCACAATTTCCCAAGGACTATGTATAAAGGTATGAGCATGCTAATACTGATGGGGAAGTAGATGGGTCACTAGTATTTGACAATGGACGTTGCATATTCACAATGATAGAGAGTGCTGCTTTCATTTTTTGTTTTTTTTTTTTTAGACATGGTCTTATTATGTAGCTCTATCTCTCTGTCAGTCCTCCAGCCTCAGCATCCCAAGTACAGTGAGTGTCACCACACTAATATTGATGATTTCTGCTCTGTTTTATTTGATGGTTGTTTTGGTACTACTGAGGCTCAATTCCAGGGTTTTATGCATACTAAGCACTAGCTATGCTTAAGTAACATCCCAAGTCCCAAATTATTAAAAGCAACATTAAATACATATTTTAATGAAATTTTCTATCTCTTATCCTTTTCATTAATTCTATTTTAGTAATATAAACACTAGAACTTAGATATTACTTGCAAGTATACTTCATGTAAACTGAAGAAAATAAAAACATATAGTCCTAATTGACACTGCTGTCCTGGCCACACACATGGGTATATATGTTGGTAAATTCAGCAAGGCACATTACTAAGAACTAGACTGAGAAGGGAGAAGTTTGCTACTTTTGCATGTGGCTTCATTGGGTCTTCACAGAAAAGTAAGGCAGGGCAGGATAGCCATGTAAGGGTTGTGCAGATTCAGTAATTTTATTGGGTGAGGCCTTGGGTGGTAGAGACAATCTCTAGCTGCTTAGTGCCCTGGGATGACTAGAGATGGGGAATAATACTGCCTGCAGTTCATGCACCAGTTTCTAAAGCCCTGCACATACAAAATAATATAAGAAAATTACTAATGTAATAAAGACAGCACTGAAAGAAGGAGTGATAATAGGTTTGCATTTTCTGAGTGATGGATATCAGACATATATATGCTGAGATTGTTGGATTGAGAACATCGGGGTAATTATAATTTTTTAACCCTTTTCCCCTCTGCTTAGCCATGTAAACAAACCATATTTTTGTAATGTGTTATTGCTTTTCTGTCACTCAAATTGAGACAGTTTCCTTGAAGGAAATCCTATAGTGAACTTCAAGGTAGATTTTTAGATCTGCATGTTGGATTCTATAGAATCTGAAATGTTCTGCTGCACCAATGGTCCCCCAGGGTAATTATCAACAACACTTCTTTCTCAGAATTTCCTTGGTGTTAGTGAAAAAATTTATGTAGGTTAATCTATGTCACTAAAATGTTTAAAAATTATGAGCTTTTATTGCAGAGGCATATAGAATAATATTTTTAAATAACTACAAATACTTCCTTCCCTATCTCAACATTTCCAGTGGTGCTTCTTCCTTTTATAATTTGATGTCCTACAATGGCTGTCACCACACATGATTTGATGGCTGTTTTTAAACTGTTTTTTTCCCCCTCTTACCCACCACATAGAACTCCAGGTGCAGACATTCCACTGTGCTTGAAATAATGAGCTTGCCAAACATGTATCACTGCCCCTAATTCCTCTGCCTAGGGGACTTTTTTCCTCAATGTCCACATAGCATTCCCCCTTGTTTCATTCTGGTCTCTATGCAAATATAACTTCAGAAAGCATTCTTTGGACTGAAACTACAGTGCCTAGGGATGGGTAGGTGACTGAGCAGTTGAACACACTTGCTTGTGAGCCTGCTGTCCCAGATTCAATTCTCTGAGCACACATGAAGGGTGGATGCAAAGTGGTACAAGCGTCTGTATTCCCCACGCACTGAAAGAAAAAGGAACTGGTACCTGGAAAGCAGCCACAGCAAAAGAAGAGAATGCCCCTGTCTCAAAAAGGAGAAAGGAGAGGAAAAATAATCCCAAGGTTGTCCTCTGACCTCCAACATGTGCTGTGGCACATGTATGTGCATATACGGATACATACAAACACATATTCAAATAGAAATAACAAAAGGACAATACATTTCCCTCAACAGATAGATATTTGGGTACACCTAATTTTGTACCTAAATTATATATATACATGTATGTATACATTCATTATTCAGGTACATACATTGCATTCTCTTTCTTATCTATTGAAAGATGATGTTTTGGAAGGCAGAATATCTCCTTACTTTATTTATATAGAATACCACACAAGACAAGGCATATATAAGTACATCATATATATATATATATATTATATATACATATATATATACATATATTCATATACAGACATCACAATATTGTAAAGGATATTATGTATCAATGTATATTTTAAATGATGGAAATTAAAATGACTTATTTTGAAGGGACTGACTAAAATTTTTGCAATGGATTCTTCTTGCATTATCATGAAAAGTCAAATTATCATGATAAAACCAAGCTGCTAGAAAGAATAGATATTTATTAAGTGTAAGATTATTACAGATGTGTTTTAAACAATGCATACTAACGTCACTTTCACTATCTGTGAGTTAAAACGTGTTATGCTACCCATTTTATAGATGATAAAACTGATTCACAAAAAGGTTAAGTGAAGGAAGTTGTTTTTTTGTAAATAAGAGGATCAGTTAGGCTTTATTATATTTAGAGCATGTGACTACTGCCATGCTTGGTTCACAAGTCAGCCAGATTTAACCACAGACCTTTGCCAAACTATGTTCACACTGACACAGGGTATTACACAGACGCTGTTTTTCATCATGTTATCGTGAATGTTCAGTGGCTCTACAGTCCCTAAAATTCATTGTTGCACTTTGGGACTACTTTTGATGGCAGAATGCAAGCATTTCATACTTGTATGGGTTTAAAGCTTGTCCCAGGTGGGGGATCTTTTGGCAATTGTAGTGTTAATTACATGAAAACACCCCCCCCCACACACACACACACACAAAACACAAAAGAACATGTTACCTTCATTTGCTTTGGTATTTAAGAAAAGAGATTCTCTTCAGCCATAAGGGAAAATGCCAGAGACTGGTTGACAGGGGACAGTGCACTTGATTATCTGTCCTCTGACAATTCTGAAAATGCATTGTTGGTTTTAACACCTTATTAAGAAAGCGTCTCATTGGGAGAACTGAAAAGCGACAGCACTTCCTCTTTCATGGGTCGGGCCTTTGACCTGATCCACCTGAATCTCTGACACCTTCCTCTTATCACAGCCAGGCAAGGTTAGGCTATCTCTAACTCCAACACTTCACATGAATTATTTTATTTCTGCTCTCATAATTTGTGTTCCTGGGCCCTAGCCAAGTTTTTTTTTTTTTTTCTTAAATACATTTTCTTCTTTTAGAAAGGAGAAAAAATCAACTCAGCTAGCTCACTCCCTCCACATTGCCTGTTCTCTGACTGGTTAACATCCAAATTGGGATTGCAAGTTCCACATTCATTTTCAATAAAAGGAATCAAACATGTTTGAGTTCTTTGGAGAAATCTGTGTACAGTCCCAGATTGAGGTTAAGGAAAAGAGGTAGCATTGTTAACAAAGCAATCTGTAATATTTTTTCACAGACTCATCTAATGCTGTCTTTGAAGAAAGATGTGAGACCTCTCTGTTCAGCCCTTTTGATGGGCAGCCCCGCCGAGCTTTAGACAGTCTAAGGAAAAAGGCATCCTTTTTCCATTAAAAAAGAACTACTTAGTGGAATGTTTGATAATGAGATGCAAAAGCCCTTCTTACAGAGTCCCTTTTATACATTCCCCAAATGAAAGTGGTTGCTAACTATATCACCCCTACTCCTTCCTCTAGAAAGGAAACAACTGCTTGACCATACAGCATAAAAAATTAGGGAAGTCTTGGAGTTCTGAACAAACTTGTAATATGCACAGACATCCACACACAATATTTTTAAATATTTTATTTATTTATTTATTCATTTGACAGAGAGATATAGGGAGAAAGAGAGAGAGAGAGAGAGAGAGAGAGAGAGAGAGGGAGAACGGGAGCACCAGGGCTCCAGCCACTGCAAATGACTCCAGACGTGTGCGCCTCCTTGTGCATCTGGCTTACATGGGCCCTGGGGAATCGAACCTGGGTCCTTTGGCTTTTCAGAAAAATGCCTTAACTGCTAAACCATCCCTCCAGCCCCACACACAATATTTGAAAAATGCACTGTGGTTCAAATATATCTCATAGTTGTACAGAATGAAAGTAGCTTCTCTCAGAATGATCTTGAAAGGAGCAGAAACTGGAGGAAAGGCTGAGGAGGGTGCTGAATACTTTCTATTTTGCCCAATAGCTGTGTTTCACATGCAGTTTTTTTTTTTTTTTTTTTTGTCACGGCTGGTTGTGTTGCAGTTTGTTTTCCAACTAAAAACAGCTTGTAGAAAAAAAAAAGTTTTTTTTGGGGGGGAGGGGGTGTGGTGGGTTTCTTGCAAACTCTAGGGGCAGTTTTATATTGACAGGAAAATGGATAGCCTGAGCAGAGACTGGGCATCACCTCTGCCACAGCAGGTGGAACACCACAGCATGAGTGTGAACAGTGGTTCACAGACACGGAGGAGCTGGCTATAACACTCATGAGCCCACACCCAGCCACATGCTTTCTCCAGCAAGGCTTCAATTTCCAAATGGCCACCAGCTGGGGACCTAGCACTCAAAACACATGGGGGACACCTGATTCAAACCACCACCGTTTGCAATATGGCGTAGTGTAAAGTTACAGAAGTAGTTAGGATGAGCAATAGATTCAAGATAAGCCTACCTGCCAGGCGTAGAGCCAAGATTTGCTATACGTAATGGGTTTGCCAAACACTGACAGATAGGAAGTCTCTAAGGATAACTTCATTTTGCTGTGGAGTATTGTACCACATTATTGGTCAAGTCATTCTATACTTAAAAAAATATGAGATGCACGGAAGAATTGTTTCAGTGCAATTTGGCACACACTTCAATATTATTTTGTATGTGTTTGAGAATCTAAAAGAACTAAAGGACATTGGTAGATCTTTCTCCAAAGGACATATGTGTTTCAAAATTTAAGAAAACCATTTCTATATTTCCTGAAAATAATATCATGTATCAGAATTTCACCAAAATGCAAATATTCCTTTGGACCAAGCAGAGATAAAAGAAAGTAAGCTTCCATGTTTGGCTTCTTAGACCTGTGAGGGGTCTTTTATTGTTAAAGAAAACCTTCATTTTGCAACGTAAACAGGCAAGGGAGACTTGATTCTGCACTATTGCTATAGGGCAAAGATTTAGTTCTCAGAACTAAAACCCAGGCCAGTTGGGCTGGAGGGATGGTTTTGCAATTAAAGAGTTTGCCTGCTAAGCCAAAGGACCCAGGTTTAATTCCCAGGACCCACATTAGCCAGATGCACAAGTGGGCACATGCTTCTGGAGTACGTTTGCAGTAGCTGGAGGCCCTGGCACGCCCACTTTCTCTCTCTCTCTCTGTTAAATAAATAAATAAATAAATAAATAAATAAATAAACCCAGGCCAGTGAAAGTCTGCTGGGAAACTCATGGAGTTGATAAGGGGAGGTGAGCAAGTGGGAGAGATTCTGCTACATGGTCCTCAAAAATTACCTGTCCAGAGTGTCTGAGAGACAAGCATGTCTTTTTGAATGGAAGGGGAGGGAGGGGAGGGCATCAAAGGGGTGGGAAACACAAATCTAGACCCAAATGGCAATGGTACCATAAAATTCTACTTACTAAAAGACAGACCAAATGGCTGATCCTTCACCAGGCCCTTACAGGGAACACCTGAACCACAAGACACTGGAGAGGGTAGGATCAAAGCCGAGTCACTTAAAAAGAAAATCAGATTGGCATCAAGCTTCTCCTAACAATATTCTACATAAGAATATAATGTTATATTTTAGGATATTTAAGGGGGCTGGGTAAAGATCTGTGGCAGAGACACTCTATAGCATGAGTGAGAGCCTAGATTCAATCCCTAGTATGCCCATGCAAGTTGTTAGATACGTTTACCATTAATCCTTTCTGACGAAACTGTCAGAGATACTAAAACAATGGGGGCACTAATAATACTAATAAATACTACATTATTGAGGACTTTATTGCATGAACATTTTGGTCATACTCCCAATGGGTTTCCCCTATCTGCATGCCACTGAAGACTCACAGTAGTCACTGTGTGGTCATGAATGCACCGGTCAGGTTCTGTGGGGGGACAAGGCCTCAAAACAAATAGCTCCATCCTGTGATTCTTACATTCTTTCTACCCCCTCTTCCTCAATGTTCCCTGAGCATTATAGGATGTGTTATAAGTTTTTCCTTAGTGTTGAGCTCTCTGCAGCCTCTGATTTTCTGCCCTGATAAGTTTTGAATCTCTTCAGTGTCTTTTGCCATCTCCCTGAAGGAGGTTCTGAGGCTAGAAATGTGAGCAGCAGTCATATTTAATCTGATACTTCCTGTGTCATGTTTCCTGGGCCCTGGAAGATGTGAGAGAGTTGTCTCATACTAGGCATTTGTGTTTTTGTTTTCTTGTTTTACTTGTAGGTCATGGTATCCTTGGTATTTGCTGCCATCTAGGCCTTGTATGGCCTACTGAGATTTTTCCAAAACTATACACTAAAATACATTTTGTATACCCAACAAGCTTCCAAAGCAAATCAAGGAGTAAAAGCATAAGAAGGAAAAAATGAATACATAGGACAAACATCAAAGGTTGAATGTCTTAGCAACTGCAAAGAATTGTTCGTTTACTATAAAGTTGATAATTAATAGAAAATGATCAAAAATTGTTGAATTTTAAGTGATTGACTTAGAGTATTTTTTGCAATGTAGTAGAACACAATAATGATGACAAAATACATACAGGTGATGAGTCTGTGACCAAGGAAAGTTTGTTTTGCTCCCTGTTTTCTACAATACGTGAAACGGCCCAAATTAAAAGTAAACATCAACGCATGCTCGGGGGCAACTTGTCCTGGCAAGCCTGCCGCTTCGCTGTTTTACACCGGCTGAATATAAACATGCCTGCCTCCAGAATTGTATGTGTGCACAGAAACTGATTAATATTTACCTTCTAAACAACCTCTCTTCTCAAAACCTAATTCTGGTGTTGATTAACACTTGGCATCCTTTGACTCATTTCTCATAGGTAAAGATATGAAAACCTTAAATAGAATAGGAAATGAGCTAAAAAAATACTGCTCAGTTAAAAAAGAAGGAAAGGAAGAAAGAAAGAAAGAAAGAAAGAAAGAAAGAAAGAAAGAAAGAAAGAAAGAAAGAAAGAAACAAGCATCAAAACCAGGAGGGGCCCCAGAGGAATTCTATAGAGTTTCTTGTTTATGAAGAGAGAAAAGGTTATTTACCTAGATATCTGGTAAAGATGAGACAAGGAAAACAACACACATTACTGTTTTACATGCTATTAAAGATTCTATTACCAATGAGTTAATTAAGAACAGACATTTGCTTTTCATGTAAGCCAGTGTTGCCTACAGAGAGAATTCTGGTGAGAAGGAATTTTTTCTAGTTATTTTCGTATCTGTTCTGATGCCCCTATACTTTTATACTTAGTTTCTCTCCTGTAAAAGTTTTGAGAAGTATTACATAATTAGAAATAATTAAATTTGGCTAATAACACCTACGTTTAAATACAAATTTCATTTTAGAATACGAACAGGTTTAAATTTTCAAAAAAAAAAAATCTAAGAATAGATTACACAGAATTCCCATTTGTCCTGTGTGCAATTTCCTCAATCAGCATGCTCTATTAATGTGATATCATGCAGGGTTCCACCCTTTCTATCTCATGACCTTCCTCTGCCCCAACAACCTTTCCTGGTTACCACATTTCATGGTGTTATTCCTTGGGCCCCTTTTAACCTCAATAGTTTCCCAAACATGACCTATAGCCTCTCCATTATTTAGAGTTTGTCTAATATTTTTCCACATGAAAAGTATGGGGCTTTGGGTTTTGAAAACAAACTCCATGCTGATGAAGCAATATTTTTCTCACATCATGTTCAATATATGTGTACGTAGCATGACTCATCATTCTTGGTTTCAGTCTTGATTATCTGGTCAAGATAGTTTTTCTCATTTGTTTTCTGAAATTATCTCTAATGACTTCCAATTATTCACTACATAAAAACATTCACATTTAGGAACTAAAGAGGATGCATAAAATCTGTAAATTAGTAAATTATGACTATAAGAAAAAAACAACTAATTATCGTTGAATTTATAGACACCTCTCAGTCACTAATCAGGACTAGTCTCTCCAAAATCCTGAAGAAATATTTTATGAAATTGCAGTGTAATGGTTAGATTCACATTTATATTTATCTATGTGATAAACATAATAGTATTGTTGGTATATGTTTTGATAATGGGTCTACTGAGGCTGGTCTGTAACTCCCAATGTGCCCAGGCTGCCCTCTGTCACCTGATCCTCCTGCCTCAGCCTCCCACCTGTTAAAATCACAAGTGTGTGCCACCAGGATCAACAAAGTTACTTCTTTTTTGCAAGTAACAAAAGTGGAAACTCTGAAAGATCATTTGTTAATGTCAAAGATTTGACTATCTAGCTAGGTGTGGTGGTATACACCTTTAATCCCAGAACTTGGGAGGCAGAAATAGGAGGACTGCTGTGAGTTCGAGGCCAACCTGAGACTACACAGTGAATTCCATGTCAGCAAGCTTGGGGTACAATAAAACCCTACCTCAAAAAAGAAATAGCCTATCTCTTTTCACTTTTCTTTTGGGGGATAATATGTGTCATCGTTTTTACTGAAAACTGTCCATAGATTTAATGAGTCATATAAAATAAAATATCTACATTTAGTCATTCTGTGCCTTGTGACAGTGCCTCTGAGACAGTATGCGCCCCCCCCCCAAAAAAAAATTCCTTTAACTGCTTTCTACAGGGAAATCAAATAGCACATCTGAGTAAGGAATTCAAAGCACTAGGAAGCTCATAAGGCATAAAGAATGCCAATTCCAAACCCAAGGGAAAAAAGCGAAGTTGATAGACTAGGAGTGCTTTATAGAGAATAAGGAATGATAAGGCCTGAAAAGTTTCCACGTGGCTCAGTGAGAAATGAATGGAGGACAGCAATGTAGAACCGTGCCCACGTGAGTGTCAGGACAGTGGGTACAGGTCCCAATGAAAGGTGGGAACATAGGACTTTAACATCATGCCCTTTCTTTGTTGAAGGAAGTAAAAAGCGATATGAGTGATATCACTTCTAAGAAAATAACCAGAGTGTAATGCAGAGGAGTCACTGGGGTATATGTAAAATACTTCTTTAGAAAAAGGAGCAAAGAATTGGCAAGGAACATAAAGAAATGCTGCCCGTCGCTGATAAGGATCTACCAGAGCATGAGTTCTACCTGACAAGACTTGGGTCAGAGTTGCATGTGAAGAAATCATCTCCTCTTACCTAACCATGTCCAGAATTTGATCCACTGAGGACACAGATGATGTGTAACAGCACATAAGAAAATTGTCTCTGAGGGGACTGGAGGGATGGCTTAGCAGTGTTTGACTGCAAAGCCAAAGGACCCAGGTTCGATTCCCCAGGACCCATGTTAGCCAGATGCACAAGGAGGCGCATGTGTCTGGAGTTTTTTTTTTTCTTTGCAGTAGCCGGAGGCCCTGCCATGCCCATTCTGTCTCTCTCTCTCTCCCTCTTTCTCTGTCAAATAAATAAATAAATAAATTTAAAAAAAAAGAAAATTGTCTCTGAAGTCCTCAATGATACCATGTGGCTGGAAACTGCTTCACACATGTTGCTGTGTGGTCAACAGGAGCATGTCCACATAGTCCTGAGGTCAGCGTGTCTTGACTGAAGGGCAGTCTGGATGTCTTGAGAAGATAATCCCTTTCTTTTCTATTTTGTCTGCTTTCTGTTTTTCTGTATCCCATTGTGCTACCGTGTGACACTGAACTCTGACTCCGGAACTCTCTAACTCCTCTTGATGACCAGCCAGTCTCTCCTCATGTAAGATAAGTTCACAAAGGACACTAAGCTTGCTTTTCTCCTGAATATTTTCAAGTTACAAACTTCATGAAAAAAAAAATTCACAAACCAAGTACAAGGTATTTATTTTAAGGGACTTTTGGCTTAAATCTCAAGCTTAAGGATTTTCCCGTCATTTACCCAGACCAGAAGTTCCATATATTTTCACTGAATTTTGAGGAGGTTGAATAATATATATATATATATATATATATATATATATATATATATATATATAGTTATCTTTATGGATGTTTTGGACATGAATTATCCTTCTTCATGTATGTGTTGTAGTCGAAAACTCTGCAGCATGACCATATTGGAAGTTAGTGACTACAAGCTGGTATTCAGCTTTGAAATATACAGGTTAGAGGATGGGGTCCTCATAGAGTAGCACTGGAGTCCCTTGCAAAAAGAGGAACATACCAGAATTCCCCTAGCATGCCTTCCCCCTCCACCAACATCCCCTGTTGTGAACACTGTGAGACATTTCACCTGAACTAGGTCCACTCTAGTCACCTAATGAACTCATGCCTTGATCGTCAACTTCCTAGCCTCCAAAACCATGGGAAGTAGATTTCTGAGGATCATAAGCTATCTAATCTATGGCCTTTTGGTATAGAAGCCCCCAAAACAAATTTTTTTAAAAAAAGATATTTATTTATACCAAAATAAAGACATTACACAGATACAACCAAACACAACCCCAGCCTGAAAGTCTGAAAGACCAAGTGTATTTCCTTGATATGTTATCAGCTGTCAAAGCAGAGGTTTATAAAATAAAGATATTGGCACAACTCATCAGAGATGCAGTGGGTCTATGAGGAATTTGTGCTTCTGTCTGAAGTATTCCACCCTTGCAAGTTAAAAAGTTTTAGAAATCATCATGTCCTTGGTTATGCTTAACAAGTGTCAACATCCATTAATATCTGAGTCCCATGGTGGCTACTGAATGGCATGTGACTTCATATCCTTAGTCAAGGCCACGGGCCTTGCTCCCCCTTAGCCACGGTTATGTTGAAGGTTGTTGTTATTGTTTCAATGTATTCATTGGAGCCAAGTTGAATAGCTTGCTAATATCCTCACCTCTGGATCCATTGCCATTGTAGCAGAGAGAATTTGCTTTCACCATTTAGTTCAATGCCATAGTATCCTCTGACCTCCAGGTTTTCTCGGGGTTAACTAAGCATAAAGAACAAACACTACATAATTGACTGTTTAAGAGTTGCTCTCTTTACTGTTCATTTTCATTTGTTTCTAGACATGCCTTATTTCTTGGAATTTACCTTTTTCCTCCTTTGGATGAAATAATCTTTTAAAAGCAAACAAAATAAGTCATGCATTGTAAAAGTGTTAGAACTGGAAATAATCTTAAAAAGAATAAAGGGCATTGGTGACGTTTCGCACAGGAAGCTGTAGAGATGCAAGTGGCCTATGACACACTTGATAGCTACATCCAAATGCAGCTAACTGACCGTCACAGTCACCTTTTCTCCCATGAGTAAACTCTGCGGGTCCTTAATGATGACACCACGAAGGGGTGGCTACACTCAGGTTATGGGTTTTGGAAAAGTATCCACCTATTTGAGTCAAAAAAGGAAATATTTGAACAAGATAAGAGCATTTTCAAATGTTGTATTTATACAATTTGGGGACTCAGCGTGACCTATCTGACTTAATACTTTTGGAGAAAAGGTGTGTGTGTGTGTGTGTGTGTGTGTGTGTCCTCTTTGACCTCTCCTGACTCTGGGTCCCCCACCTATGCTCACTCCACAGTACACATGCCTTAGTCAATCCAGGTAGGCATTACTTTATCTTTCACAATTGGCATATGATTGGGGACAGTTTTCTTTTAATGCTTTCATTTTGACATGATAGGCATATTGGTATTAAGGACTTTTAAAACAGGTTTTTATATTTATTTATTTATTTGAGACAGAGGGAAGGAGAGAGAGAAAGAAAGGATTTCCAGGGCCTCCAGCCATAGCAAACGAACTCCAGACACATGTGCCACCTTGTGCATCTGGCTTATGTGGGTTCTGGGGAATCCAACCTGGATCCTTAGGCTTCAAAAGCAAGTTCCTTAACTGCTAAGCCATCTCTCCAGACCAATGTTAAGGACTTTTAAAAACAATTTTTTGAGGCAAGCTCAACAGTCTGTCTTTTTATGCAAAAGAGAGAAAGACAGACAGAGAGAGAGAGAGAGAGAGAGAGAGAGAGAGAGGAGAGAATTGGCCTGCCAGGGCCTGCAGACACTATAAACAAACTCCAGATGTGTGTGCCTCCTTGTGTGCATGTGTGACCTTGTGTGTTTGCATCACTGTGTGTCTGGATTACCTGGGACCTAGAGAGTCAAACATGAGCCCTTAGGCTTCACAGGCAAGCACCTTAACTGCTAAGCCATCTCTCCAGCTACGTGTATGCATTTTTAAATTTGAACTTATAATAAAAATTCATTTTGGTGAAATATTAATATTTCCCTATGGGAGTTAAAGGAGCTGAAGGTTATATCATTGAAGTGTTATCCCAGGATCTCCCCTTAAGAGGTAGAAAGATGAGTGACCTATATACTGTGAGAAACAACTACAATGCAAATTTTAATTTTTTAAAATTATTTATTTGAGGGAGAGATACATAAAGAGGCAGACAGAGAGAGTATAGGCATGTCATGACTTCCTGCCATTGCAAACAAAGTTCAGAGATGTGCCACTTTGCACATCTGGCTTTACATTTGCATTGGGGAACAGAAACCAGGCATCAGGTTTTTCCAGTATGTGCCTCTAACCACTGAGTATCCATCCAGCACTGCAATGCCAATTTTATGAGGCACCAGACACTTAAAGGAAAAAGAGGAGAAAAAATGTTTAATTAAAAATTGAAAATATGAGATAGTACAATAAAATTACATTGATTTGACATCTTAAAATCAGGGCTGAAGAGATGGCTTAGTAATTAAGGCACATGCCTGCAAAGCCTAAGGGCCCAGGTTCAATTCTCCCGGTCCCATGTAAGCTAGATGCACATGGTGGCACATGTGTCTGGAGTTCGTTTGCAGTGGCTAGAGACCCTGTCTCACCCAATTCTCTCTCTAATGAATAAATAAATAAAAATAAATCTTTAAAAAATTACAAAATCAAGGAATGACAATACCAATATAAAAATGAAAATCATAACTTAGAAATTGGTTTTAAATAAATTTATTTAAAAAGAATAAAAATGCTTCTATCTCCATCTCTATTTTATTTTTTAATTTTTTCTCTCAATTTTTATTAACATTTTCCATGATTATAAAAAACATCCCATCGTAATACCCTCCCTCCTCCCACTTTCCCCTTTGAAATTCCATTCTCCATCATATCCCCTCCCCATCTCAATCAGCCTCTCTTTTATTTTAATGTCATGATCTTTTCCCCCTCTTATGATGGTCTTGTGTAGGTAGTGTCAGGCACTATGAGGTCATGGACATCCAGGCCATTTTATGTCTGGAGGGAGCACGTTGGAAGAGATTGAGTAAATGAAAGGTGGAGGGAGGGCTAATCAAAATCTAAGAGGATACAAATAAATCCTATGGAATCTTCCAGTTTCAGACAATGGAACACTCAGGAGCCATAGATCATTGTTAGAAAATTTTCAATGCCAGGGATGAGATACCTCCAGCGAGTTGTTGGCCAGGGAGGTCCCTGATGGCCCCAAAACATCATAGGCCATTGCCGAGGCCCTTGGTTTCCCACCAGGAATAGATGGTAAGACCCTAATGCTGAAGACTCCACATACTTGGGCTGCAAGGCCACTGAGAAATCCTGCTGGAACTGAGCTGATAACCTCCTCCATGTAGACCAGCTGACAGAAAGCTGGAAGAAGCCATTCTGCATGCAGTTCAATGGGAGAAAGAGATACCACCAGTGAAGAAAATGCTAAAAGAACAAGAATAATGCTAATGAATCTGATAATTTTATGTCAGGAAAGAACTATGTGCAGTTACATACATCAAATAACATTGTGAAAGAATACATAAGATTTCATTACATTGAATACAAAATTTGGTTTAGCATTTTTCAAAAAAATAAAATTTCCATTTAACTACCACACTCATTCAGATTATGTTCTTTATACATTTTAGTCATTTTTTGTGAACTTGCTGTACTGGGAGGCGGGGGAAGGTAATTTTATATTTTGCCATCCAGGTTCTAGTTGTTATTTTATGTAGGTTCTGCTGCTATTTTCACCAAGCAATTTTTCTTTTCATGTCTTTCTCTTTTGTCGTGGGATACTTCATTCTTTCCCCAGATCATGTCCTTGAATAATTTCAACGTATCCTCTATATCTTACCTCAGATGCCATTTCCAAGACGTTTCTCATGTTTCCCAAAGACTATCTTACACTTGTACAGACCCCACTGCACTGGGACAATGTGTGCTTCAGTCCACACCCCAGCCCCCCTCTCACGCCTCAAGGACTCTGGAGGACAAAGACTTTGTCCTTGGTACATCCTAGTCAGACAGTATCACTTCTCTGCAGCGGTGGCTTTATATTTGCTACATAATACCACAAAATGGATATTGCCCCTTAAGGCAGAAGAGACAGTATCTTAACAAGCACAACTTTTTAGGAGAGCCCTGGCATGTAGTTTCCACCTCGGGGTGATGAAGCCCATGAGTCCTCTGTCCTGTATAAAAGTCTGGTATATGAACACATGACCTTTCATTTCTCCACTCCTGTGCACTTCTCAGCATTGCTTCTATTTCCTCTTCAGGCTTTCTTCTTTAGGCCAACCTTCATTTTCATGTCCTACTTAGGCTAAAAAGCAAACCGTTTCCAATGTTGTGCCATGGTTCTACTTTAGCTACATAGGCTTGATATTGTCCCTTAAAACTATTCTTGTATCTTTTGAAATATTTAAAAAAATATGTTATTTAATTGAGAGAGATAGAGAGAGAGAATTTTTACACCAGGGCCTCTAGTGTCTCCAGACACATGTGCCACTATGTGCATGTGGCTTACATGGGTTCTGAGGAATTGAACCTGAGACCTAAGGCTTCATGTGCAGTGCCTTAACTGCTAAGACATCTCTCCAGCCACCCATTCTTGTATGTTACTATCTAGTTTTTATTAAAATTGTGGCAGATCTTATAGGTGACAAAAATTAATATCTTATATAAATTGTTCAGTTGATTCTTAGGATCAAATATTTTCAGAATCACTTGACTGTATCAAGAACATAACACTCACTTTCATAGTGACCTTTTGGTTATCTTTTTAAGAAATGTTTGCAAGTTATTTTATTCTAGACTTATCAAACTCATAATCTTCAACATATGATAGATATATTCTTTAAACATATTTAATATGATAAGTTTGACCACATACAGAGATATGTGTAGTTGATTTTGAAATACATAGGACCCAGTGTTTTAAATACTGATGTAAAATGTACAAGTATACGAACTAGCATTTGGGGATGACTTTGTGTACTTAATCTATAGATTTCTATTGTTTTCAATATTGGTTCCCTTTAACAACAACAACAAAAAAGTCTGTAGAAACATTCTTATCCTGAGACATTGTGAATAGGCATCCACATACTATGACCTACTTCTTTAATCATTCTTTTATAGCCCAAATTCCTGTTTCCTCTCAGTTTTCTTTTAACACCTCTTTCTAGTCAAATCTCACTTTCTCTGCTCATCACAACTGTTTCCCTGGCTGTTGCCAAGCCATTTGATTGGACTGGTTTAACTCGTAAGGAATTATTTAAAAACTCTTCCAGTGTGATCTCTTTCAAAATTACTTCCCAAACCATGCAAAATATAATAAAGGACCTTGCATTTTAGAAGGAAGCCTTCAGCAGTTAACTTTTACTTCTAGTTAGGTGTTTTAATAAGCTATATGTTGCATAGTTGGCTATAATGAAACCAGGTAGATTAGAGGTTTAAACAGATGATCCCTTGGACAGACTGTCGCTTCTGGTGCCTCACTGTACTGGGTCTCTCAGCCACAGGCAATGGGCCTGTGCACATCCAGAGAATGACACCTTCCTGGTCTGAGTCCACCCAGCTTGTCCTAGGGAAGCCACTGCTTCAGCTGCAAGTCTCTTTGCAGCTAGATGATCTCTTGCAAGGCACAATGATTAGCTTGCAGTTGATGCACAGACTTGCATACATGCATTAACCATTGTACTGAGAATCTTCTCCATAGCATAGAATTGTAGTTTTAGAGATACACAGTCTTGGGGTTGTGAAGCTGTAAACAGAACGTCAATAAAGACATCAATTAAAATTCAGTAGAATTATTACTGAAAGAGTAGGGTTAAGGATTTTGATTGAAAACCTCTAACTTTGATATGGCGACTTCTTTTATAACTAAGATGTTTTTTTAAATCTTACTTAAGACAACATCAACTCTTTGAGTGGGCTTCACTTTTATCATATTTGCAAATGAGAAGGGAATGTTAAGAGCAACTCAGGTCCATTTTGAGGTTTATGCACCTACTGATATAAAGAGTGGGCCATAATAATCCTGTTGTCATTAAAACCAAGGCCAATATTGTTTTTCACACTCACACTGAAGTTATACACTCAAAAATCATCAGCTAGTTCTGGTTGGAGAGATGGCTTAGTGGTTAAGGCACTAGCCTTCAAAGCCTAAGGACCCAGGTTTGATTTTTCCAGTGCCTGCATAATCCAGATGCACACGGTGGCACATGTATCTAGAGCTCATTTTCAGTGGTTAGAGGCCTTGGTGCATCCATTCTCTCTCTCTCTCTCTCTCTCTCTCTCTCTCTTCTCTCTCTCTCTCTCTCTCTCTCTCTCTCCTTCTCTCTATCTGCCTCTTTCTCTCAGTCTCAAATAAATTTAAAAAAATTTTACACA
The DNA here is from genome assembly GCA_036346955.1 of Dipus sagitta. Taxonomy (NCBI): domain Eukaryota; kingdom Metazoa; phylum Chordata; class Mammalia; order Rodentia; family Dipodidae; genus Dipus; species Dipus sagitta. The sequence goes on from CM070785.1 coordinate 46,738,953, forward strand.
GAGTGAAAAGAGAAAGATAAAAAGAATGAGCATGCCAGGGCCTCCTACCACTACAAATGAACTCTAGATGCATGCACCACTTTGTGCATCTGACTTTATGTGGGTACTAGGGAATCAAAACTAAGCATACGGGCTTTGCAAACAAATACCTTTAACTACTGAGCTATTTCTCTAGCCCAGATTTTGTAAAGAATTATTAAAAAAAAAAAAACGGTTTTATTTATTTGCAAACAGAGAAGAAAGAGAGAGGGGGAGAGAAAGTGGGCACATCAGGGCCTCTTGCCATTGCAAATGAACTCCAAAAGTATGTATCACTTTGTGCAACTGACTTTACATGGACAGTGGAGAATCATATGGGCTTTGTTAGCAAGTGCCTTTAATCCACGAGCCATCTCCACTCCCTTGGTTCCTTCTTAGACTAGATTTTCTGTGAAGAATTCATAAAGGAGTGGATTCAATGTTCACATGCCTGTGCACACGCATGCATGTGCGCGCACACACACACACACACACACACACTTCGCTCCCTTGAGAGCATGACAGTAAGATTTTGGCATAGAAAAACATAAACCCAAGCACTTGAAGAAATGTTAGATTATAAGAAAATGGTTTGGTCTTAATTAACAAAAGGCACATGCTCATCAAACTGAAAAGTCCTCCATTCTGCTGTAAACAAGGCTTATGCCTCCACCATCTGTGCACCAACTATGCCCAGAGAAAGTCCTTGTCCTGGAGCAGCCACACATAAATTGACTGCGACATGGTACGGCAGATTCTCCTGGCCCTCGTACCACCAGCAGCAGCAGAGCATAAGGTGACTGAGCAAGCTGGCTGCTTCTGCTCAGAAATAAAGCAGTGAAAATTCAGCAACCTGTGCAGGAGCAACACAGCTTGAATAGAGTTTGAGATTTTCATTGTGATTAAAATGCTTCTCAGACAGGTGAAGAAGTGCTGTTCCAGGTTATATCACATGCAGAGTAAGAAGTTCAGCTCCATGTGACCTGGCGGGAATCCGGAAGAGATTCCCCAGACGGTTAGCTCATCTAGTGCCAGAAGATACTACACGAGCGACTGGGGGAAAATGACCAACATCTGTTTAAGCAACTTGTGGTCTAAACTACTCAGCAGCAAACAGCCTGACGTGATGCTCACACAAGGGCAATAGTGACACACACAGCTATGGTGGGAAACCAACTGTTCTTGATTTGGGTAACTGATCTGCTCTGTGGAACAGAACCCGTAGCTGGAGCTGGGAAACAAGTCAGAACCATACCCAAAAATGAGCCCACTCTCCATTATCAAGATTCCACCAATCATGGGCTACAAGAGGACCTACACCTATTAAATTCTCTCTAAAAAAAAAAAAAATGGTTATCCCATTTATCTAGTGCTAACTTCACTCTCTGTTGGAGAATTTTCTTATCTTTTTCAGATGGACACAGACCCTAAGGAAAGAACCAGCCCATCACACCTCAAAAGGGCCCCAGCTGAAACTAAGAGTAATTGGGGAAATGAGCAAGAGTGCTGCTTTCTTTGTGAACCTGGTACCAGCACAAGGGTGAAAGAGATAGACACATAGAACACTCAACTCCTACCAAACCAGACATCCAGAGACACAGAGGCTCCCAAGACCTCATCACTGAAGCAGACCTAAAAGGAACCCAACATGGCACAGGGAAAATTGCGGAAGAGGGGCTGGAAAGAATGTTAGAGCCACACATTAGGTCATTATGCACAGAGACATTACCTTTTAGCCATAACTAATGGCTAACCCCACAATGCACAACCCATATTCCCCACTTAGGTGGATCTCTGCAGAAGGGGGAGGTCAGGGAGGGGGCTAACGATGGTACCAACATAACTGTATACACTGTGTATATAACTAATAATTAAAAAAGGAATTCAACTTCATGATGGAAAACCTGATTGACAGAATATTCGCAGTCACTCCTAACTGGCCACTAATTCATGTTTGAGATTCTGATAAGAGTCCAAATGAAATTTTGACTTCATGTTTACCTGTGCTCGTGGAAGCCCAAGAATTACCTATACACTGTCACTCAGAGGAGATGAAGAACATCACTTTCTAGATGACCCCACTGTTGTTGAAGGGAGTCATGAGGTACCTGGATACCGGTTCTCATCACACCAGGAAAGAAGCTGAAAGCTGGATCCTAAAGCCACATCACTACCATACTCTTTTGCATATTCACCCCTTTTCTTGGAAGTCATTGATTAATGACCACCACCCCTCAAAAGGTTTCCAAAATGGGTGGTAATATCTCTCATTTATCTAACTTCACAATCTTCATGACGTGTTAACAGAACATTTAGCGGAAGATTTCAAAGACCTGGGGAGATGATTTAGTCAGTAAGACCTTGCTTGCCAAGCAGTCATCTCACAAAGGAGGTAGAAAGAGACTGAGGAAGACACCTGACTGCCCTTTGATAGCCATATACATGCCCATATATGTGCATGCATACTCACACTAACACATGCACCCACATGCAGATGAACATTCATAAGTGCATGCCTTCACACCACACACACACAAACACACACGCATTTTTCACATCATAACTAGTGGTTCTGGTGTCCAAAGTACATACCATGTATTTTTAGGTTGGTTAACACATAGGATTGAGTCAGCACTTTATTCAAGAATATAGTTTTTTTTTTTTTCCTGAGTAAGTTTTCTTGGCTCATAGACCTCTTATTCTCTGGGGAACGAATAATTACTCATCTACCAGCTTTCTTGATGAGTTCACAGGACATACATTGTAACCCGGATTTCTATTACAGACCAAGACAACTCTTATTTATTACTCTTGTAGGTCAAGGCACAGTCCTACATGATGTGGAAGTTAAGTCGGTGCTTAAATTACTTCCTGTAAATAAGACTCATTAACCATGGTGACCTGAGAGCACTTTCAATTTAAGATGCTGCCCATGGAGGAGAGTCCCAGATTAATCCTGCCGCTCTGGTAGAAGCAGCTTCCTCTGCTTGTCCCTGGGTGGGGATTAACCTCTGACATCCCACAATTACAGGAGGAACTACACTGTGCCTTCCACACTCACTCATCTTTTCTACCTGAATCAGAAGACTTTGTACTCGCAATAATAAGAAAGCAAGCATCCTGTAAGGAGTCTGATTTGGGTTTTTGAGGTACCATGGAAGAGGTCATAGAAAGTGACTGGCCTTATTCCCCCAAACTGACAATGGTTCAGTCGTCTTAGCGGTGAGGATGGTTGAACTCAATTGTCAATTCGACAGAATCTAGAATCACAAATGAAACAAATATCCTGGTTATATATTTAAGGGACATTCTAGATAAGGTTAATTGAAGTGGGAAGATCTACCCTTAGAGGTGGGCAATGGCATACCAACAGCTTGGGCCAGGACTGAATATCAAGGATAAAGGTAGCTGAGCCCCAACACTCATCTCTCTGCTTCTTGATTGCAGCTGTGATGTGACCAGTTACTCAGCTTCCCAACACTATGCCTTCTCTGCCAAGACGAGCTGTATCCTCTCAATCTGAATGCCGAAGGAAATGATTACTCACTTGTGTTGCTCTTTTTTCTGGTATTTTGTCACAATAATGATAAAAAAAATGAATGATACAAAGATCATTCAGAAAAATACTGCAGTGTATTTTTATATAGATATCACCATTTTAAGCTTTTCAAAAATAAACATAACACAATTTTAACATGTACAGAAAAGTATCCAAAGTGTATAGTAATTTATTTAAATAATATTCATACTTACCCTATATCTACATAAGGCATGGGTATTTTTCTGAGATAACAGAGATAAATTTTAATAATAGAGAAAATGATGGCAAGTTTACTTGTCAGAAATAGAAATAAGGAATACATAATAAACCTGATCAACCCAGGTGTCCTTTCGATATACTACAATGACGAGAATAGAACAGGAAGCTTAAATTGATCTGAATGTCAAAATAGTTTAAACTGCTACTATAAACTACTTTAGTAAAAACTGAAATTGCACTAACTCCATTTCTTAACTGCCACTGTCATTTCCAACCATATTCTCAGAAAAGTATATAAAACCAGGTGCGATTCTTATAAAGAGGAAAAATTTCAAAAAGTATTTCTTAAGATCAATCTTATAGAAAAGTAAAATCTATTTATTTTCCAGTTTACTAAAATATGATTACTTGTATGAGGTTTAATGACTGCCCTAATGGAGCATCCATTTCTTACCTTGAGACATGTATTGCAACAGCAAGGAAGACTAGGTATGAGTGAGTCATGCAGTCCTGGGGTAGCTGATGTAACTCTTGGTTTAGCTGAGGAAGAGTTGTTGCCAAGACCATAGAAGAGAGAGCATTCTACCTGAACGTGGTTTTGTGGTGATTGGCTTTCCTGAAGGGCAGGAACCATGTCTAACATGGGAGTGACTGGAAAAAATATAAAATACAAGTAGAAGTCACAGGGTGCAATTTTAGATATACTGCAAGCCCTAGACTTCTCACCTGTTTGAAATTCCCTCTGTTAGCTTTTCCTTGCAATGTATCAGTATTCCTGGCTTCTAGGAAAATGAATCTTCATGCATGAGATCATTATAGAATCACATGTCTGACTATAGCTATAGAGTACATACACTAGATGTGCATGCAGATACAAATAATTTCCTTTTTCTTTTCTTATATATATTTTTAAAATTTTAGAGAGAAAGATAGAGAATTGGCATGTCAGGGCCTCAGCCATTGAAATTGAACTCCAGATGCTTGCACCACCTAGTGGGCATGTGCAACCTTACACTTGCCTAACCTGGGATCCAGAGTGCTGAACATGGGTCCTTAGGCTTTGCAGGCAAGTGCCTTAACCACTAAGCCATCTCTCCCACCCAGATACAAATATTTTCATCCATATTACTCCATTCTTTGTTATGTTTGCAGTCTATCTCAGGTGGCACAAAAGACTGAAATTGAAAGGGAAATGTCTTAACCTGAGTAAGTAGTATATAGACAGAGCCAAGATTCCTAAAATATCTTACAATGGAGTAAGCATATAGGAGTCTATTTGGAAATAACATGTAGGATTTGCCCAACCCAAAAGGATGAAGAATGGAACTCAAGGTAGAATAAATAATAAATAATGAGAGAAATGAAATAACAAAAGAAACCCATAATATTTGAAAGGGAAGGTTTGCCTGATGAGAAGAATTAAATTATTGGGAAAGATAAGACAAATTTACATTGATGCTGAAAAACTGTTGTATTTATATGGGATGATTTCAGGTCTCTGCTCTAGTATATTTTTGCAAAATTGCCTAGCATTACCCAGGAGTGGTGGCGCACAACTTTAATCCCAGCATTTGGGAGGCAGAGGTAGGAGGATTGCTGTGAGTTCAAGGCCACCCTGAAACTCCATAGTGAATTGCAGGTCAGCCTGGGATATAGTGATACCCTACTTCAAAAGAGACAGATAGAGAAAGAGGAGAGAGAGAGAGAGAGAGAGAGAGAGAGAGAGAGAGAGATGAGGTAGATCACTGTGACAAGTTAGGCATTTGTAATGCTCCTAGGACCTGGGCTTTGTTCTCACTGTCTGGAAACCAGAAGAGTGTCTGCCACCCTACAACTGCTCAGTGACATTTTTTTTTCTTCAGAATCAATAGTAAATGCATGTGTCTGTTCTGAGTCACTGAGATCTTGAATCAAGTTGCAAATGCTTTCAAAATCATCAAACACAATTGAATGATGAGGTCTTCTGTTTTATAAGAAGAATGAGAGGACTAGATGGGAAAAGGTAACATTAAAGTTCTCTCCAAGATATTAAAACCCAGAGAAGACAGAAGCTCATGTCCTTGCAAAGTAGTACAAAGCGGGTTTGCTCTGATGAGAGCCATGAGAAATGCTTTCCTGAACTATTTAAATCTCTCCTGAAACAACAGCATGTCTCAGTGAAGATGTTTTATGGAATAAGCAAGCCACAGAGGAAAACTGAAAGTATAAATGCAGGTAATATTAATAGGAAACATTCATTTCATTGGTTCTACCAAGAATCATGACAACACATCATTCAATTATGTAAATTTCTTCCCATAGTTCCCACACAGCTTTGAAAGATGGAAATAGTTATTTGTTGCCAGCACCTCCCCAAAAGTCACATCAGTCTTGAGAGATGGGGTCAGGATGCATAGTGAGCCAGGGTCACTTGGAATCCATGTGGATGCTAGTTCAAACAAAACACAGAATACTTAAACAAGTTGAAGGATACAGCTCACTAACACAGTTTGGAGCAGAGAGAGGAAGTCTGTTACTCTAAACAGGCCTTCTGCATTCTCCCATCATTTCGGCTCCTCAACAATAATGAAGCAGAGGTCAAAGGATGGATGCTTACAGTAAGTGGAGGGAAGCCAAGGAAAATGCATGGCCTTAAATCCCGAAGTGCACTTATGAGCATCACAGCCAGCTGCGTGTAAACTCTTTGACGAATGTGCAGATTAGCTATTTGTTTGAATACTAATGGCAAATTTAGGTCACTGGAGATTGGTCCAGTAGGTGCGATTGAGTTGTAGGGATTCCATTATTTTCAACTAGGGAAAATTTGCTACCCACATACTATTTGTCAATGCCTGAAGATATTTTAAACTTTTAAATAATTTTTTTTTTATTTTATGGGTGTGTGTGTGTCTGAGAGAGAGAGAGAGAGAGAGAGACAGAGAGACAGACAGAGAGAGAGAGAGAGAGAGAAAGAATGGGTGCTCCAACCACTGCAAATTAACTCCAGTGCATGTGCCATCTTGTACATCTGGCTTATGTGGGTGTTGGTGAATCGAACCTGGGTCCTTTGGCTTTGCAGGCAAGAGCCTTAATCACTAAGCCATCTCTCTAGCCCAATTTTAAACGTTTTAATTGACAGTTTTCATAGATTTACATGATGTATTGTGATAATACTACCCTCCCAATATCTAATTTGCTCTCACCCATTCCTCTGAACCCCTCTTTTTTCCAACTGTGATATCATTTTGGGGGGATTTCTTTCATCATTCATGATGAAATATTAATGGACCCAATACTGTCAAGGTCTTGTACAGGTAAGGACAGTCCCTGTGAGGTGATGAATGCAATGAGCACTTCTTGTCAAAGCCAATGTTCCAAAACACCCCCCCCCACCATTCTCTGGCTCTTACATTCTTTCTGCCCACTCTTTCACAATATCCCCTGATCCTTGAAGAGCATGATAGGAATGCTTCATATAGTACAGAGCATTCAATAGCCATTAAGTCTCAGCACTATGATGAGTTAAGTATTTTATTTCTACTTATTTACATATGAGAGAGAGAGAGAGACAGGAGAGAGAGAGAGAGAGAGAGAGAGAGAGAGAGAGAGAGAATGAATGCCAGGGACTCTAGCCACTGTGATCGAACGTGCATCTGGGAAATCAAATCCGAGTCTTTAGGATTTTCAGGCAAGCACCTAAACCAAGTCATTTCTCCAGCCCTTGTTAAAACATTTTATTGACAATTTTTGCATATGTACATGAATAATACATTTGGATCATATTGTGTTTCTTTTGTCCACACTCAAAACCCCTTTCCACTGAATCCCTTCTTGATCTCTCTCTTTCCCCTTTCCTCAACTATTCCCTCTCATACTTTGATGTCATTTTTGTTTGCTGGTTTTCTTCCACCATCCATGATGGCACGTTATTGTGCAGGTCTTACGATGAGTTTTGATTTAGGGACTTTTATTCCACTATGCACACAGGACATGCTCCCTCCTTGAGGAACTATGTCCCACAGTGCTCATCTGGCCAACTTGAGAAGTCTTATTACGGTCGCACCTAAAAAGAAAGCAAAACTGAAATTGACTCTGGCAGGACTTGAGTATTTAGGACAAGGACAAAGAAGGTAAAGATCAGTAAGTGCCAAGTCTTATGTGATGTGGTGAAGCTTAGGCCTCTCTAGAACTTTCTTTGGCCAGATGTGAGGTTATTTGGGTCATCCCAAGACCAGTGATAAAGCTGTCTCGTTTTGTTCAGCCCTATGGACCACCACTGCTTGAGGCAGACTGGCCACATCTGTCTTACCCACAATTCACCTGTCTACTGTGTCACTGGAGAAAGCGCCCTGCGAGAGGATAGCCATCTTCTGTTCCTTTCTCAAGGGGGTGCTGGTGCCAACCCAGGTGTGCCAACCACCCCCGGGGAGGATGCTCAGCAGCTATTATCAAAATGGCACCATCATGGTGAAGCACGAATCTGTATTGGCTTTCCCTCCCTTCCCACTGCATATGATTCGCTACCCCAGAGTTTTACCCCTGATGAAAGTATTGCAGATGAAACGTTGTCTCACACTCTATCTTGAGATCTGGCTAAGACTAACATCCAGAATTGCAAAGGAACATGTAAGGCACAGGATATATTCTGCAGTTTAACAACAGCACTTATTAGTAGTTATTGCATAGGTACATATATTCTAATGAATTCACATACTCTAAACACAGTGAACATATGGATATATTCGGTTAGACTTCTACAAAGCAATGTTTGAAAGTGGGAAAATAATATCACTTATATGCTTTATTTGTTTGAGGTATGCTGTCAGCTCAAATCTTTATAGATTTCTTCCTTAAATCGATTTTATTTTTATAATTTGCTATGGAGAAATATTCTGCTTTGGTCACCAAGAAAGTCAGAAAAAAAAGTTTTATGGAATAAAGTGATGCTTGTATCATAGAAATACATCATGGTAAATCCTTCCTGGATAGAAAATTGGTACATTAAATGATTTGCAAGACATTTTCTTATATATGAATAAGGAACGAGCCCAGCATTTTTAAGTAGCTGTTATTGAAGCGTCTGCTGTGCTCATGTCTTTGATGTTGTCTCTGTCGTACATTTTTCATTTCACTGTCTGGATGATGGCAGTGACTGCTGTACTCATAGGCATGGCTGCGTTATTCAACTAAATCTGAAAGAAAAATTTACTTAAGTCAACTGAGCTCTGAAGTGGAGAATGATGTATTTGCTAAGCAAAGAATTAATGTATGTGCATTTCCCCAAACACTAATGGGAATCACCTAGATACTATGAGCTGCAAAACTTAATATTGACTCTCAGCAAATTAAAGGTTGTATAGGTAAATGTTCATCTTAGCAGTGTTCAAGTGCTCTGAAAATCCTACATTTTTATGTAAAGCCTGTTATTTATGATTTTGATTATAAATGTTCTATGTATGCAGGACATGCATAGGCAGGGAAGTGTCTCCTTTAAATTTATTTCGGGCAGCTGTTCACACAGAGGTTAAAAATACACAACTGCATGATAACCCTGATTGTAGAATAGAATACCACTAGGATTCCACATGGAAGCATATATTGATGGACAAAATTACATGGGGATTCTTTCATTATCATTTTTTGTTGGTAATTTCAAAGACTATTTGATCCCAGGGATGCTTTCTGTTAATTTAGTTAAGACGCTGAACACTCCTACCATTAACTTCTGGTTTGTCTTTTATTTTCTCTGCTAATGCAATGGTGAAACAACAATGGGATTAGCAGTAGTTAGGGAAATGTCTGCCTGCCTGGCTCTGATAAGAATCTATGTAACTAAGGGAATCAACCCTAGGATGGACTCATTAGAATTCATCACAATTAACCTATTCACAGCTTCATATCTGTACGACCACATTTGGGATAGTAGTAACATTAAAAAAAAAAAAAAGTACATACTGGTGACTATCATGGTATTTCCTGGCACTTTAGTGCAGAGGAAGATAAAAACAGAATAATATTTACACTAGATGGTTTTTCATTATGAAATAAATGAGGTGATTGGCATAAGGAGAGAAAGGTCTATTTTTCTGGTTGCTTAAGAGCTGTAGGTGAAGTTCAGGTGGCATCTGCACATTGGGCTTTGGCAAAAACACTCCAGTGTGGTAGCAGCTTGGAGAGCAAACTGTTCACTTTGTAACCTAGGAATCCAAAGGGGGAAAGGATGAAGAAGGTAGGGTTCCACAGTCCCCTTGGAAATCAGCCCTATTCAACACTCACCCTTTCACATATGGACAAGTTTGAAGTCATAGTTCTAGATGTGGCGGCACACCCTTTAATCCTAGCAATTAAGAGGCTGAGGTAGGAGGACTGTGACCTTGCCTCAGAATGATTGTCATAGTGAAGTCATGTAAGTGTGATGATTGGACTTTCTTGAGAATTGAACCTGGGACCTTGTATATACCAGACAAGCACTGCACCACTGAACCCCAAGCCCTCAATATTTTTGTTAATGGAACATGTCAGAAATTGATGGTAATTTAGGAGATTGATTCTTGTGTTGTCATCTCACTGAAAGAATTTATTTATTATTATAATTTAGGAAATGACAGATATCCATTTTGTTATTTCCCTATCTTAGTTACCTCTAGTTACTGTGGATTCAAATAAATGGCCAGGCCACTTCAAGTACCACTCTCCTTTTCTCTACTGTGCCTTAAATTGGTGAACTAGAATATTGTAGGCAGTTTCTCCTATGGTACAAAGTGTTAATATATATTGAAATTTATCATGGTACCTAATCTTTTCCTTCAATTTTCTACTATCAATAATGATGACATCAATATTTCAAGAAACACAAACTGTTTCAGGGTCATAAATCTTCTGTCAGCTTTTATATTTTTCATAAAGACATGTAATTTTCTGGAGAGTATTTTTCCTGCACAAACCTCATGTAAACACATAAAGCTTCTAGGATTTCCAATTTATAAGTCTGGAAAATTTTTGCATCTTATATCCAAGTAACAACATTATTATTTTTCAGAATAAATAATCTTCTTTTCAGCGGTTAGGCATAAACTACCATCCAACTTAAAGCATAAATATTTAATCCCAGTAAACTCAAACATTTAAAATGCTCAAGGAAACTACAAGCCAGTGTTAGGAAGAACTGCACATTAAGTCTCCCATGACTAAGTGAAGTCTGCCATTACAGTATTATACGTTCAGATGCGCCTCATTTCCCTATTTCATAAGGATTGAGGTTTTGGTACTCAGTGAGTTACTCATCGCTCACAACCTTGCTTTGAGATAATCACAGCCAAAAAAAAAAAAAAAAAAACATTTTTAGCCCCATGCTCCCAAGACACACTAATCATGGTATTATTGTCAAGTGACTCCCATTGTCACAGGTGCTAATGTCTTAGGAAACCTTCATGAATTAGCCAGAAAGAGAAAACATTATTATTGTAATTGTTTTTATTTTGCTGAATTATAGTTTATCACATTCTTCTGTGTTGGCTAGAAGCCAGTAAAAGACATTGCATATAGTCTGTTCTGGCTAATTATTTTAAAGTGATTAAACTAGAAAACTTATAAAAACTTAAATAGAAATATTCCAGCAAGAATTAGTCACCTCAAAGAAGGAAAACAAAGATTGCATGTCGACAATTCCTTTAATTATTAAATATTAGAAAAAATATAATACCTTTATTTTTCTGTTTTTATTTCAATACAAATGTTGAACATCTATTGTTTTATTTCTTCAAACAAGTGAGACTTTAGACAGTAAGTAGTAATCTTATATATGTCTTATGTTCACATTAGTATGTTCAAAAGAAAATACAAATATATGATTACTCATAATTCATTGCACTGGGAACATTATTAATACTGCACTTAATTAGAAATCCCCCAAAGTGTGCTGGCTATTTTCTTAAATGTTTTTCAGTTAGTAAGTTAAAACAGAAAACCATATCTAAACATTTAGTTACATTGAATCACATTAGTGGTGTATTTTAAGGAGTAAACATAAAATCCATCCTTCATAAATTATACCATCATTTTATAATCAAGTTTTCATTCACTTTCATATTTGAGCAGCTTTATTAAAAGACCAGCTTTGATTTATGAAGATTGCTGGCATAACCATTTCAATTTGGAGAGCTAAGCAGACTTTGTCTGCATTTTAACAATTTTTTCTTTCACCTTCAAATGTGTTTTCTTAATCTTTTACAATATGTATGAAAATTTATGTGAGTTTTTGAATCTGTTTTCATATAGCCCAGGCTGACCTCATATTCACTACGTAGCAAAGGCTGGCCTTCAATTCATGATCTTTATGCCCCCAGTTCTCAAATGCTGGGATTACAGGCATGCATTACCCTGCCAATAGCCAAGACATGGCAGCACACATCTTTAATCCCAGCCTTTGGGGAAACTGAACCAGAAGGATATCCAGGAGTTCAGACCAGCCTAGAACTACAGAATGTGTTGCAGATCCTTTTTGGCTAGAGTGAGACCCTTCCTGGAAAAAAATAATTTTTTAAAATAATATTGTATTTATTTGAGAGAGAGAGAGAGAATGGGCACACCAGGGTCTCCAGCCACTGCAAACAATTTCCAAACACATGTGCCACCTTGTGCATCTGGCTTACATGGGTACTGGGGAAATAAATCTGCGTCCTTAGGCTTTTCATACAAGCACCTTAGTTGCAAAGCCATCTCACCAGCCTCCAAAATAATTTTTTTAAGTAGTAAAACTCAGGCCAAGTTGAAAATAACAATAATTTAAATAAACTTGGCAAATATTAACTTTATGACTATGCTGAAGATGTAAATAGTATTGGGCTTTCAGATTGTGGAGTAAATGGCACGTTTGACTATGAAGAGAATTATTTCCCCTACATAAATATAACATGTCACAATGTAACAAATATGTACTTTTAAAAGATATACTCATCCTATTGACACAAAATCTATTCTTAATGAATTTATTAGAAAATGGGTCACATAGCTTATTTGTTTATTGAAATAAACTAGTCACTTAAAGACAAATATTTTTATAGCCTCACTCATATGTGGAACCTAAAATCTAAAATAGTGATTTCTTTCCAGAGTAGAAACCTGGTTTACCAAAGGCCAGAGCCATTAGGAAAGAGGAGGAAGGGCAGGTGTTGGCAAAAGGACACAAAGTTACAGTTACATTGAAAGAATAATTTTAAGTTCTCATGCATAGTGAAGTAAGTCATAGTTAGTAACAATAAGTTGTGTTCTTGGAGAATGCCAATAGAGAAGATATTAAGTGTTCTCACAAAAAAAAATGTGATCACATGACATAATCATATTGTTAGTTTGCCAGGCTTAAAGTCTCCAAAATGTACATGTATCTCAAAATATCAAGCATCAAATTATATACAATAAATGCAGACAATGTTTTGTGAATTTCTTTAAAAAGTAGAGAAATATTTATCTTCCACTATCTCATCAGTTTTTAAAAATGGCAAAAAAAATACTAAATAATTAATTCAAGGATATCAAACACTAGTGTAAAAGTTCAAATACCTACTTTATAATTTGTGATACATTCAGCTCTAATTAAAGTCTCCATTTCCCAGGCTTGATGGCCAGGTGAGTGAAAGCATACCAGCTGTACAGAGTTTCTGTAGATAGCCCTTATTCCCAGCAGCTCAGCCTATAAAGAATATATATTTATCTACATGTGTGTGTACAGGAGTTTGTTGGGGTGTGTTTATTAATTCACATTATTTCTTTAGTTATGAATAAAGTTAAGTTTAGCCAAAATTAAACAGGAAATTAATATCCACCATGTGCTCAGAGAGCAGGACAGAGAATTCAGGTTCAGCATTACCCAAAATATGAATATTAAAAAAGTGATTTTTATCCAAGAAAGAATGAAATTCAAACATACCCCTTAGATCAGATGAAAAATTTGAAGTTTGTTAATTAAAGCCCAGTAGTATAAGATACAGATTTTACGTTGTTTTATGACAAGAGTCCAGTGCTTTCAGCTTAGGTATGTGTGTTTCTTATTCCAATGTTGATGGATTCTTCCTCAGATGAGAGAGCTTCAGATTTTCCTTATTCTTTATTAAATAGATTTGCTTATGAGACTCCTTCAGCTATGCATAGGTAAGGGAACAATACTAGTATCATAGGAAAGTTTTGTTCAGCACTTCAATCCAGTTGTGGCATACATGCCCATAGAATTTGAACATTTTTGAGGTACATGAGATCACTTTCCAGGTGTTTTTCTTGACCAGCCCAGCTACAATAGACTGAATGGTTATGCTTCCCCAACTTTATATGTTGGAATTCTCAAAAAGCAGGGGTGGCGTTATGAAATTGGGCCTTTGGAAGTTTTCTTGGTCATATGAGTGTTGCCCTCAAAAGTGGAATTAAGACCTTACACAACAGATCAGCAGAGACCCTCCGTTTTTCCACTATGTGAGATACAAACCTGAACCTAAATGGCCTCTCTCTCTCTCTCTCTCTCTCTCTCTCTCTCTCTCTCTTTCTCTCTCTCAGAATTGGAAGCAATAGTAATGTTGTTTACAAACCATTCAGTGTTCACTGTTTCTTGTGATTTTACAGAACGAAAGAGACCAACCATACTGAATTCCAAGATTTCCCATGGAAGAAACATATAAGGGCTAAGCTCAACAACCGATTAGAATGTTTGGCAGAGGAGACAGAGAGTGAAAGAAAAGGGGGAAGGAAAATAAAAGGAGGAGGAGAAAAAAACAGAGAGAAGAGAGAGACAGACAGAGAGAGAGAGAGAGAAAGAGAGGCAGGGAGACTATCCTAAGAAACATATTTGTGTATTTTTCCAGGGACATGTGCTAGCATTTGAACATAAAATAATAAAACATGGAATAACTCACCCTCTGGGTACAAAACAAGCCAGCTGACGTCCAAGACTGGTAACAGGCATTGTCCTGGAAAAGCACAGGCAGCCAGCACTAGAGTTTTGAGAAGAGCCAATCATTACTATCTATGATTTCCAGGGGAAGCTATATCATGACAACAAAAGCAACAGGAGCAGATAAGAGGAACCTCTTACTACAGGTTAAGAGGTGCCTGCTATTTTCTGCAGGTGAAGCTGTGCTTTTCTCTTGGGTTTAAGTAAATATCAGGCTTTCTTTGTGATTCAGTACAGGCATGAGAAAGAGAATACAGACTTACAGCTTATACACATTACAGAAAATAACTATCAAACTAAATATTACCAAGAAATATGACTTTGCTTATTTCCTATTCTGATGTGGGAATTTTAACTACATATTTACATTAAAAGGATTGATGCTTCAAATCTATATACTCACCTAAATCTAGTTTATTTTTTTATTTTGATTTATAAGTAGAGACAGATAAAGAGAAGAGAGACAGACACAGAGAGAATAGGTACACCAGGGCCTCCAGCCACTGTAAATGAACTCCAGATTTATGTGCATCTGGATTTACGTGGGTAGTGAGGAATTGAACCCAGGTCATTAGGCTTTGCAGGCAAGCACATTGACTGCTGAGTCATCTCTCCAGTCCATGAATCCTTTTACATCTGGTCAATGTTTCTGAGTCAGTGTTTCTGTACCCAAGTCTCTATCTCGTGGGACAGAGTTCTTATATGAATACTCAATAAAAGTCTAATTTTTCAATAGTGTGCCCACAGCCCACTAAAAATGTGAGATGGAGCAGTCGGTGTGTGCATAGTGATAGCAGCATATTCTGTCACTCCGTCACTAACAGCATTCAAAGCGAGGTTATAAGTAGTTGCCTGTCCTTGAAATGACACATTGCATCACTGGAGTTGGTGAACAGATACCTGTCGATATAATATTAATCTACATTGGCAGACCACACTTGTTGATCTATGTCGCACATAGGTTGGTGTCTGGACATGCCTGTTTTAAAAGTCTGAAGGTATATAGTGTAGAACTGGCACAGGTGAGAGGACATAAAGGACACATATAAAGCAGGGAAAAATTAAGGCATGTTTTGTGATGGTGAGACGGCAGATTTTTTACTGAGATAAACCTTGAAATGCAGCATGTGACACAGCGCGGGCTGGAGCTCAGGCTGTTTCTGCATGGTGGTGTTTCCTGCCTTATCCAGTGATTCATTGAACCTATTCATACAGGTTGCTAATGGATTTCTTAAGGAAAAACAGAAGAGCAGGCATTATTCACATTTTAAAACCCCACAGAATGTAACTGAAAGCATTTGCTAATGGTTTTATAATCCAACATGTCTTATAAGGGAAGCATCTATCCATACATTTTATTTCATAGAGTCTAACATTTTCACCTTATTTGCACATTTGACTGAAATAGTTCTAGCTTATCCTACGAACTCCTCTGAGGAGAGTTAGGAATGATTTCAAGAGGAAAAATTCACAGCCAACTAAAAGGGAGTATGTCCAGAGAGCTTAAATGGTGGAAATCCATTTCCTAAATAAATGTGAGACTTGGAATGTGTCATTTGTACTGTAAAGTTTAACATCTGCTCTCAGATCTTTCAATAATAATTTTTATTAAAGATAAGGAAGGTTTCCTGTCCTGGTTGTGATTAGGCAGGCACCAGGCCAAGTAATCATCAGGAAGTGGCTTTACTATTTAATGTATTTTAGTGAAAAGAAAAAGGACTTTGACTTTCATATTTATTCATACCAGTTTGGAAACAGACTGATGAAAATTCAGGGCACATGTACTGAATATTGGTGTATTCACATGGTTATATACAAAACCCATTGAACTGAATTATATTACTGACACACCATATTAATTTGTCACATTGGCATTCACTATTAACTGTTACTGATTCTACCTCTATGTGTATTGTCACTCAGGTGAGAAAAATAATAGTATTTTGCATTCATATTAACTAAATGTATGAATTAATGTTTGTTTCACAAGACATAATGTGTGTATATATGTGGATATCTGTGTCTTGTCTCAAATGATTATACCAAAAGTCAACTAAATATGTTAACACATGATGCTGGGGAGTGAAGGAAGTGATTGAATTATGATAGGAAATGTATAATTTCCATGAAGAAGAGAAATTTGGATTTTAATAACTGATGTTTAGATTTAATATCTGATAAGTTAAGGGCTTCAACACCCAAGAAACACATGAGGCAGATTGTGGATTTATAGACTGGCCAAATAATATAATATTCTAAGTATGTAAGAACAGATAGTGTGTTTAACTTTCATAGCAATGTTATAGAAAGAGTTTACCATAACATATTTATTTTTTATCTACATAAAACAAGTTTAACTTTAAATTTAATTTGGTATAAAATTGAATTTTCAGGCTGAAGACATGGCTTAGTGGTTAAGGTGCTTGCTTGCAAACCAAGGGATCCAGGTTCGATACCCCAGTATCCACATAAACCAGATGCACAAGGTGGCACAAGTGTCTGGAGTTCATTTTCAGTGGCTAGAGGCCCATTCTCTCTATATATCTGCCTCTTCCTCTCTATCTCTCTCAAATACATAAATAAGAATGATACATTGAGTTTTCCAAAATATCTATGTTGACCTTTCAGTTTCGGATGATGTCATGTTCACAGTCATGGTCAGTCAATGCTGTCTTTAGATCACATGTTTCGGTTGGAGAGATAGCATGCCTGCGAAGCCTAAGGACTTATATTGGAATCTCTAGGTCCCACGTAACCCAGAAACACAGTGACACAAACATGCCATGTCACACATGCACCACTAGGGTGTGCGTGTGTATGAAGCTCCTTCACAGTGGCCAAAGTCCCTGGCATGGCAATTCTCTGTCTTTCTCTCAGCCTCCCTCTCTTTCTCAAAATAAATAAATATAAGAAATATGTTTTATTAGCTATAGAATATTTAAAGTGAATTATTATTCAACATTAATTAGAATGACTTTCATAGCTCATGTATCTCACATATAAAGTCTTCATTAAGAGAGAAATGAAAAGGCATTAAAAAGACAACAGGGCTGGAGAGATGGCTTAGTGGTTAAGCACTTGCCTATGAAGCCTAAGGACCCCGGTTCAAGCTCGATTCCCCAGGACCCACGTTAGCCAGATGCACAAGGGGGCGCACCCTTGGAGTTCATTTACAGAGGCTGGAGGCCCTGGCACGCCCATTCATTCTCTCTTTCTCTCTCTCTGCCCCTTTCTCTCTCTTTCTGTCACTCTGAAATAATAAATAAAAATAAACAACAACAACAAAAAAGAAATCAAAGCATGACTACAACCATCCTTATTAAAAAAAAAAAAAAAAGACAACATATTCAGTGTCCACTGGGCAATCCTCTGAGCTCTGCCTCCCAAGTGCTGGGATTAAAGGCGTGCAGTACCACTACTGGCTTCTAGAAATATTTTTAACTTGCAGCTTGGGTAACTGGTAAAAGGAGGAATACCTGACATTTTTGGAATATGATATGAAAACTAATTTTTTTAGGTTTATATTTACTTATTTGTTTGAGAGAGAGAGAGAGAGAAAGAGAGAGAGAGAGAATGGGTATGCTACAGCCTCTAGCCACTGCAAACAAGCTTCAGACACATGCACCACCATGTGCATCTGGCTTATGTGGGTACTGGAGAATGGAACCTGAGTCATGGCAAGCATGTTAAACACTAAGCCATCTCTCCAGCCTGATAATTAACTTTTTTTCTGTATTTGAGAGAGACAGATATAGGCAAAGGGGAAGAGAGAGAGAGAGAAAGAGAGAATGAGCACTCCAGGGCCTCCAGACACTGCAAACAAATTCCAGATGTGAGCGACCCTTTGTGCATCTGGCTTACGTGGGTCCTGGGGAAATAAACCTGGGTCCTGTGACTTTGCAGGCAAGTGCCTTAACCACTAAGCCATCTCTCCATTCTGACAATTAACTTTTGAGGAGGGATGAATACAGAATCATGAGAGCAATTCCAGGAGAAATGAGTGGAGATGATGAGATGAGTATGACAGGGCATATGTATTTCCGGTCCCTGGGAGGAGGGGTTGATAAGGATGACCATATCCTTGAAGTTAGCCTGAGCTACATAGCAATATCTTCCAAAAGAAAGAGATGCAGAGGAGAGGAGAGGAAAAGAGAGAGAGAGAGAGAGGAGGCATTATTGGAAAAGGAAAAGCCAGTTAAGTTTGTGAAGTTGTCCTACCATAGTTACATGGAGGGCTGTGACCACATGTGAATGTGAGACATCTCTCTAATGTGTAAGTGCGGCAGAGGTCATAAGCAAGGACAAGTGGTCCCTAGAGTTCCGTTGCCACAGAACATGCTAGACTAACTTGTTAAGGGGAAACTTCTACTTCATTACGGAGGACAGACTTCTGTCTAAAGTTCTCTTCTTCTATATTCTCTATTCTCTCTCTTCAGTGACATCTAGAAATACATATAATTAAAGGTCTGGGCTGTAGAGATTGCTTAGCAGTTAAGGTGCTTGCCCATGAAGCCTAAGGGCCCAGGTTCAATTCCCCAGATCACATGTAATTCAGATGCACGTGGTGGCACATGTATCTGGAATTGGCTTGCAATGGCTAGAGGCCCTGGAGTGCCAATCTGTCCCCCTATCTCTCTCATATAAGTCAACAAATGAATAGAAATACAATATAAAAAAGGTTTTATTCATTTATACCAAGTTAAAAAGTACTTTCATTTATTCTGTCATTTGATCCGGTGTTAAAATACTAAAAGCTTTGAAGTAATTCACAATTAATTTCCAAATAAATGTTTAGGGATTAATGTTATAATCAAACTAAGAGTATAAATTTTAGCATGCATTATATATAATATAAGGTTCTTAATGACCTTTCTCAATCTGCTTTATTTGTGTCCTATAGGATATCACAGTATTTTGCCAGCTTGGGATTATTAACATGATAACATACAAATCAGTTAGAATGTCAGAGCATAAATTCTGTAGTTTGCACTGAGCCATCTAAAATTTTGGAATGGAAAATTGTAAACATTTCTACAGTGTAGAGAAAAACAATTTTTAATCCCCAAATCATTATAGAATAAATCCACCGTATTTAGAAAAACATCCTCTGAGATTTGTCATTTTTTTTTAAAGACATACAGGGCAATTTTTGTTCACAATGATTTGTAAATAATAGATACACAAAGAACCTTGAGAAATGTACCTTATCTTTGAACTTTGATAGCCAATGACATACACACAAGGAATTTTCTTCTGGCACTTCCCTCTACATAACTCATCTGTCCCCTGCTAGGAAAGGGTGGCTCCCAAAGGAATTAGCAGCTGAGTTCATCTCTGTGTTATGTGTTCATGTTCTAATTTATATGTATTCAGTGGTTTCACAGCAAGAGAGACCAACAACTCTGACTTGTATGCTAGCATGGTTCTCAACAAACAGGATGACAAATGCCACCAAACACTTACTGTTTCCTCCTGGTACTTAGGAAAACAAGTAACTTTTTTGTTTAAAGTTTTTTTTTTATATATTTTTATTTATTTGTTTGACAGAGAAAGAAGGAGAGAGAGAGAGAGAGCGCGAGAGCGAGCATGCCAGGGCCTCCAGCCAATGCAAATGAACTCCAGGGGTGTGTGCCCCCTTGTGTATCTGGCTAACTTGGGTCCCGGGGAATCAAACCTGGGTCCTTTGGCTTTGCAGGCAAATGCCTTAACCACTAAGCCTATCTCCCCAGCCCACAAATAACTTTTTGATATCAAGAGTCCTGGCCTTTGCACACTTGTTTATTTGAAATAAAAAACTTGGACATTATGCAAAGATTTAGTTATAACAACTGTGTACTTTTCTTTTTTCTTAAGTGATAATCTAACAGATTATCTAGCTTTTTTTGTTGTTATTTTTATTTATTTAAGAGAGCGACAGACAGAGAGAGAAACAGGCAGATAGACAGAGGGAGAGAGAATGGGCGCACCAGGGCCTCCAGCCACTGCAAACGAACTCCAAATGCGTGTGCCCCCTTGTGCATCTGGCTAATGTGGGTCCTGGGGAGTCGAGCCTCGAACCAGGGTCCTTAGGCTTCACAGGCAAGCGCTTAACCGCTAAGCCATCTCTCCAGCCCACATCTGTGTACTTTTCCAACATATCTTTGCTTCAGGACAGTATAAACTATAGGAAAATTTCAGTTATTTTTGATGAGACATTTTAAAGAAAAGTGTTTGGTCTGGAATAATAGAGTTAATGAAGCCCACTCATGTTAAAATCAAATGACAGGCTTACTTTCTTTGAGGTTTGAGCAAATAAAGGAGGTATGCTTGGTGCTATGGGGGGATGAACACTGTGTACTGCTATCCAGGAAAGAGAGAGAGGGAGATAGGGAGAGAGAGAGAGAGAGAGAGAGAGAGAGAGAGAGAATGCACAGGCAGCGATACTAGTTGTTAAGAAACAGTTCACATTCTCTTTTCCTTTGTCCACTGAAGACTGAAACACGAGTGAAATCACTGTGGAAGCCCTGGGTGAGGTCTAGGGATGTAAAGAACATCTCCTGCACAATTGCTATTAGAAAGTACAGCGCATCCAACATTGGGATGTAAAAACGACAGCTTCTGAAGTGTGTTCCTCGGTTTACCCACTCTGTTACATGTACCCTGAAATCACTTCTGATGTTATGTGCACATAATCCTAGCACCGGGGAGATGGGGGCAGTAGGACCAGGTGATCAAGCTCATCCTTGGCTAGATAGTGAGTTCCACACTAGTTTGGGTTAGTTGAGACCTTTTCTCAAAGCAAATAAACAATAAATAAATAAACCCAGAATAAACGAATAAGCAAGCAACCATACGTAACTTGGACTGCCCTAGTCAGCCACACCCTTCCATTTTAAAGAATGTGAATGCAGTGATCCAGTCCAATGTTTCTAAAGGGTTTGGGAATAAATTAGAGGTGATAATTTGATACCTATATCTGGATCATTTTGCTCAATTACTTTAGAAGCACATCTTTGCTATACATGGGGCCGCAGTTGTGGGCTACACTCAAAGTCCTTCTGGGTAATACTGGTGATTTTATAAACAGCTTCAGCTGTTTTTCATCACAGTACCAGCATCTACACATGTTTATTGGACAACAAAGACATACCCTTGGTAGAATATACATAAAAGTATGAGTAATACTTGACATACCAGCTACCAACTGTGATTTTTCTCCAGGCTAAGTTGAGGAAAGAGGAAAGCAAACGAGTTGGCATCTTCCCAGTGGCCATGCAGCCTGTCCTGAGCAGGTGGCTGACTGCTTTGTAATGGTGTACAATTATTCAGCCTGTGTCCCTCTTCTGAATTTACTTGGCATGTATTCTCCTTTAAGCACTTTGTTCTTAATGACTATTAGTTCTATACTTAGTGTCTTTATGGTTTTATGATTGTTAGTATCAAGAAGTGGTAGCTTCATGTATTAGGCTTCCAATTGATTCACCTTAGATCAAATATGTGACAGCCAACTTTTTAAAAATGTAAATATTTGCCTTCGAATGATGGACTTCCACACCCTAGTGACAAGAGGTGATAGTTATACTCCTCTGGAAAGGAATTTTCTAGCATTTCTCCTCCCTCTCCTAGTAATAAGTTGAGCCTATACAGTACTTACCAACCACTCAACAAAGCTTTTTCACTCTGCACACAACATTCCTAGATCTTTAGCATGAGTGCAGAGGAACATGGAACAAGGTGGAGTTGAGGAAATAGTGCTGTGAAAATCACCTTCACACTTTCTGTGACGACTGGTCTTCCAGGCCAATCTGGGATACAGGGTGAGTTCTAGGGCAGCTTGGGCTACATAGAAAGCTCAGGTCAACCTGAGCCACAATATGTGATATTCTTTCAAAAAGACTAAAAAACAAAACAAAGATCAAAGGAGGAGAAGAAAGAAGCAAAGTAGGAAAAAAAAAAAAAAGGAGGGAGGGAAGTAAGGGAAGAGTGAAGGAGGAGGCAGAGGAGATTTTCTCTGTGGCAGCATATGACAGATGCTTGGTTTGTAGACACATAACAGCCACAAGAGAATAAACTGAACATCTGTTTGCAGCGATGTTCCTAGGGAACTTCAGAAAATCATAAACTAAAGATCCAAGTCCATCTCTTTTCTGTTTTACTATAAATATTAAGATCATTTTTATTTTTATTTAAGACAGAGAGAGAAGGACAGAGAGAGAGGGAGAGAGGGAGGGAGAGAGTATGAGTGTGCCAGGGCCTCAGCAAACTCCAGATGCATGTGTCACCATGTGCATCTGGCTTACGTGGGATCTGGAGAATTGAACCTGGATCTTTAGGCTTCACAGGCAAGCACCTTAACCACTAAGCCATCTCTCCACACCAGATCTCTTGATTCTATCAACAATTTATAGTTTGTTCCACCCTATTCAAATCCAAAGTGGACAAAGAGAATCTGTGATTAGAAGATCAGGAAGGCAGAGGTTCAGACTAATCAGATTTAAACTAATCATCTAGTTCTACCTTTTTTTTTCATTCATTTTAAAAAATATTCAATTAATGTGTATCATTTACCAATAAAGTTTCTAAGATATCCAAAGGTACTATTTTTAAATTAAGACCCATATAAACCTAGCATCTAACATAATATTGGGCATAAATCATGATTTCAAAGGCTGAGTATCACAGGTTAGTCTGGGATGTCCAATTCATATCATCACAGTCCATCCTATCCACACTGGCCTCCCCCTGACCTAGACTACCATGAGATCCTTAAGGAGTATGTGCAGTCACATTCTAAACACAGAATGTGCACATTTGTAAGACATGTCCATTTTTTATTTTCAAGAGATAGATAATAAATCTGACCTGCTATATACTCCCATGTTTTGTCAAATCCTGTGCTTCAGACTCTTGGACAGATTATGAACATCTTTTTAAAATGTCCTATGGGCCAAGAAAAAAAAAAAGAAAAAAAAAACTGGTCTACTAAAAAGAACTTTCAATGCATCGTCAGTCTTATCATTAGCATAAAATACATGTAACTGTGTCTCCTCTCCTTTAGTTTCTCAGGGATATTTTCCCCAAGTTAAGGAAAAACAGCAAGGTAGTATGGTCTTTCTTAGTATCGTTTTCTAGTTATTAAGCTCAATCTAAAGTCCTATGGGTTATGCAAACTCATCACTCTTCACTTGGTCAATGAAGTACTGGGTATGTATTTGTATTTAACCTGCCTTTCATACTCTGGGAAGATATACCCAACCAATAAAATTGTTTGCCTAGTAAGTAAGATATGATGCTTTCTCCACACTTTCATATATACTGTTTAAATATGTGCTCTGAAAGGCAAATACTAATGTTTGCTTGATATGTTTCAGGAATTTGTGATTTCACACTAGCCTTTTAATCACATTCTTTCCTTCCTATCATGGAGCTTTGAGAATACTGCTTAGCTTCCATTTGATGGACAAACCTTCACTTGTGTTTTGGTTAGGTGTGGCCTAAGGGTTTATGTACTACAGGTTGGTTCCTTAGAGAAGACTGGCAGCATTATGAAATGTTGGAAGCTTTAGGAGGTAAATAAGGCCTTGTGAGAGGTTCTCAGGTCTCTGTAGCATATGCTTGAAGAAGAATGCTGCCCGCAGGATCTTCCTCTTCCCGTTTTGCTTTGTGGCCCTGGAAAGAGCAGCTTATGCCATCATATGCCCCCTGACCTTGACATCCAGAGCTTTAGTAGAGTTCCAAAGGTATGGGTCAACCTGGACTTCAATGACAACCTATGAACCTGTGAATGAAAATAAGCCTTTCTTCTTCATAAGAAAAATCATCTCAGATGTGTCAATATAGTGATGGACTCTGCAAATATATGCGCAAACATTTACAAATCTGGCAGTTGCTCCGTGATGTATTTAAATACTTTGCTTAATACAATCAAATATACTTAGTCCATTCCTGGGTTACTCAGGTTATGTTTTAAAAGTGGAAGTACCTGGCTACTTCTCTAACTATCCTACACTGCAAATATAGAATTCTCCATTTCGGTTTCATTTTTTTACTTTATATAGAAATAATTGTCACAGATTCTAATGCAAGTTATCACAGAATAAGCCAAAGTTATAATGAATATTACTTAAAATGGGAACTTAGTTGGATAAAAATAAGTTGAAATTCCTTTTTAAAAATTTATTAATTTATTGATTTGAAAGGGGGAAAGAAGGAAAGAGAGAGAAAGAGAGAGAGAGAAAGCGAGAGAGAGAGAGAGAGAGAGAGAGAAAGAGAGAGGGAGAGAGAATGGGCACACCTGGGCCTCTAGCCACTATAAACAAACCCCAGAATGCATGCATCCCCTTGTGCATCTGGCTTATGTGGGTCCTAGAGAGACGAACCAGGATCCTCTGGCTTTGCAGGCAAATGCCTTAACCACTAAGCCATCTCTCCAGCCCCGAAATTCTTTAATTATCTATAATGATGCTTTGTAGATCCAAGTATATATAATTGTAATTAGAAGTTTGGTTTACTAAGGAAAAAATGAAAAAAAAATGGAGCAAAGATACACAGTCATACATTGTATAATAGTTCAGTCATCATCACACTGAATATCATCCAATAAGATTATAATGGAGCTAAAAAATTCTATTACTAATGACATAGCAGCAATCTTACATTTATAGTGCAACCTGTTACTCACATATTTGTAATAGCGCTTATGTGTGAAACTGACTAGGCAGTTTGAATGTAAATGTCCCCATAGCCTCGAGTATTTATGATTAAACTTCCTACTTAGTTGCCAGCTGGTAGAGTGTTAGAGAGGTGGAGTCTTGCCAGAGGAGGTAGAGTTCTGGAGATAGACCTTGGGGTGGACTACTCCAGCCCTGCTGTGCATTCAGAATTGCTTGCCCTTGCTGTTCTCTCTCAGCTGTGGATCTGTGATGAAGACAGCCAGCTTCTTCCATGATCGTAAAGCTTCCCCTGAACTAAATAAGCCTAAAAGTAATCATCTTCTCCCATAAGCTACTTTTAGTTGGGTGTTTGTACCAGTAATGAGAAGCTAATTGCAACACTTACTGAACCTTATAGTCATGTACAAGTAGAATACATATTACAGGGTGTAATGCATGATTCTCAGTAATGTTTACAAATGACCCTGGTGCTGGCTTATGTATTTACAGCTGTATATTGCTATCACTATTTTAATATGTACAACTACCTAGAAAAATCACTCACTGCAAACAGATGTCAAGTTATGCCAGCAGTATCTGATCATGCCTTGTATTAATGCATCTCCTGATTATATATTTTAAGGTATCATCACAATGACAAAATTGCCCAATGCTGCATTTCATTGAATGTTTCACATCATTAAGAGATGCCTGGCTTTATAATTTTAATGGTGATTGAAAATATCAATATGTTGTTGAAACAATTGATAAAATGGACATTTTATTTATTTAGGAAGATAATATTTTCCTATAAAACTGATAAGATCATTTAAGTTAGATTAGTTATTTTTATTTTTTATTTTTTTAGTGAGAGGGAGGGAGAGAGGGAGAGAATTGGACGCCAGGGCATCAGCCACTGCAATAGAATTCCAGACACTTGCACCACCTAGAGGGCATGTGTGATCTTGTGCTTCCCTCACTTTTGTGAGTCTTGCTTACATGAGATCTGGAGAGTTAAACATGGGTCCTTAGGCTTCGAAGGCAAGTGCCTTAACCACGAAGCCATCTCTCCAGTCCACATTAATTATTAATAAATAGAAAATATAGAGTTAATTATCTTCATTTTTTTCTTTGCATGTGCATAGTATGTATGTTATAGTGTGTGTGTGTGTGTGTGTGTGTGTGTGTGTGTGTATGTGTGTGTTATATGCACATGTAATATGCTGATGTAGCCTCATTGTGTCATCATGTATGACAGCTGGAGGAGAATATCAGATAACCCCTTCCATGATTGGCCCACCTGGTTTTTCTTTGTGATAGTGTCTCTTACTGATTCCAGAGCTTACCATTAGCAAGTCCCAATCTCTGCTCTCCAGAGGGTTACAGATGTGCATGCCCACACCTAGCAGTTCAGGTGGGTTTTGGAGATTCACACTCTGGTGGAGTCAGTAGCCCCAAGGCCCCCTCATGCTTACCCAGGAAGGCCACTTAAAAGCTGAACCTTCCCTCCAGCCTGAATCAACTTCAATCCTAATGTGAGTATCTGATTCTTGATTTTAAAAAAGAAAAACTCATGATTGAGTTGTTCAGAAATGTTTCAGTATATCTAGGATAAGCTAGTATCCCTCAATCTTCTTCTGACTCTAATAACAGCTTATTTCTTGCTCATAAGTTTAGGCACATTAGTCATTCTCTTGTGAGTCGTCTGTGACTTCATAGTAAGTGATAATGCTGTGAGTCCCACTGACTGCACATTAAATGTCATTAGTCCAGATGGTCATAACTTCCTTCACTCCATGGCTGAATCATTGAAAAACTATAACCACTCATTCTACTTAGTTTTTTGTTAATCTGTTATAATATCAGCTTTTAAAATCATTCCTTGTGCCTGTAGAAAAAAGTCCCTCAGAAGCTAGTGATGAGCAGGAAGAAACAAAAGGACCAGGAACCTTGGCCATTTCACATAAAGTTTAAAGCAACTGTGACTTTATATTTCACTCATATCCTCTCTCTCTCCATTTTATAATAGGACATAACAAAACGTCTATTAAAAATAAGACACATAATTCATGTGAAGAGATGGCTTAGTGGTTAAACACTTGCCTATAAAGCCTCAGGACCCCAGCTTGAGGCTGGATTCCCTAGGACCCATATAAGCCATATGCACAAGCTGTTGCATGGATCTGCAGTTTTGTTTGCAGTGGCTGGAGACCCTGCTGTACCCATTCTCTCTCTCTCCCTCACTCTCTCTCTCTCTCTCTTTCGCTGTCTGTAACTCTCAAAATACATAAAATACATACATAATAAATAAATAAATACATAAAAATAAACAAAAAATTATAAAAAATAATACACATAAATTGAGGGAGAAATAAGAAATGACAAAGAGAGTCTGAATATCAAGTGATGGGATTACCTACTTCCTAAGGCTAACCAGCAAACATAAGTTGTATAAGAACAAGCAATCACATTTGTTAAATTAAAGTTTCTGCTATGTCTCTGACACTCCTTTCATTCCAATCCATAACTTCCAATTTTGGGGAAAGAAAAAAATTGTGGAAGTTCAAATTCTTATTTAAAATAATTAATTTTTAAATAATCTTCTATTGAGATTTGCAGGAGAGATCAGGTATATCTAAAATCAAGTTTCTGATAATTTGCTTATCCACTAATTCATCAATTGCAGATAAAAATTAGGCATCACAAATCGCTAAAAAGTTACTGTAATTTTCCTATTTAATATTTTATTCTTTATCATATATTTTATGTTGATAATATATTCAATTATTTCTCCATGATAGACATTGTTTTCATTTCCTTGTGTGGCAAGAACATGATACAAATTTCAATGACAAATCTCTATAACTTATTATTTATTATTTATTATTATTCTTTAGAAATGGAAAATTTCTGCATAATGAAACTGGTTGTCCCCTTGGCTGCTGGTAGCCCCTGTATTAACCATTATTTCTACCAGATTTGCTAGTTTAGATACCTCACATGTGTAGAATGTAAACTGAAGAAAGACTGGCCAATAAACTACCAAACACATGGAAAACAAATTAAAAACTAACCACAGTAGGGCTAGAGAGATGGCTCAGCAGTTAAGGAGCTTGCCTGTGAGCCTAACAACCTGGGTTTGATCCTATTCTGCAGTCCAACGTAAATCCAGATGCACAAAGGGGCACGTGCATCTGGGGTTCATTTGCAATGGCATTCTTTGTCTGTCTCTCTTTTCTCTCTCTCTCCCTCTCTCTCTCTCTCTTTCTCTCTCTCTGCTTACAGATAAATAGATAAATAATTGCTGTAAATATAAATGGATTGAACTCTTCAATAAAAAGAAAACTCTCTAATCCCCAACTGTATGCTGTGCATAGAAAATTCACTTTACAATTAACAACATGCATTAGTTCAAAGTTAATAAATTACAAGACATTTTATAAAAATGGTGATCAAAAAATGGCCAGAGCTAATTAATACACAAAAATAGATTTTCAGTCAAAGACTGTCATAGGAGACAAAAGAGTTCATTATAAAATATTGACAAGTTCACTTCATCAGAGAAAAAAATATATATATATATCAAGCACAACAATACTGAAAAATATATAAAGCTTTCATCATAAGTTGTATGGAAGAAGCAAATGGCTGTGGGGTAATAGTTGTATTCAATACTTTAAATTCAACAATGAACAAAAAATTCAAATAGAAATGTCAATAATGAAACAGCAGACTTCAACAGCACTAGAGAACAATTGTATCTAATGAACATATACAATAGCTAAACAGTATACATATGTGTGTGTGTGTGTGTGTGTGTGTGCGTGTGTAATCTATCTATCTATCTATCTATCCTTCTATATATATGTATACTTCTAGAGAACTTGAGATGTAGATTCCAAGTTTGATGACGGAGCAATTCTCCATGGATTTAAGAACACTGAAATCATGCCAAGTATCATTTACATAACAGAATGAATTTAGGAGTGAATAAGAGAACGGAAATTAAGAAATTCACACATCAACACACACTCAAATAAAGAAATTAAACTGGAAATTAGAAACTACCCCCAGACAAATGAAAATTAAGACATAATATTCTAAATTTGTGATATGCAGCAGAAGCAGTATAAACAGAGAATTTCATCTAAACAGAAAACACATTGAACTAATTTTAATTACAAATGGTAGATTAAATAATGTACATTGAACAAAGGGAACAAATCCACTACAAAAAAAAAAGCACATGAAATTACAGAATTCAAATAGTTCAATACCTTTGGATGAGAGTAGTTGCAGCAGAAACACTTCTTTGCAGGGAGAGGAGAAAGTACTTGAGGGATGAAGACGTCTTCCAGCACACAAAGCTGATTCCAGCAGAATGAATATTTGGACACCTGCTATGTCATTGTTTTTCTCATACATCCAGCCATTAAATAATATTTTTAAGTATTGATAGAGACAAGCATGTTAGAGAGAGAGAGAGAGACAGAAAGAGAGAGAGTTGGATAGTGACAAATCATGACCACTTAAATATTTATAAATCACTGAGAGTGTACCCTGTACTCTCTTTACTA
The DNA here is from genome assembly GCA_036346955.1 of Dipus sagitta. Classification (NCBI taxonomy): domain Eukaryota; kingdom Metazoa; phylum Chordata; class Mammalia; order Rodentia; family Dipodidae; genus Dipus; species Dipus sagitta. The sequence continues at coordinate 46,768,854 of CM070785.1, forward strand.
CAGTCAGGATTTTGGGAGGAGATTCAAGCAAACCCTACTGTATGCTGTTGGTTAAATTTGTGCCAAAAAACTCAAAGATAAACAGTAAGAAAGACAGAATATTTTGAGAGAGGCCTTGTAGCTTATGACATGCAATTAATACACTTGTAATGCTCATACTATCTGTAGGAAATATATACATGTGAACAGATAAAGTTCAGATCATTTATGGCAATGACTAAAGGCAAATGGCAAGTTGTTCAATCAAACAGTCTGATGCAATTAGCCAGGATTCACCAGGCTTGGTGGTTTCTCTGTTTTGCATTTTCTTACAGGACAAGCAGAGACAGCCAAAGGTGCCCCCAACTTCACCATAAGACTCCCTGAATCATGTTAACCAAACCCCAGCTTCCCATAGCAGCATGAATAACCACCATGTATCTGAAACCATACCTCCGCTCTGACGCTTGGCCTCTGCTGCTTACATTTCAGCCTCTGCTGGTCATGGGAGCAGCTACATCCTTGCCTTAGCAAGCTCTGAATAAATATATTTCATCTGTTCTCATGTGGATAGTCTTTTGTTTATTGTTACATCTGCAATCAATAATCCAATTTAATAGTTTGGCTTTGCAGACAAATGGTTGCTTGGGGGCGTAAAGGTCTATAATACTGCTAACTTAATAGAACAGTACCTGCAGCTCCAAGCTATCTACTATACAGTCACTGAATAACAATTTCAAAACATCACAAACATTTTGTGATGTTTGTCAGTTGTCCCATAAACATTTTCATTCGCTTCTAGATTCCATATTGTTTTGCTGTTTAGTTTTGGAAATAGATGTCAAAGAAAAGCTTCTTGTCTTAGTTAAGTGGTCCTGTATAAAGTTGTGTTGTACCATGAATCAAAGGCAAATATAATAAACCTAATCAGAACATTTAGACTGAGCAATTTTATGCTACATGCATTTGTTAATAAGATATGCTACTTTCCGTATATAACTTAATTCATCCTGAATGACTGAGAAGGCGCTTAACAAATTCTGAATTCTTTGAGGATCAAGTGTAAAATATTTCACTTTCCGCTTTAAATAATTGCATAAAATTATAACATACGTAGAAAATAAATACTCCTGTGAGAGAGGAAACACTTTCAATGCCATTGGGAAAGCCATAGCTAACTGGTTGAGTGAGCAAAAGTCTTCAAGGCATGTTACTACTGTAATATGCAACTTTAGGCATTACAAAAGTCCGCTATTGCAATGAGCTCCATGTTGCTCGGATAAACTACCAAACAGACACAGTTTATGTGCAGAAGGGATTAATTTAAGGCTTTAGATTCAGGGGAAACTCCATCAGCAGTAGAAGAAGCTGATTCTTCCAAGCAGAGAGAGGAAACAAACAAACAAACAAACAAACAAACAGCACAAAATGAAAAGAACTGCAGCAAGCCAGCAGCAACAGGCCACAAGCTCTTCACCAGAGCTCAAACTGCTCTCAGCAAATCTCGGTCCGGAATTCAGCTCCACCCAGTTGTAGCAGACAGCTTCAGGTTCACTGAGATGAACTTCCAGACCAGGCATGGTTATGGAGGAAGGGATATTTATTGAAGCCTACAGATCCAAGGGAAGTTCCATAATGGCAGAAGAAGCTGGCCTGCCTTCAGAGAGAGAGAAGCACAAGCCTAAAAACCAAAAGCCACAGCACACTTCAGGAACTCCAGCTAGGCCCACTTTGCATATCTTTAGATTGAAATCTGAAACCCACCACCACACCTTAAAATCCACACAATGGCACTGACTCCAGCCAGGTGGCTGCAGATACAAACTACAAACAAACAACTGAATATATTGGGGGCCATCTATTCTATTCAAACCACCAAACCAGTGTCACACCTTGGGGCTGGACTCCAGCATCTGCCCCCCAGCCCCAGCGACACAACCCCTCTAGCAGGAATCTGCCCCCTAGGGGCTGAAGTTGCAAACCCAATTTTAATGAAACATCTGGGGCTATGGGTCCATGCACTCAAACTACCACAGCTACTAAGAATGGAAAATCTAAAACATTTCTAGTGTAAAACAGATCTATGAATGCACCAGTAATTAGAATTAGGAAAAAGAAACCAGAGGAAGGGATTCAAATTTATAGACAGTGTCATCTAAACAGCTCTCGCATTAATATGTGGCTCTTGCAGCTTTTTTAGCCAAAAAAAAGGGACATGTAAACAGTCAAACAGCAAATAAATTAGATTTTTCTCATCTTACTATATATAACACAATATGTATGTTATACGACAAAACATAGTACAAAATTGGGATTGTAGCAGTTACCTTCTCATTGCTATGAGGAAACACCCAGCCAGAAGTAACTTGTGGAGAGGAAAATGTTTATTTCAGCTCATGGCTTTGGGAGGATGTTTCATCATGATGGAGAGAGCAATCGGGGGCTCATGTCTTTATACAGCAATGTGCAGTGGGAAGGGTAAGAAGCAATTAGCACTGACAAGAGGGCTGGACTATAACTCACCAAGCAACACTACCAGTGACACACCTCCCCCAGCAAGGTTCCCCCATCCCAAAGGCTCTACCAGCTGGAAACGACCAAGTGGGAGGCTTAAGCACAGACGCTTAGTGCCATGGGGCACATTTTATGTTCAAATCACCACATTTCATCCCCGGCCCTCTTAGACTCATGGCTGTCTCATCAGGCAAAATGCATTCAGTCCAACTCTGGAAGTCCTTATCAGTGACAAAGTCTCACCTGAGAATCAAGATGGTCACTTAACCGTGAGCCTGTTAAAATCAACACACAAGTTCCTTAATTCGAACAGCTAATGGCACAGAGTAAATATTCCCATTGCCAAACAAAGAGAGATTGGACCAATATAAGATTTAAAAAAAAAAAAAAAAAAAAGCAAACATCAAGTCCTGCAGCTCCATGTCCAGCCTCTGGATCACAAAACCCTTTGGCCTTCAACAGGCTTAGGCAACTTTCTGTCTCTCCAGCTGTGCTACTTATTAGGTCAGGACAAAATGGAGTTACAGAAGGAGGGCAACAGAGACATAAGGAAGTGGGTCATCCACATTCCTCAAGGAACTGCCCAGCCATTATCCCTTCCCTGCCTAACAATGCCCCAGGTCTAGGTTTCCTGCCCCCTTATCTCTCACCTGGTCACTTCTGGTCTCACGCCCTATGGCTAATGTAAAGAACAAAGGAGTTCCTTCCTTTCCTCACCTTCCCCCAACTGAGGAACTCTATATAGCTCACTATCTGTAATCTGGGTCAGTCCTGTTAGCTTCTGTACCCCCACACCCCAACAAACACTTCCATCTTTGCCTCAGAGTGACCTTGGTCACTCCTGAACCTTACAGTACTTGCTTTCAGTGAAGATCCATCAAAGCCAGAGGCAGTAGTTTTCCTTGTCGGCCATCCCAGAGTCCTGCCATCTCCAAACTCCTCAGGGTCTGCATTACCCACACTTTCCACCTTCGTAGTGTGATACAAAGGCCTCACAGGGCTCCCATGCAGTGACTAAGAGTCTGTTTCACAGTGCTGTAACTCAGCATCTCCTGATAGGGTAGTTACACGTCATGGCCCAATTTCTTGCATTTGTCATGCTTCCACAGCCGCTACCATTGCCATCAAATTTGCAGAACCAGCAGGGATAAAGATTGACCTTCAGGACCAGGTGACTCCTTCAGATTCTTTCTTCTGGCCTCCTACTTTTATTTATTTATTTTTAAAGATTTTATTTATTTTATTGTTTATTAGAGACAGAGAAAGGAAGGAAGGGGGGAGAGAGAGAAAAAAAATGGTCTTGCCGAGGTGCCTAGCCACTGAAAATGAACTACAGACGCATGCGCCACCTTGTGCATCTGGTTTATGTGGAACCTGGAGAATTGAACTGGGGTCCTTCAGCTTCACATACGTGCATCACAGGCTAAGCCATCTCTCCAGCCCCCTACTTTTATTTATTTATTTGAGATAGAGAGAAACAGGCAGACATAGAGAGAGAGAGATTTGAGTATGGGCACACCAGAACCCCCAACCACTATAAATAAACTCCAGACACATGTGCCACTTTGTGCATATGGCTGTACATGGATACTGGGTAATTGAACTGGGTCCACAAGCTTTGCAAGCAAGCGCCTTTAACAACTGAGCCATCGTTTTAGCACAGTCCACCTATGTTTAAAAGAAGTTGCATTCTTGCTAGCTTGAGTTTTAAGGTGTCACCTTCAGGGTATCTTTCCCACTGCCTTGATGCAGGACAGATGACCTGTCTTTAAATGTGGTAATTTCTTTAATAATTGCAGTTTAAGTGACCTAAAATCAGCCACTGTGCCCGGGTGTGATGGTTTGATTCAGGTGTCCCCCATAAACTTACGTGTTCTGAATGCTAAGTTCCCAACTGATGGCAGTTTGGAAATGAAAGCCTCCTTGAGGCAGTATATTGTTGGGGGCGGGATTATGGGTGTTATAACCAGCTTCTTCTTGCCAGTGTTTGGCATGCTCCCCTGCTGTTGTTGTCCACCTGATGTTGGTCAGGAAGTGATGTCCACCCTCTGCTCATGCCATTGTTTTCCCCTGCCATCATGGAGCTTCCTCTCAAGTCTGTAAACCAAAATAAACTTTTTCTTCCCCCCAACCAGCTGCTCTTGGTTGGATGTTTTCTGCCAGCAGTGCAAATCTGACTGCAGCACTGTGTATTCAGATTTCCTTACATTTCTTTTCTGTACCAAATTCTTTACTTTTCATATCTTTCTGCTTTGCCTCGCCCACCAGTCTGTGGCTGCTTTGTTCAAGATGTGAGGAAAGTAGTACGATGCAGCCAGCTTCTGGGAGAAAAATCACTCAATCTGCCACTAGCCCAGCTCTCACAAAGCCTTCCCTTGCCCCTCTGAAATGTCACAGGCTGAGCATTTCCAATCCGCACTTCGCTCTGCATTTAGGTTTATCCACCTCTCAACAGGATGGCCCATAAAGCTCTGCTGATACACCCAAAGGCCTCCCTAGTCCAACATTCCAAAGCCTTCCATATGCCTCCCACACACCAGCTCCCAAAGAACAACAACTAAAATGGTCAGGTTCACAGCATTAATGATCCCACTGCTCAGTACCAATTTTCTGTGACAGTTATCTTCTCGTTTCTAGAACAAAACAACAAACCGGAAGCAAAACTTCAAGGGGAAGTTTCATCTCGATGGAGAAAGCATGCTGACTGGCTCACACAGCTTGGCACGTTGCTTGGTAGGAGAAGACCCTCCCCTGTAACACATCAGAGCTCCAGCAAGGCTCCACCTCCCAAAGGCCCAACAGCTAGGAACTAGGTAGGAGGCTTAATTACAAACACTTGAAGTTGCCTGGTTGATGGGGCATGTGTTTAATCCCACCATTCCAGAGGTAGAGGCAAGAGGATCGCTATGAGTTTAAGGCCAGCCTAAGACTAGAATTCCAGGTCAGCCTGGGCTGATGTGAGATCCTACCTTGACCATGAATAAAATAAAATAAATCCAAACTTGAGTTAATGGGGCAATTTTTTTCATTCAAACCACAACAGGGTTTTATTTTATTTTACTTTATTTTATTTTGCTTCACTTTATTTACTTTATATTACTCTATTCTTTTTTACTTCATTTTGTTTTACTATGCGGGGGGGAGGGGTCTACCAAGATGGTAGTCTTATATGTCCTCTCCCTGACTCTCAATTTCTGAGTTCCCTCTTCAGTGGTGTTACTGGTATTCACTATGAAGTAAGTAAGAATTCAGTCAGTCCCTGGGATGGGGATATACCTCAAGATACTTAATGACCCAGGTTCAATTTCTTAGTACCCACATAAAACCAGTTGTACAAAGTCGTGCATGCATCTGGAATTCATTTCAAATGGCTGGAGGCACTGGTGCACCCATTCTCTCTCTCTCTCTCATTGCATTTTTTTTCAAGGTAGGGTTTCACTCTAGTCCAGGCTGACCTGGAATTTGCTATGTAGTCTCTGGGTGGCCTTGAACACATGATAATCTCTTACCTGTGCCTCCTGAGTGCTGGGATTAAAGGCATGCACCAACACACCCTGTTTTAAAATATTTAAGAAAAAAAGCAGAGTGAAGACACACATTATTTGGCAACAAGGTCACAAAAAAATAAAATTAATAAAAAAGCAGAGTGCTAAGATTCCGTAAAATGTGGGTGCTTTCCTCACAATAATAATCATGAAATTGAACTGAAATTAAACTCTCCAAAGCTAAGTGTTTCTCCACTGTAAGAAATATTACTCAAACTAGAATGTAAGAGTTCCTTGAGGTAAATTGTGACTGACATTAAGAGGGGATTACATTCAGAGACATTTACATTCTAGTGTATTGCTTCAAACATGCCTTATAGCTTGAGCCTTCAATTAAATACACACATATGGTATAGCTCCTGCTAAAATGTCACAGTCTATATAAAACAAAGGGTGAGAAATGACAGTCTTGGTGATTTGATTAACAAGGAAAGAGGAGGCAGAGAACATGCGCTAAGTGTAGGGGATGGATTATTGTGGTCTAACATACAGAGATTATGAAGGATTATATATGTAAACATGCTGTCAGAAATAATAAAAGTTTACTATAGGCTGAAGATAGCTTAAAGTCTGGAGGTAGTGAAATCTGTCCTCTCCATATAACGTACCAACAATGAGAATTTGTCATGCAGTGCTTTTGAGAAGCACAAGCTCACAGTGAGGGAGCTAAATGAAGAGAGTCTCTTTTTCTCTTTCTAAGCACACTGGTAAATGTCACATCTGAGACTCCTTAAATTCTGGCCAAAGGGAAGGGGAGGACCATTGTAGGATCATGACACAGTCTGAGTTACTAAAGCTCTCTGACTCTTGGCTCTGACCCTTTGTCTAGGTTATCTGTGATATGTCAATATATTTGTCTTCCACTGGCGTCACACTGTTGGGAGAGACAAGACACTTTTGTTCAGCCAGTAAAGGAATTGAAATTGTTTGTGTCATATAGACTCACCTAGCATAAATTTCATATCATCAAAACCTCTACTTTGATTATTTGTAACTTCTCCCAAATAGTAAGGCCTTCTGCACTCTGTTATTTTTAGCACATAAAATTTACATTAAATTAAAAGGAATTAAAACTCTTAAAGTAAAGCTTGGATTTTATGAATTCTTATATATTCCAAAATGTACCTATAGGACTACAAATGATGAGTTAATGGTGTAAAATTATTTGTACTAAAGCATTTTTATATAAATATAACATAATTTGCACAGGGGAACACACAAAAGAAATTTCCCATGTATATGATGTAAATGAGATTAGCAATATGTTTTTTGCACATTAATATAAATCCTTACAGGATCTTCGATCATCAAATAACTCATTTTAAAATGTATGAGAGTATCAACACAGTAAGTGTGCTTGAGAATGTAATAATGAGACACATTTTATGCTACTCTTAAAACTATCATTAAAATAAAACAAAACATAAAAGTATTTGAGAAAGTATTTTACAGAATTGTCAAAGTGATAGATGCCCCCCACATGCAAATGCAAAAAAGCTTATTTAAATCTTCAAAATAAAGGAATATAGTAGTGGTTTAAGAGATAAAAATTAGAAGAAAATGGTATTAAAGATAGAAAGGGAAGCTAAGACTGTAAATATATAGTTTTCAATCATTACAAAATATATTCAATGTGAAGTCATTGAGAATCTGAATACAGTGTAGCAAATATGACCTCCAAACATTGTCCCGAACTTATATTTACAAACATCATAGGACCAGAAATCTATACTGAATGACCAGCTTATGCCTGGAAACATACATGCTAGTGTTATTTCTTCCCACATTCCATTATTCCATTATTCCATTGCAATGGTTGCCAGAGTATGTTAAGGGAAAGTTCGTTGGCAATTGCTTGTAAACTGTGTTCTGTTAAAAATAATATTAGAAGTTTTCTAGTACCAATCAATTCATCATTTTATATCAAGCATCCAAGCTTAAGTAAGATGACCCAATACATTCATATTTTCTAAACTCCCATGTTTGCTACTCTCTGTGGCATCAGGAATGGGCTACAAATTTCTAATTTTGACTTAATGTCCTTTATATATAACGGTCTATAATTTAATAAGTTTTTTTAATTTATATTTTCAAGGTATGGTCTTGCTGTAGCCCAGGATGACCTGGAATTTGCTATGTAGTCTCAGGGTGGCCTAGAACCCACAACAATCCTCCTATCTCTGCCTCCTGAATCTGGGACTAAAGTCGTGGGTTACCACGTCCAGTATAACTTAATAATTTTTGCTTAAGTAAGAACTACCCTTTAATTTAAACTTCTTTAATGACCTTATATGAGTTATGAATAAATTTACACAAAATTCTCACATGTGTATGACCACAATAAGAAACAAATGTTGGCAATGAAAAAACTTTAAATGTATTTTAATATTATCTTAGAATACAAAAAAGTCTCATTGTCAAAAAGGTAATGTGCGTACCCCAGCACACACACACCTTCCCAACTGTACTTACCTGTCCTCCCCACTTGACCATAACACAAAAATCTTCTGTCCTTCTCTCTGTACCATCCTTTGGTAACAGTTCCCACCTCTACCTCACTCTCAATTCAGAAAATAGAAGCAATCTAAGTTCCAAGCACCCTGCCTACACCTCTCTCCACCCAAAGTCTGTACTCATGTAATCTGTCACACCTCTGAAATAATGGACCATCTCCTGCTTCCATCCAAGGCAGTCCTCTGTTGTAAACTCGATTTTATCCACAGCTGATGACTTACTGACGGGCTCCTTAAGCTCCACTTTTTCTTGCAGCATCAGGGGAAATGTTCTCTTTTATGCCAGCCATTTTCATCAGTATAAAAACATGATGTGGAGCCTCACACTATTAACATAAAATCTTTTTAGTCTCTGATTTCTTTACAGTTAACACACAATTCCCTTTACTTGCAGGGGGAAAAAAAATGGGAAAAGTTAGCTTAATTGGCTGTGTCCTGAAAATGAAGCACATTGTTAGACTAGACTGAAAGCACCGTTGAGGTTTCTGGGCTTGTGACTTGCAGAACTGTGAAATATGATAAGTGGGATGAGGTTTTGTGCTGCTAACTGTGGCCATTTGTTACACAACAGTAGAGAGCCCGAGCTACTGAGCAAGCACTGACATTCTTAAAGACATGCAGGATGTGGCTCATGGAGAACCTGAGATGAGACCAGAGATTTGCAAAAGTGAAGGGATTAGTCAGGTGGATGTTGGGGCTGGGAGTACTTATAGACATGAGACCATCTGCAGAAGCCTCCAGTGTAGAAAGATAGCTGGAAGCCAATGCACTCAGGCCTGAATGGGTAAGGGATGAAATCAGAAATGAGAGCAGCTGGGCTGGAGGGATGGCTTAGTGGTGAAGGCATTTGCCTGCAAAGACAAAGGACACAAGTTCTGTTCCCCAAGACCCACGTTAGCCAGATGCCTCTGGAGTTCGTTTGCAGTGGCTGGCCCTGGTGCGCCCATACTCTCTCTCTCTCTCTCTCTCTCTCTCTCTCTCTCTCAACTAAATAAAATATTTTTAAAAAGAAATGAGAGCATCTATAGAATCCAGAGAGTTGAGCCAGGGTGGGGGAAGTTGGCTTAAAGACTTTTTTTTTCAGTGTGTGAAATGGGAAAACCAAATGGGATTTTTTTTTTTTAAGCAGGTTAGTGTCAGAGTTGACTTCGTGCTTCTACTATATTGAGAAGAGAGCAATCAGAGCAAGAGAGTGCCAACAGTAGTGGCACAGGTTTGATAGTGGCTGGATATCTTGGGGCAGAACATATGGAGAAAAATGTGTTTAATTGTTGTAACATTTATCATTGCCATTTGAAATTCAACCATAAGGAAGTATTGCAGTGTAGATAAGATAGTGACTACTTGGAGTTGTTTTGCCCTGGTGACTTGTTACAGAAGTTAATTACTTATGCTTTTGTGTTGACTTGTACCATCACAGAAATCAGATTCTTGTTCAAACATCATCTTCGATCTCTCTGTGAAAGTATGTCTTTAAATGAAGTCAATATTTTGAGTAAAGCAGGTACCCTTCATAATGGTGGGAAAACCAGAATGGAGAAAAAAAGCAAAGAGCATTCTGCAAGCAGATGGCTGCCCTTGGTGTCTGAGCTATACCATTAGCTTTTTCTGAGTCTCCAGCCTTCTGACCAACCCTACAGAGTAGGCCTTTCTAGTTTCTACAGCTGTGTAGACACATGCATACACACACACAAACACAATGTTGGTTTCCTTTCTCTGTAGATTTTTTTTTTTTTTTTGAGAGAGAGGGAGAGAGAATGGACATGCCAGAGCTTTCATCCACTGCAAACAAACTCCAGATGCGCGTGCCTCTTCATGGTGCATGTGCAACATTGTGTACTTGCATCACTGTGTGTGTGGCTACATGGGACCTGGAGATTCGAACATGAGTTCTTAGGCTTCACAGGCAAGCACCTTAACTGCTAAGCCATCCCTCCAACCCTGTTGTAGATTTTCGAGTGATAAAAGACCAGTCTTATGTGATAGATAAGCCCTGGGTCTGGTGGAAGCAGTAGAAACTGTGCACTGTGTGTCATTTCTTGACCACTGAGTTCCTGTTGTGTGTCAGACCCCACGTGGCCCCCTGGAGAAAGGTAAAGGAAGAAGGTCACTCTTTGGATTCAGTATTGTGCTGTCTCTTTGGAAACCCAGTTGAATAACATTTTCAGATTCTTCAGTTCAAAATGGAAAGATGCCTAATGTGCTTTAGCTGTGGAAAGATTAAAAGTCACCATGCATGTGAAGTAGCTAGCTCACAACAGCATTCTGACCCCTGCCTTCACTGTAAAGGGTGTCATGTGGCTGTTACTGATGTTAGTAGTTCAGGGGATCAAAGAGAGGACTGTTCTGATTTGATTCAGGCAATATTTTTAAAGTACTTACATATATTATTTTAATATCATAACACTGATAGCCTGTGCAGATTTTCTTACAAATTTTAGTGGAAAAGAGGAGACTGCTAAGTGATTGTATCCTTAACCAAGTACAGGGAAATATCTGTACATGCAAATTCAACCTTTTGGCAGAGTATAGAGGAAATTTTATTTGGCTCTTGTGATGAATAACCATGGTTGAAATAATTATTGCACCAAAAGCCAATAAAATACAGATAGAAAAAAATGACAAAAAAATAGAAGGATGCACAGTTGCAGTAAGAACCTTGTAAGGAAAACATATAAAAATTTCATTTGAAAATAAACTTAATAAAGAGATTTTATGAGTGTTAGCACCTAATTGTGCATTTATTGTTACTTTAATGGAATTTCACAAAATTGCATCAGAAGTGTCAATTCGTTTTCAGTGCTTTCCAGAATTTTTCACTGGAAGCTATCTTATTATAATCTAGTTGTGAGTCCAAGAACTAGAATGACTTTCTTTAACACTTATCTTAATTCAAAAGATTAAGTAGGGTGTCAGGCGTAGTGGCACACGCCTTTAAGCACTGTGGAGGCAGAGGTAGGAGGATCCCCGAGAGTTTGAGGACACCCTGAGACTCCGTAGTGAATTCCAGGTCAGCCTGGGCTAGAATGAGACCCTACCTCGAAAAACCAAAAATAAAAAATAAAAATAAAAGAGATTAAGTAGCATCAATGATAATGATGACTATACTTCATGACTACCTGGCATGGAGCTGTCAATTGGTCCAGTTTTACAGTTATTGTTCATTTTACTATCATAATAGTCCTAGAAATAAGTTATCCTTTCTCATTTACAAATGAATGCATTGAACTCTAAAGAAGTCACATAATTTTCTTAAGGTTCTGTGACTTGGATGTGAGAGCTGGTATATGAACCCACGTTTAAAGAGAGTAGAGTCTGTCATCCTCAGGCATTATTTTGAAGTACACTGGGAGTGTGGTTAAACCGTAGAGCCCCAAGACTATACCAGACCTGCAGGGGCTGAAGTTCTGCATCTGAGACTTAGTTTGTTTCCCAGACGTTTAACTCAGGTTAGAGTTCTGGTATAAAAGAGGTTGGAATCTGTGATTTGGAAAACAGTACACTGATTACGAACGGAAGTTTTAAAATATCACGTTCCTTTTTTTATTCAAAAATTTTACATTAATTTTATGTCAGCAAAACTTATTCAATATTCTGTTTGGATTATTGTGCTAAATATGTTAAATTTTAGGGAGTGAAATAATGGGTTTATAGTAGAAATCTTTCCTCAGATTGACCCAAGGTCAATGCATCTCATGGAATTCAGCGTTCTCATAAATCCGCCCTCTGATTTGTTGCATGACTAGGGGTAGACTGAAGTACTTCAGACCCTGACTGGAACCTGAAAGAGGATTAATGCTCTCCTGAATATATATTTTTTTAACTGAAGGTTGAGGGAGCATCTCTTCATGAAACTCACAGGACCATTTTTAAGTTGTAATATTTAGGGCTTCTCACAACAAAATCTAGAGGAGCTTCAAAATGTTTAGGTTAAGCAAGTATCTACTTGTGGATTAATACATTATTACTTATATTTTTTTCAAAAATGGAACACAGATAAACATAGCTCGTGAGAAATGTGTAGGACAGAGCATTATAACAATTACCCACTATTATATGAGTGTTTTAAAGTGACAAAATGATGAATTAATCAACTAGTATCTTCATATGAATTTTAAAGGATTTATTTATTCTAAGTCAATATTATTCCTGATGACATGCTTAATTTGATGGGCTCTTACTCTAGGAATTGCTTTATTAAACTCTGACTTCACAAAATTGCCTATGGATATTAAATTTCAAAGTATCAGTGTCATTGCAACAAGGATTATTCTGTATTAAAACATTGTAGAGAGTTTTTATTTTAATAAACAAGTTGCAGAACTTTTATTTTAAAATAACTTTCAATGTGTTGACAAACCTGAACAGGAAACTGGTGACATTTATTGGGATAACCAGTATGTCTTTTTTTCCTATAAATAAGGAAACTTATATTCAGATTGCTTGAATGACTTGCCAACTTTAATAGAGTGGTTGGTTGAATCTGGGACATATTTAGGTGTGGAACTCCTTGTGTATTGGTCATTTATTATGTGCATCTTATAATTGGCCTATGTGAAAGTCTAGAAAAAATGTATATATTTGTACTGACATGTACCTGCGTAGTACATTTCAATGCTAATATTATATTGGTGTACTGTGGTCACACCCCAGTGGTCTCAAATTCTGGCATCCCTCATCACTGACTGTCACCATACCAAATTTCCTGACGGAAACAGTCAGAACTCTGTCCCACTAGTGGTTCCATGGACTCCACCAACTACACTGAAACCATGCTAAATAACGTGTGTCTGAACAGAGCATGTAAGCCCCGTCATTATTCCCTGCAGGACAGTTATTCACAAAGCATTGACATTGTATTTGAATTTGTGAAGGCAGAGTAGAAGGAAGAGAAACAGGGTATTGTTGTAGGAAATTCTGGCCACAAAATTATAGAATCCATATGTGGACAGTCAAAAAAAAAAAACTATTACACTCATGGAAGGTATGCAAGAGCACAGGTACGAAGCCCATTTTCTGCTCCTGGGCTGCTGAGGAAGACCTGTCCAGTCTTGTCCATTGCAAGTGGCTCCAGCTTTACTTTACTTTCCCATGAGTGCCCGGATGAGCCTTTATCTTTACACCCATTACAACTAATAGATAAATAACAGGCATTATTTCTATCATTCACTGAGATTTTACATCATGAATGTGTAAATTTCTGTTAATTTACTTATGCCACAACTGAAATGTCACTATGACAGAAATAGAATATCAAACATTTCAACAAGAAAAACACAAACTAAGCAAACATCTATCAAGGCAGTTTTAGAATTTTGGATAAGAAATACACTTCATTTTTCCAAGACAGAACTCGATTCAGGGATCTCCTGAAGATCACAGGTCAGTGTCTGATTCAGGACTTGCAATAAAATCTCTGTGTTACAATTCTCCATCCACTTTGTTTCCACTGTGACTCTTCTCACATCTTTGTCAAGCTGAGTTATGTGTTCAACAAAATCACCAAAGCATTCAAATTCTGAAGCCATCTGTCACTACCTCTTTCTTTTTAATCATCAAAAAGATACCTAAAAAATGCTCATGAGGATCCCTATATTTTCTGGGCTTTTAGCAGGACTTGACTCAAAAGCCAAACTGGTTAGATGTGTACTGTGACCCATCCCTTCCCAACCTCTGCGACCTTGGGCTGGCTATGTAGGTTCTTGGGCCTCAGCTGGGAGAAGATCACAAGCATAGCCACAGTGGTTAGCTTTGAGAAATGAACCCTACTAAAGTGACATCAGTTAGATTAGGTCATGCTTCTATGAACATGAGGGTGAATTTGGCAAGAAATCATATGTACAGTGAGATGGGAACTCCTGAATAGCATCTAAGAGTTCCCACTCTTACACAGAAAGAAGCTGCTCAGAAGGTGCTGGGCACTGCTGTAAATTCTGGTATTTACTTGGTCTTTGATGGAGCTGTGGAATCCATTTCCATATGTTATGTGCCTATATTCTTTTAAATAGTCAGCACTTTTATTGTCTCAGAAGAATTGTAAAATGTGTGAAATACTAGGAAACACATACATCCTTTGTGTACGTGAGCTTCAGACAACAGGTTTAAGAAATGTTTACTTTCCTTAGTCTCTATTGAGCATACCTCTAGCTTAGTGAACATTATGTTATTTCAAGTTTTGTTGTCCTTAGGGAACCTAAAAGCAAGGTATCTGTATAAATCCACAGCAGGAGAGCCACACATGTGGGGTTATGTGCTGAGTTTCTACAAACTCAGGTCTCTGAAGGGCAGGCCAGCCATTATATCTGCATTACGTTAAATAATTTGAAGTGTTCATCTTGTTAAAGGATGTAAGCACTGAAAAACAATGTAGAATTGACTTAAACAATATAAAAACATGAAATGACTTTGAATTGTAAGATGCAAGTTATTTAACTTGATCTAAAGCCTCATACTGTCTGTTCTACGAACTTAAGTCCAAACTCATTTTTAAGACATTTTTTTTTTTTTTTGCTTGCTCAGCCCACTGCAGATCAACTAATTTCTTTGATTTTCTTTTTTCTTTGTTGTTTAAACTTGGCAATCCCATTACATCATCAGCATTTTTGTTCTTTCTCTTCTCTCTCCCTCTCTCCTCTCAGTCACCCTCTCTTCATTTCTCTTCTATTCCCTTCTCTCTTTGGAAATTAACAGATTTTCATTCTGTGTTTTACTGCATCCAACTCTTTCATGAAATTCAGAAAGCATCCTTGTTTTGTTTCTCTTGTTGAGAAGCCCTGTTATCTGACAGAATTTCATGGAATGGCAGTAATGTGGAATCTGGCTCCCCGTGTCTCCACAGATCATGATTCCAGCAAGCAATAAGGGCTTGAAATGGGAGTCCATATCCAGGAAATGTGTCTATTCCAATGAGGTAAACGTTTACCTTCCACCTTGGCAAATGAGGCCTTTGACCAGGCATCAGGGTGTACAGGGAATGGTTCCATATCAGGACCCCATGATCCAGAATTGGGTCTCAAGTTATGGAAGATTAAGCATTCAGTAGAAGCCAGGCCACTCTTGATTGAAAGCCCACGAATACCTTCATCCATGCCATACTGCTATGATCATGGGCTTAATGAGCAATCATTGGCATAACTCTTCATTGGAAAGGGGAGGTAACTAGGCTCACCTTTGTGCAGCTGGTTTAAGTGGGATCTGGAGAGTTGAACATGGGTCCCTAGGGTCTTTTTAAAAATATATATTTTATTTATTTACCTGAGAGAGAGAGAGAGAGAGAGAGAAAGAGAGCCACTGCAAAGGAGCTCTAGATGCATATGCCACCTTGTGCATCTGGCTTATATGGGTACGAGGAATTGAACCTGGGTCCTTAGGCTTTGCAGATATGTGCCTTAATCACTAAGCTATCTCTCCAGCCCCCAAAAGGATTTATTTTATCTCCTAGTCATGGAGGCTTCACTCATGTTCTGTTGGCCCTGTGTCCTTGGAACCTGTAGTGGTGTTTGGTAGAAGAACAATGGGAGACACAACTCAACACAGGTTTGCTGGAAAGCAATAAGAGAAAAGAGAGAAGGGGTAGAGTCCCACTACTCCAGTGTCCCAAATCTTCCAGATAGGCTCCAGCCTTTTAAAAAAAATTTGACCACCTCAAAATAATGCCACACTGGGGACCTAGCCATTAAATGCATATCACTGTGGTTTGCACACATGATCAACAGGATTAATTTCTGTCTTCCTAATGTTTGAAAGTCTCTTTTTTCAGTAGATGTACCATCGGTGAGAATTCAGAAGAAACACAAGTACGTTCCCACCTTGTACACATTCTCAAAGGCCTATCCTTTCCCCAAACTCCCCAGTCACCAACCTTACAATCTTACTCTTCTAAGTTCCTGACCACTGAGCCAAACCATTAGCAGAAATTTTTGAACTTGTACAAAATGTGCTGTTCACATTGTTTTGTTTTGTTTCTCCATTGGAGGGTGTTACATTACACAGTTTATCTGTCCTGCCCACCCCTGAGCAGCTCTGCACTGCAGCTGCTGCCCACATTCAGATGCGGCCAGTGTGTGATGAGAACCAGCTTAAAGCCGGGCACAGATTTATTACCTGGTTCATGGTCATAAGGATGACTGGATTGCAGTACATTTGGATAGAGAGAAGAGATGATGCTATCTATACTGAACCACCTGTTCCTGCAACTCAACTGTACCATCTAGGACCTGCCTGGGTTTAGTCATACACTTCATTTCTATTTCAAAGATACAGATCCAAAGTCATGCTATCAGAACAAGAGATGCTTGCTCTCGAAATGATGAAGGCGTTGGCCTCATGGTGGCCTAATGTTCTACGGTTAAAAGCCCAGTTTTTCTGAGGCCCAGGTGTATTCCTGAAGCTGTGTATCAAAAAATGACAAAAGTCATGTGAGAAGAGAACACTGATTTATTCCAATGTCCTGGAGGTCTGTGCACTGACTTGAACAGCTGCGCTTCTGTTTGCATCTTTGTTTTAGCATCTTTGGTACTGCTGCAGGGGAATAGCGGCTGGTACTGCAGCCAGAACTTACTACAAGGCTTTCTCTTGCTCTAGCCCCCACTCAGAGCACACAGTCTAATGACTTACCCCGTTTATTGGTCCAAGTAGCACACTCAGACATGGCATGAATTGCCTCTAGAAGCTATCCTGGTGGTTTTAAATGCAGCATTTTAAAGGAAACCTGGGAAAACGATTGTTTAAAGGCTACACAATATAGAAGCATTTTTAAGGCCACACTTCCCAGAACATAATCAATCTTGTCGGATTTTGGAAGCAAAGCAGGGTTGGTCCTGGTTACTACTTAGCTGGGAAAATTTAGAAGCAGTGCATTTATATAAAATACACAGTATTATTGAAATGGTTATAGCCAAACACAAAAGGTTCTTTGCAGCACTAAAATTATATAATTCATAAGTGACATTTAGGATTAATATATTTTCAAAATAACCCATTACTGATAAATCATGATGTCAATGTATTTAATAATCAAAAATCATTAGTAAGTCTATCCTAAGTGGCACAGTAATGGTCCTCTAGATCCAGGAGACATGGTTTTTCATAGCAAGAATTTTCTTAATGAATAGCACAAAATCACATTTAAATGTATTTTAAAGCAGGCACATACCATAAAAACTGCATATAAGAAATATATTAAAGTTGTTAATCTTTGCCCTCATTTTAAAGTTATAGATTGGGCTGGAGAGATAGCTTAGTGGTTAAGGTGCTAGCCTGCAAAGCCTAAGGACACAGGTTTGATTTCCCAGTACCCACATAAGCCAGATGCATAAGGTGGTGTATGGGTCTGGGCTTCGTTTGTAGTGGCTGGAGGTCCTGGTGCACCCATATTCTCTCTGTCTCACTCCATAAAATAAATAAATCAAATATTTTTAAACCTATAGATTTTCCAGTTTAAGAATACATATATTTAAAGTTGCATACTTATAAATTATTATTTTATAATGTGTGTGTGTTGGGTTGAATGTAAAATATCCCATATAACCTTTGTGATTATGCCTCCTCCTCAGCCCCTAGCTAGTGGAGCCTTTGGGAGTTTGAGCTTTGATGGAGGAAACATACCACTGAGGCCATCCCACTGGGTGTTCAGATCTAGTGCACTCTGGAAGTTTCCTTCTCACTGATATGAAAACATGTGACACCCTGACTGCCTTTCACCATGATGAAACTTACCCTAAAAACTGTTAGATGAAATGAACCCTTTGCTCCCACATGCTACTTCTAGTCAGATGGTTTTTCCCAGCGACAATAATGTATACGTATGTGGAATTTGTAAGTATAAGAATGTTCTGTGATTTAGGCACCAGGGTCAATATGAAAATTCATCATGCATGTAAAATAATTTTATATTCAAAAGAAAATAGTCATTTTGAATGAGCCGATTAATCTATAAATCATGTATGTTCAACCATTGAGTTGTGCATTTGAAATGATACAATATCAGTAAGTTTTCATTTGATAAGGCTCAACTTCCACAGTTTCAAGGCTTAACTAAAAATACCCTGGAGCAGGTTATTTAAGGAATGGGTTAATACCTGGCTTACAGCATCAAGGGGAAGTTTCATGGTGGCAGGAAAGCAAGGCAAAAGCAGATAGCCAGTGTCATATATCCACATCACCAAGGAGGAAGTAGAAAGATTGAGCTATTAATAAGCAGTGGGTTTGGAGTAATAAACCTCAAGTTCTGCCCCCAAAGACACACCTTCTACAGCAAGGCACCAGCTCCCAAATTCTCTTGCAGCTGAACAATAAGTACTGGGCTTAATCACAAACACCTGAGGCTGTGGGGGTATTTTACACTCAAGCCACCACACACAATAAGATGCACAAAAAGAAATCAAGACTTATTGAATCCTTTCAAGATGCACCAAGCTGGCTTAGTTTACCTGTAAATTTGCTCATCCCCTGTGCTGTTTTCCATAGAGGACAGGACAATGTATGTTAATAGAATAAAACCCATTTTGCTTCTTTCCTCATTTGTGTTGTTCAATATTACCTCTCCAGGAACACACAGTATGAGCCAAACACATTGCTGATGACACACCAACTGTTTTGGTTGTGTGATGGTATTTTATGGACACAGAAAGGTACTTGATTTTCCAAAGTTTACTCTAGAATGAGCCAGCACAAAGATTCAGGCTTACAAAACAGAATGTGAATCACATGCCAAAAGTAGCCAAATTATGAATTTAGAAAATTCATCATGGAAGATTACTTGCCAAGCGCTCATTTAAAGACCATTTATTTTAAAAGCAACTTACTGTGGGCTATCTAGAATCATCCATTCTAAAAGAATCACATAAACCAGATATACAGATAGTATAAAATTCAAATAAACACAAAAACATGATTTTGGCAGGTTTTTAATGATTTGACTCTCCTAAAACTTATATAATAACTGTAAGTCCTGTGTAATACTTATCAAGAATATTATAAGTACATATCTATACACCAGAAAGCCCTCATTCCATATCTTTACAGTAGAAAAAACACTCTCCCTGAATGGAAGAAGACTTTGGATAGGCCAGAGAAAGCCTGCTTCAGACCACAGACCCAATTATACTCTGGATAAACTGAATCACTAGGCTACTGATTAGTCTAAGTGTTGGGATCTGGACAGTAGAGAGATGAATCTCATGGCAGGGTTAGCTATATAATATTATGCACTCATTGTTCTTCTAATCATCTTGTATTTTCTTCATCCTTCACTAGTACCCATTGCTCACTTGTGTTGCTTGCACTGAGATAATACCTTATGGTTGCTGCACCTATCTATTATATCTTTGATTCTGGTCATAGAAACCCTGCCAAGCACCAGATAAATTTCTTAAACCCATCATGAAGGAGCAAACTGCTTTCTTTTTTCTTTAATTTTTTTGTTTATTTTATTTATTTATTTGAGAGCTACAGACAGAGAAAGAAAGAGGCAGAGAGAGAGAGAGAGAGAGAGAGAGAGAGAGAGAGAGAGAATGTGCACGCCAGGGCTTCCATCCACTGCAAACGAACTCCAGATGCGTGCGCCCCCTTGTGCATCTGGCTAACGTGGGTCCTGGGGAATCGAGCCTCGAACTGGGGTCCTTAGGCTTCATAGGCAAGCGCTTAACCGCTAAGCCATCTCTCCAGCCCTCAAACTGCTTTCTTGATGACAACTTTGGGAACACATTAAGTTATGAAGGAGCTTACGTGACCAGATGCCAGCCATGACTTTGTCTTCTGGGTGACTCTCTAGGGCTCTTAGTACAAGTATGTCCTCTATGGGAGCTAGAACAACTGTTCAGGCTGAGTCTAAAGTATCAACAGAAAGCAAAAACTACAGAGATTTCTCTGTGTCTATCTCCTTCACCCTTGTGCTGATACCAAGTTCAACAAGAAAGAAGCACTCTTGCTCATTTCCCCAATTACTCTATGGGTCCACATTCCCCAACATAGAGGGTCCCTTCAGAGGGTGGAGGACAGGGAGGAGGAGGCTAATGATGGTATCAGCATGGCTGTATACGCACTGTGTACATAATAAATAAATAAATAAATAAATAAATAAATAAATAAAATTACAGAGAGCAGCATCTTCTGTTGCCTTCTAGTGGCTGCTGGGTCAAAGTGTATTCTAACTGTAAAGAAATGGCCCATGAACAGCCTAGCAGGATCTCTATCACATCTGCCTGGACCCAGGAAACATAGATGAAGTGGTGGAAGAGCTTCTCACTGCTAGCATGAGAAGCTCCTCCAGGAAGATGGCGGTAGACATTTGACACTAAGTGGACTCAACATTCATTAAAGCAGAAAACACAGAGGTCGCTTAGAGCTCAGCAATAAAGGAGGCGAGAACATGTGCTCTTAGGCTCAAGGAACATTTTGGGAGAGGGGGTCAGAAAGATTGCAGGAGCCGCGTTGTGACAAAGAGGTCTTCTGAAGCAGCTCCTCTGACAGAATGACTTGTACATTCAGAGACCCAGAGTGAGCATCTGGAACCCCGTAGAGGAGGGATCTCAGTGCAAGAGGGTGTGGTGGTTTGAGTCAGGTGTCCCCCAGAAACTTAGGTATTCTGAATGCTAGGTCCCCAGCTGATAGAGATTAGGGAATTTACGCCTCTTGGAGGCAGTGTATTGTTGGGCGGGCTTATGGGTGTTATAGCCAGTTTCCCCTTGCCAGTGTTTGGCACACTCTCCTGTTCCTGTTGTCCACCTAATGTTTGCCAGGGGGTGATGCCCAACTTCTGCTCATGCCATTGTTTCCCCTGTCATCATGGTGCTTCCCCTCAAGTCTATAAGCCAAAGCAAACTTTTTTTTTTCTTCTCCAAAAGCTGCTCTTGGTAGGGTGATTTCTGCCAGCAATACAAACCTGACTGCAACAGGGGTCAAGAGGGAAGGAATATTAGAGTCTAACCCATGGGAATATGACCAATGTGTTCTTGCAATAAAGATCATAATTAATAACTAAAGTAAATGAATTAATAGTAGTAATAAAGATAAGTTCTGATTTTTAAAAACATGGCTCATAGAGTATCACATTTTTTCAGAAAACAGATTCCATTAGTTAAAGTGCTGTGGGAGCTGGAGAGATGGCTCAGTGGTTAAGGGGATTGCTTGTGAAGACTAAGTTAAGGACCCAGGTTCAGTTCTTCTGTACCCATGTAAGCCAGATATACAAGGTCGTGCTTGCATTTAGAGTTCCTTTGCAGTGGCTGGGGGCCCTGAAGTGCCCATTATCTTTCTCTCTGTCTCTTCTACTTTTTCTTTCAAATAAATAAAAAGAAATGAATATTTTTTAAATAAATAAGATGTTGTGGGGTAAGATCCAGTGACAGATATCAGTTTGTGAGCAGAATATGTTACTGCAGGCAGGATGGACCACTCCTGCCCCAGGCAAACTCTTCATCCATCATTTGGGAGGAATGTGACACACAAAGAGTAGTTATTGCAAGCCGGGTGTGGTGGCGCATGCCTTTAATCTCAGCACTAGGGAGGCAGAGGTAGGATTGCCATGAGTTTGAGGCCACCCTTGGACTCCATAGTGAACATAGTTAATTGCAGGTCAGCCTGGGCTAGAGCAAAACCCTACCATTTGAAAAACAAAAACAAACAAACAAACAAAAGATAGTCATTGCATGGCTGCCAGATTTGCTACAGTACTGTGGTATTTCTAGGAATTAGACAGTATGGGTTACTGACCGTTGAGGATTTCAGGAATGGCTATGGCTGTTCTGTGGCAGCCTTGATGGGTTGATGGCTGTATCACTGGGCTTATATTCAGCTTCCATCTTAGGTAGCATGGCCTCTCCATACACGGGAAGATTGTGAACATGAGTGGGGGAGATAAATGTAAAACTGATGTAACTTTCTTCCATGAATTTCCTGTCTACTGAGGTGCTTAATGTCTCGTCTGAAGCGGAGGCTATCAGTGGGCAATGGCGTAATGAAAATTCCCAATATATTTATACTGCCTAAAATATATATATCAAGTCTTTCAAGGTTATTTTCCAGGCACTGATTGACCCACTCAAACTCTTCCTTTTTTTTTTTTTTTTTTTTTTTTTTTTTTTTTTTTTGCTCAGGAATGTTTCCTCTCATCTCAAGTCTCTTCTTCAAAAATAGAGAGTTTTTGACAATGTGTATTGCTTACAGCTTTGACTAATGGAAGGATTCCATAACACCATCCTTCAATATAATTCCTGAAGCTAAACTTGTTACTAAACAGTGAATCCTTGAGCTCAGTTCCTCCTGTGTCCTCTTCTGTCAGCTAGTTATAAAGCACTGGAAGGTGACAGATTTCAGCTGAATGATAAATATGGATATTTCAGGGGCAGACCATCAGAATTTTGGACCATTACTTTATGTAACTTTTCTTTATCACTCAGCCTTCTCCAGCTTGAATCCAAACCCACAGAATCCTCTGCACATTGAATCACTGGTTGGTCTGCCTTCAAGCCACACTCATGGGTTAGCTGATGAATCACCCTGATTACATGGACTCTTTGCTCTCCATGGCCAGAAGCTCAGCCTCACGGTCTCTCTCAAGGCTTGTTGTCATGTAAGGAGATTGTCTAGGAATGTTTAAGTAGTGTTCTACAGGAGATGATACACACTCATTGCACATCACTAGGAGGGACAATGTCACGAAGAAATAACAAAGAGTTATAGGTTTGTTCATTATTGTTGTTTCAATATAAAATGTTTCCCATAGGATCCTATATGTGAACACTAGGTCTGCAGTTGGCAGCACTGTTCCAGAAGGTGGTAGAACCTTTAGGAAGTGGGGCTTTCCTAGAGGAAGTGAGGGATAAATTTAAGGGACATTTTTGTCAATTATAAAATCTGTATTAGTTGCTTTTCTCATCTCATCACTGTGACAACATATCTGATGGAAACAACTTAAGGAGTGAGCAAGAGTCCAGCCTCCCTTCCTTTTCATCTTCTTCTTCCAGACTGTGACCATTAGACCTCTTGTTCCTGCTTCCTTGCCTTCTTTGCTATGATAGAAAGTGTCCTCTTGAAAGATAAGCCAAAATAAATCATGTACTTCCTTACCCTGCCTCTTATAAAGCATTTTTTATTACAATGAGAAAGTAACTAATACTGTGGTTAGTGAAAAAAACAGAAATTTGTTTCTCTCAGTTACAGAAGGCTGGGAAGTCCTAGCACTAAGTGCTGAGATTCTACATCTACATTGTGTTTCATAGACAATGCCTTCTTGTGCTGTTTTTACATGGAGTGGAAGGTGCAAGCAGGCATTCCCAAGTCTTGTATAGGACACTCATTCTGCTTCTGAGGCGTCTTCCCTCACAGTTTAACTCCAGAGCCCTCAGTGCCTATTACCATCCCATTGGGGGTTAGGATTTGACATAGATCTGAGGGGCACGGACATACAGCATTCTGTCATGGCAGCTGCAGAGTCTCTGTCTTTTCTTTCTCTGAGTTGCATTCATAATTGGTAATTTCGAAGCCATCCAACAAATGAGTCAGAGCATGTATATACTCCATAAATCCAAATGTTCCAGTTGGGTGGTATTCTGTTTGAGGAAGGTGGTAAAAGATATAATAACGCATCCTTAGTTTTGATGTGCCCCAGTGTGCCCAAGACCACTGCACTAAAAAAAAAAAAAAAAAAAAATAGATAAATAAATCCCAAAGTAGCAGGTGAATCCTGAAGATCAGTGGAGTTCATTTTCCATTCTTTGGTTTGATTGTGGCTTTCCAGGGCATCCGTAGTACATGACATTTCACGCTTATGTGACTAAATTATTTTTTGGTGACAAGACATCCAGCTATGGCCAACTGAGAAGATAAGCAAGTAGTCCGTCCAAAAGTGTCTAAATTTGAGGAGCTGTGGTAATTATCTCAGGGCCCTAGAAATTGACTTGGAGCAAACAGCCATCTAAAAATTGCATGTTTGATAAACCGATGAACTTTAGGAAACCAAAGTGGTGGCCGATGGCACCTCTCCTAGAATGCTTACACACTGATTTGCGGGTTGGCAGTGTCTTAATTTCTGCCATCAGGGAAGGACATCGAGTCACTCAGTCTTCTCACCTTTAAATAGAGGGTGATGGGCAAATCCCACAGCTCTGTCTATAACAGTGCCTTCTTAGAGACAGAAAATTAAAAACATAAAAATAAAATAAAACAAAGCCAAGTGCTGGAGTCTAGAAAACCAACTTGCCTTCGAAATTGATGCATTTATTATTCTGATTAAAGTTGACCATGTGACTAACTTAGATCAGAAATGGAATAGATCTTTACCCACTCCTGTTTTCAGATTTGAAAGTGCCACGCATGAGCACAAGAGACACAGAGGTACCCTGTAAAATTCAATACCAAATACCTTAGGCAAAGATCTTCCCTCTTGATGCTATTCCACAAGAATGAAGAAATCGCTCATCCTAGGGACTGGATCAGGAAGAATACAGAAGGCTAGATCCTTGTATGTTATTACATGATACAGACACAAAGAATATTAATATGAAGATATATCAAAGACCAAAAGCTCAGCAGAAAGACCTCTCCAGGGATAAAGCTAGATTAGTGAGCAAAATAAATAAAAGTTTCTTCGTAGATTCCAATGCTAAGTACAGAACACATATCTATGAGTCAGTGTTTATAAATAAATGCTATGTAAGCAAATAAATAGAAGAGAACAATGTTACTTATAGAAAAACCTAAATAATTTATGTAGCAACTCTGCTTTGAAGAATGATCCCTTCCTTATGAGTCAATGTAATATAGGCGCTTCCTTCATAAAGGAGTAACATTGGGGGATATTGAGACTGCCAAGAGGGTAGAAACACTTGCTTACAAAGCCTACTTGTCAGGGTTTAATTCCTCATGACCCATGTAAAGCCAGATACATAATGACCCGTGCATCTGTGAATCCTTGGAGTGCTCTTGATATTGGGAAGCACAACCAGGGAAAATCTGAAATTCTTGAGGCAGCTAGTCTGATGTTAGTTTACAGTTTGACAATCCATTTGAAGTGGCAGAAGATCCTGTTTAAATGATGGTAGAGTGTAGACACCTCTATGTTCTTCTGAAACTGATGAAAACAAACAAACAAAGAAACAGAAGTTCCACTGAAGGAAGCACTTCAGTTAACGATATTACATCAACACTGGTTTGTTAATTATGGTGAATGCAATCTACCAAAATGCAAGCAACATTGGAAACTGAGTGATAAGAACGCGAGCCTTCATGCACTTTCTTTGTAAAATTTCTCTAAATATACAACTTCTTTAAAGTAAAATTTGAGAAATTAAAATATAAGGAAAGTAAGACAGAAACTAGACTCGACAATATTGTGCATTTCCTTTTTCTTTTTCTTTTTCTTTTTTTTTTTGTTTGTTTTTCAGTTGTTCTTGTTGTTTCAAGGTGTTGATAATTTACTTCAAATCTTAACACATACTGGCCTGATGCCCAGGCTGTTTCCCCTATGAAAAGGCTTTCCTTTAGAACATCTAAGTTGTGGATTTTTCCAGCTAAACACATTGCAACATGAATTATGTCAAATCATTGGTTCATACCTAAGAATTCAGATATAAAAGTAATACTTAACGCATTTTGCAACTATTTAAAGTATATGTACAAACATAAATTTTAGGCAAAACAGAAAATACACTTATTTCAGGAGGTATTTAGCCAATACAGCCTAGATAGCTTCCAAACAAATAAATAAAACAAATTAGAAATAAAAACAGTACTCATAATCAACAAAATGTACCAGTCTGCCTTTCTGCTTTTTCTTTTTTTCCATCTTGCCTTCTCACCTCCTTCCTTCTTCCCTTTCCCTCATCATTCTTGTCTTCTTTTCTTCCTTTTGTTTTTCTGACCTTTCCTCTATATTCTCTTTTATCGTGGGTTTCTTCCAATATTCCTTAAGGATTAACTATGTACCCACTCTAGTACACCATTTAAAAATCAATGAAGCTCTTGGAAAAATCCAAGCTGAGTTTCTATCTTTCCTGAACATAAGTACTCATTTACACAGAGCATTAGACTATTAAATCATGAAAATATGAAATGCAACACAAATGTCGCTTACCTTGAGTTCTCTAAATCCACTGAAAATTGGAAGAATGCCCTTAGTCTACAAGGTATAAAGGGGTAGGAATTCTAAGTAGCCTAGAAAAAAAAATATGAGAGACACCACAGGCAGAAAGCAGGTCAAAGAACAATCCTGCCATTCAGA
The DNA here is from genome assembly GCA_036346955.1 of Dipus sagitta. Lineage (NCBI taxonomy): Eukaryota > Metazoa > Chordata > Mammalia > Rodentia > Dipodidae > Dipus > Dipus sagitta. The sequence continues at coordinate 46,795,625 of CM070785.1, forward strand.
TTAACTATCCATCATCAATTTGATGAATGTGGCCCAGCGTGTACTGCTGCATTATACCCTCATGACTTCTAATTCAAGGCTCATGGACATCAGCTATTTTAAGGTGGATGTTGACCAAACTAATAGAGCTGACTGCAAAATGACAGATATACCAACCAATCCACCTCATACAATTCTTCCATCTAGAACATCACCATCTCAAAGGCCAAAGAAATGCACCCATGGTCACAGTGCAATGGCAGAAGGAAAGTTCCTAAGGATCATGCAACATAGAAATGAAATGGCTTCTGAAATTTGCTTGGCTATGACAAGAATTCAAACATTTCCAAAACTTACTAAACTAGAGACCTTCTAATGGCTCATAAAAATAACAAAGGACAGTTTATAAATATCAAAGAAGTTATAATTTCCAATTCCAGAAGGGATTGGACAAACTACTACTTTCCTTGTCAAGCACTGTGTGTTCAGTGTTTTCATAACTTTTTCACATGGTGTTAAGTAATTTTCATCTGGTTTTCATTAAACACATGAAGCCCAGAAGACTTTGAATAACTTACCTAGGTTCATGTGGCATGGAGAAAAGGGGTTAGAAAATACATTCAACTTTCCCTGTTGCTCTGGCTCTTGTCAATGAACTGAGCAATTCGGTTGCCCTGTAGGATGCCTTCTTATGGTTCAGTGGAGGCATTGAAATCATTCCAGTTGTTTGAGCAAAATGTAGGGAGAATGTCACATACACAGTTAGCAAGCTTTTGAGATTTGCAAAAGCAGGAAGATAGCATGGGCAAATCATTTTGCATCACAGAAACAGTACTTCTTAAAGCTGAAAGAGAAAAGAGTTAAAAATATTACAATTTAGGCATTTCATGGACAATACATTTGATCTGGGACAGAGATGCCTATTTCAATGTATAAAACTTCCTTGTTTCACAAGTACTTTACTTGGAAGTTCAAAGAAAAGACTCCATGTATCTGTGAAAGGAAAAAAAAAAATGGTTTGAAAGGTCTCCCAAAGCACAGTGAATAGGGATGGGTTGAAGCTAAGGCATAGTTGCTTATAAACCAACACCTTCAGAGAGGTTTTACTTCCTGGAACTCAGGGGCCCCTTTCTACATTTTTTTTTTCAGACTTTCTTTTCATAATATGACTTCAAGAACCCTACCAGTACTAAAGTAATGTCAGGGTTGGCTGTTCAACATGTTCTTTGTAGAATGTTATAATATACTGTTGTGCCATCACCCTTGACCAGGAGCCAAGACCCCTGGTTACCCAGAAGTCACCCAGAGAACCACCACAGAAGCCGAGACACTCAAATGTAAAAGCAGCAGGTTTCTTTATTGCAAGCCTAGGCCTGGGCTCCATCCCCACAGTCTGGCACAGCGGAAGTGAGGGAGAGGGCCCCTTTCTTTTGGGGGAAGGGGTTCATATAGGAATTCGAACAAAGAAGTAGGGGATAGATACATGATTGGTAGATTTAAGTAGTAACTGCACTTATATTTTTCTGATAGGCTTAGGATGCTGGGGGGCAGAGCTGGTGGGAGGGGGCTAGGGGAATTTCGAGCAGATTAGGTAACCTTTATTGTGACTGGCTATGTGTGTTTGAGGAACTTAAGCAACTTGTCTAATGACTATAGAAATGTATGGCATAAGCAGTTTGTGATCTTTTTATTTTTTCAGTAACTGTTAAATTCTTATTTAAACATTGCTGGGAAACAGAAACTTAGGCCTACTGGTGACTCTGACGCCTCTCATGGCATCCCTCTGGTTCCTGAGTCCTTCAATACCATACATATCTCAGAACTTCATTGACATCATATGAAATTTTTAAGTTTTATTGACAAAAGGAAAATTAAGTGTCAGTCAATTGTATTTCAAAATCCCTGTAGGTCTATGGGTAATTTTTTCACAGACCCAGGACTACCTGTAAATTCTCATAAAAGTACATAAAATATTTATGTAAGTATAACTAAAGCACACAAAGCTATTTCAGGATATTTTCATAGGTATCTTAGATCTAGGTAGTTGATTACAGTGCAATTGCCTTTACCTTAAAACCACAGATATCTCTTTATGTATTACTCTGTTCTTAAAGTATTTTGTTGAATTAACTTTTCAAATGTATCTAAGCCTACTTGTAAAATGAATTAATTGCTTTTGTCAAGGAGGACACATGGAAGTCAGTGAGAATGGCCATCTCTTCCATGCACAGAACTTCTCTGGACAAACCGGTTTATGATGAAGATTTTAGGTTATCATAAGCTCATGTCTATCTGGAAGGCCTATGATGGGCTAGGAAGAGAGTTCAGAAAGGTGGAAAACTTGCTTCACAAGCACAAGGACCTGAGTACATGGATGAGAGCTTGACTGAGCTCAACACTCAATGCCAATGTGGAAACAGACTCTGGCCATGCATGCCTGCAACCTGTACTAGGTAAGGCTGAGATAGGAAAACTGCTGCTGTTCACCAGACAGCTTAACAAAACCAGCTCTTCCAGTGGGAGACTCCATCCCTAGGAAATGATCCAGAAGAATGAGAAAAGACTTGCTACATGGTCTTCTAACTTCCACACGTGTGTGCATGAGCATCTTCACACACACTCACACACACACTCATCCACTGTATGTAAAATTCACAAACACATGTGCGTTCACTGTACATAAACATCAAACACACACTACAGCCAAGAATAGAGGACATCTCACACACAACAATGGCATCACTTACTAGAAGCAAATATCAAATACATTATAAACTATAAGTGGTATAAAAATTGAAAGGAGAAAAATTGTTTCCCCTGTGAGATTCACTGAAGCTTTTAAAAATGAAGTGGATCTTTAGCTTCACCTTGAAAAGTCATTTCTATCTGCTGTCCTTCATAGACTGTATACTGAGCACAGTTCCTGAGTTCCACTGGGGAAGAGAATTTGCTATGTTTACCACTGAATATCTAGCTTGCCATAACAAGCATCTATTATCCACACAGTGTGTTGCAAAACCACTGGTTTGAAAATTAGATTAGAAAAGCTAAGACGCCCTCCCCTGGCAATGTAATAGCTCTGAGCCTCAATGGGGTGAGAGTGACCTAAACAGGAAGAACCACGTGCCCCATGCATTAGCAAAATCACGCCTGCATCAAGGTAGAAGGAGCAATGTTCCATGTGAATAGAATCATGTCTACAGTATATAGCTTTGTGAGTTTTGACAGATACATCCCCTTATTATAATATATCCACTATGATCAAGACCCAAGACATTTTAGGTACACCCACCCAAATATTTCATATATATATAGATAGATAGATAGATAGATAGATAGATAGATAGATAGATATAGATATAGATATAGATATATATACATACATACATATGTGTGTGTATGTGTGTGTGTGTGTGTGTGTGTGTGTGTGTTTTGACAACTTCTATACTTACAACAAACCATGGTATTTCCTTCCCCTCTCCTGCTTTCTCCTTCATAACTCTTGTCTCTGTCATAACCCCTCCTTCTCCATTAGTCTCTCTTTTAATATGATGCCATCATCTTTTTCTCCTATTATGAGGGTCTTGTGTAGGTATTGCTAGGCACTGCGAGATCTTAGATAACAAGGCCAATTTCTGTCTGGACAGTTGTATGTAAGGAGTGGTACTCTTCCTTTGGCTCTTACATTCTTTCTGCCACCTCTTCTGCAATGGAAGACTGAGCCTTGGAGGGTGTAAAATGTCTCAGTGCTGGACATTCCTCTGTCCCTTCCTCTCAGCACTATGTTACCTTTTGGGTCACTCCAGTAGTCATTGCCATCTGAAAAGAGAAGCTTCTCTAACCAGAAGTGAAAGTAGCAATTATATATGAGTATGAACATTAAGTATAGTGTTTTCAGGGAAATATTTCTCATACCTCCTTGCAGTCTGCCCTTCTGTTGTAAGGGAAGTATTGCAGTCAGGTCTGCATTGCTGCAAGAAATCACTCAACCAAGGGCAGCTTGTGGGAAAAAAAAGAGGGTTATTTTGGCTTATAGGCTCGAGGGAAGCTCCACGATGACAGAGGAAAATGATGGCATGAGCAGAGGGTGGACATCACCCCCTGGCCAACATAAGGTGGATAACAGGAACAGGAGAGTGTGCCAAACACTGGCAAGGGGAAGCTGGCTATAATACCCTTAAGCCTGCTCCCAACAATACACTGCCTCCAGGAGGTATTAATTCCCTAACCTCCATCAGCTGGGAACCTAGCATTCGGAACACCTAAGTTTATGGGGAAACCTGAATCAAACCACCACAGTAAGTTACTCTAAACTGAGAGCAATAAGCTCTTGCCGGCTATATGAAAAGCAGCTAGGACAACTCATTAGACACTCCCAAGTCTGTTCCTGTGGACATGCCCCCAGTGGAAGGGAGGGCATGGAGGAGGTTGTCAGACCTCCCCGTCCACCCACCTGACATCTCAGGAGCCTCCTGTGGAAGCTGTATGTAATGTGCAAGAGGTTTCATGGTCTCTGGGGAATATGACATATGTAGAAGATAGAAGATCAAGAGACAGTGAGTTCCATCTAAGCAGCTGGAATGAGACTTCTTGATGTAATGGCTGCTTGGGGTTCTCCATGCTTCTGTAAGCAACCTCTCACCCCCTACTCTCTAAGTAACCACAATGAATTCATTGGTTCACCCAGATTGGTTTTGATGCAGTTGTGCATTGATCTGTTATTTCTGTTTTATTTGGAGTGAACAGATATGCATTGGGATCTCCCCAACAAAGAAGATTCACTCACCACCTCCCATCCCTCCTTAGGCTTTCATAGCTCAGCACTTTGTTATTATGGGCTCGTTTACACTCTAGGTAACTGAGGTCCTATGTACATGTACCTCTTGTATGTGAAATGTTTTATGCCTGGCATCTCTTGAGCAGCATGATGAGTATGATTGTCACCTACACTGTTTGGTCTGTCAGGAGTTGGCTGTTCTTAACGATCAGTACTCTTTAATTCCTAGTTGTCTGGATTGTCTAAGTGCTGATACAAACTTGTTGTATGGCTACCATGAATCAAGCTACTGTGGGTTACTTCTTTAATGGCTAAGACCAAAGTGGGTCAAAATTTAGAAAAGCTGCATTCCTGGAGTTCCCTGCCCAACTTGCAGCCAGCAGCACTGGAGGGCTTCCTCTCGTAAGCAGTGCTTACTGCTCGTACAACATTGAGGAGTGGCCTTGTGAATCTTGTAACTTTTGAGCTTCCTGAGCCCTGTAAAATGTGTTAATTCCCTGAGACTTATGAGCTTCCATCAATGCCAAGAGCTACGCAACACCCTTTTAAAATTCAATATTTGTTCTTATCCCGGGGAATGGGCTGTCCTTACTCAGGGAAGGTTTTGAATGCTTCAGATATTTTTCTCAGGAAATGCTTCCACAAACACATTCAAAAATATGCCTCAGTAGTAGCACTGTAGACATTTCTTAATCTAGTCAAGTTGGAAACTAAAACTGATCATCACAGCCACTATGCACATTTTAGTACAAGTCTTTGCGAGAAACACACACACACACACACACACACACACACACACACACTCACATTGATTTCTTTTGATGTAGCCTTTTTACTTTTCTAAAACCATTCAGTTATATCAACTGAACCAATAGCCAGACAATAGAGTTATAGATATGGCAGATAACACTGATAAATCATCCATGAATGCATTCTCTATTTAAAAATATAGTTCAGCTGGACATTTTTATTTACTTTAAAATGTTTAATATTATATTCAGACAAGCAGAGATGCTATTTATAAGAACAATTACTCTACAAAGCATGACATCTTTAGAAGCAATTTCTGAAATACGTTTTGGGCTGTATTGTTGTTTCAGTATGTCATTTAGGGTTACTCTGAGCAGTATGGACATTCTAAAAATCTTGAAATATGTGTTGGCTTTGAATAATTAATAAAGTTAGGGGAAAGAAAGTTCTAAATTGACACCCCACCTTAAATGTGCTTTTGAATACAAAACACCTAGGGGGATAACACGGGAAGTAGCAGACTACAGTAGTAGAATTGCTCAGTTGTCCAAACCGAGTCACGTAATAGTTTAGCTTGGTATATGTAACATTTCACCTCCCTATGTCATAAAAACTGACTGCATCTACCATATTTTTTCATGCAGTTAAGATTTTTATCATGGCAATCATTGTGGTGCCTAGGTAGATTGTCTTTTTATTTGTCTGTATGACTACTAAATGAAAATCTTGAAATGTACGTTTTCAGAAAAGGAGACAGAGGGGTTTTCACTTAATATTAAAGGAAAGAAAGAGGAAAATTAAAAAGTAATTCAGGCAAGACCACACATACCAAGTATTACAATTACTCTCTTTTACTTCCCCAGACTTCTACAAAGTTGGATTCAGTCATGTGACCAGTTTGACTAATGAGATCTGTATGATAGTTTAAGGTTGAGAGATTGATATCATGTATATTCATAAATATCATGCATATACATATTCTCAGCCATGGTGGTGCACGCCTTTAATCCCAGCACTTGGGAGGCAGAGGTTGGAGGATCACTGTGAGTTCAAGGCCACCCTGAGACTCCATTGTGAATTCCAGGTCAGCTTGGGCTAGAGTGATACCCTACCTCAAAAAAACAAACAAACAAAAAAAAAAAAAACAAGAATAGAGATCCAAAAGAATAGTTTTCATATAGCAAATATAATTTATGAAATTACTTAATGTTGATTTTATAAATACCACTGCAATTTATTGGTCTGACGAATAATTAAACTCAATGATTTTCCTGAACTCAAAAGTTGAGACAAAAGATAAACTCCTCATTTGAGGAGACACATATACAAAGATCGTGCAATAAATATCATGTGAATTATTTGTGATATTAACCTGCTAATAATAGATAATAATATGAGACATAAATGAATGACAAACCTATACTTCAAAATTTTCATTTACATAGGAATCCTAGTTGATTTATTCTGTGTGATAAAAATAATCTGGTAGATATGAATTTAATCATTATCCTAACCGTACTTTATATGTTTTCATAAAAACCTTTGAACAGAGATATTACATTTAAATTAGACTCTTTGGATAGTTATTGAAAATGAATACAGAGGAGGAATTTTTTCTTACACCTGGAGAGAATTATCAATGCAGCTGAAGTAGTTTTGAACAAAAAATCTTGGTTTTGAGAACTCAGTAATCAGCGAGGTGTGAAGGAAAATATTCATACCATATTTTGCTAATTGAAAGAAAGATATAAAAAGCTTTTCCATGGGGTATTAAAGTGAATTCTCTAAAACAATATGAGAAAATCTCTATTGTATTTTTACCATTGTGTAATAGCTCAATGTGTGCATCTCATGTGATTTGACCCTAAATCACACGTGAACTTAAGACCCCAGGATCGAAGTGGCTATGCAAATTAAATTTAATATAGCTGCTGTATTTGGAATGTTTTCCTACAGTCCTCCCTTAGTGTCTGGACACTTGGATTTCAGGAGGTTGCCCAACCTTTCTTAATGAGGAAGGAAGCTGTGCCTAGTTTGCTTGCAGTCAGTATGATGTGTGCTGAAATTATTTTCTTGCTGTGTGGACTTGTGAGGGGTGTTGAGTAGAGGGAGCCTGACAACCAGCTCCTAGCTAGGTGCCTTCAAGTGTCTTGACTTCAGTGTAATGCCAAAGGCTTAAGAGCAACCAGAACGGTTGTGTCTAGAGGAGAAGCTCAGAGCTTGCTCCTGACTTCCAGTGACTTGCCTCCCATCCCTTCGCCCTTTACTGGACTTTGTGTCGTTTCACTGCAATGCATTTGGCCTGTGTGTGACAATCCTCTGCGTGACTGTCTGAGTCTCCCTAAGATCTCATCAGGTGTTGAGGTGGTCTTGAGAACCTCTCAACAAAAGGACTTTTAAATTCCCTGTATTAAGCCTAAGCAGTTCAGCAACAAACACTAATTTTTAAAAGGTCATTATAGTTAAAACACACTTAGAAAACTTACGCACATGTCTGTGGCGTATGACACCCATGGTTCTCATATACACACTCAGCTGGGAAGAGGTGGAAGTCTGTGAACAGGAAATAAGTTTCTCCTAATAATAATATGGTTTCTCAAACATATAAAATAATAAACAGGAATCAAGGATACAGGCTAGTTTAGAAATTTGTCTTTAAGGTAACCATAAATATATTTCTTATATACTTGTATTTTTTAATTCTGGAATGCATTGTTCTTTTGAGAAGTTATTTTCAATGATATGTGTTATCATACTAATTTGTTATTCATTTTCAAGTTACTCATGAGCTTGAGGCAGTTGTAAGGCTTGCATTCTGCCAGTTTGATCTTTTGACTCACAATGAGTTTATTTTCTGTTTTATGTTGGCTTTTGACCCCTGTTTAGCTGTACACAACTAGAGCTTTAACGTCAAATTCTAAGATACCTTTTGGGGTCCTATTTAGATACAACTTACAAACTTGAGCTGCAAACCGAGGGAAGGAGAGAAGATGGGTGCACCACAGTCCCCCACCACTGTAAATGAGCTCCAAAAACATTCACCCTCCTCCCACATGCATCTATCTCTACATGGGTTCTGGGGACTGGAACTCAGGTCATCAGGCTTTGCAAACAAGTGCCTTTGACCACTGAACCATCTCTCCAGAATCCAAAGTTTATCTATATATTTATGTGTGTGTGTGTGTGTGTGTGCGTGTGTGTGTGTGTGTGTGTGCACAAGTGCACACTGGAGGCTCTTTCTGTTGCAGATAAACTCCAAACACTTGTTCCATTTCTGTGTCTGTGCATATGCATGAGTAGTGGTGTGTCAGGGCCTCTTGCTGTTGCAAATGAACACCAGATCTTCTGCCACTTTTTGTGTCTGACATTATGTCGGTGGCTAGGGAATTTAACTCAGGCAAACAGACACAAGCATTTGCAACTTATGAGCCATCTTTCTAGCCTCACAATTTTGAACTTTGACTATTGTGTGACAGAGACTAAATTAAAATTTAAAATAATATTTATTAATAATAATTTTAAAAATAATAATTTAAAATTTTAAAATAATATTTTAAAATAATTAATAAATGTTTTACATATAATTTGTTCCTATAAACACATTATCAGGAGAAAGTTACCAAGTACTAACTAATACTATTTCTCCAACCCCACCTCCACACAATCATGTTGTCAGATCAGAATATATTGTATGACTTTAAGTGTTCTGGACATGAGTATAGATTTTTCAGGTCCTAACACACCTTCTTGAATGAATCTGGCCTGTCCTTTCTGACTCTTGGCCAACTCCTTGTGAGCAACACCACTATAAGATCCTCAAGCTACAGACAGAACTGCTCATGTTACTATCATGATGAACTGAAATCCTTCTGAAACCATGAGCCACAATAAATCCTTCTCCTCTAAAGTCACTTATTTCAGGTATTTGATACCATGATGAGCAAAGTAACTAGTTCAATAACATAAATGATATAATTTCAGATATATTCCTAATCAAAGCTACTTAAACATTTTTACTCTTATTATTTTAATAAGTGATATATCTCAAAAGCCTGTCTACTAAGTTTCACTATGACATGGTCCCAAGGACCAAAGCTCTCTGTGGTGCCAGAAAAATCAAAATATTATTTAGTGAAGACATATGTTTATTCCTCCCATCTCATTAACACTCTGAATGTATTTTATATGTTTCTTATGGATTATATTGAACAGCTATACACAAAGAACCACTGTAATTAGGTACCTACTAGGAAGCAACATTTTAAATATTTCTATTTATTTATTTGCAAGCAAATAGAGAGAGTGTGAGAGAACAAATGCATACACTAGGGCTTTTAGATGCTGCAAATGAACTCCAAATGCAGGTGCCATCTTGTGCATCAGGCTTTATGTGGGTACTGGGGAATCAAACCTGGGTCATTAAGCTTTGTTACTCTTTTCAGGTAACTGCTGAGTCATCTCTCCAGCCCCCGACTAGAAAGAAACTTTTAACAGCAATTTAACATCACAAAAACATTTTGTATCTTATGTCTATATTTTTAGTATAGTACTATGTTCATTACAAAAAAAAATGTCCATAGAGGGGCTGGAGAGATGGCTTAGCAGTTAAGGTGATTGCCTGTGAAGCCTAAGGACACATGTTCTAACCTCCAGGTCCTACCTAAGCCATATGTACGAGGTGACACAAGCACACAAAGCCACGCAGATGCACAAGGTGGTGCTTGTATCTGGAATGGCTGAAGTGCCCATCACACCAATTTTTTTCTCTCTCTCTTGCTCTTATTCTTGCTCTCCTTCTAATAAAAATAAAAAAATAAGTTAAAAATGTAAAAATACCAACAATAAAATGTATCCTGGGCTGGGCATGGTGGCACACACCTTTTATCCAGAGGATTGCTGTGAGTTCAAGGCCACCCTGGGACTACATAGTCATATCCAAGTTAGCCTGGGCTAGAGGGAGACCCTACCTCAAAAAAAAAAAAAAAAGTATCTATGGAGAAAATAAACTGCAAGTAGAAATTCAAAGAGGTAATCACAATATAACTTTCCTGGAAGTTGAAGAAAAGATTTTTCACCTGCACATTCAAGAAGGAACCTTGTGAGTGCTGAATGGCATGGACAATTATAATCTATGACATACGTGTGAAATAAAATATTTGTGGTTCTTAATGACAATATTTGTAGCATTACAAAATCCATCCTTGGCAATTATTTTATCTAGTAATGGGAAAATGCAATACACCAGTTCAAATACGAGAGAAAAGTTGAGGCATCGAAAGACTTAATCACGGTAACATAAAATCTCTCATTTTAGAGGACTAAGGAGAAAGTAGCTTTGTACATCTTCAGAAACCTCCACAGCCCAGGAGATGTTCTTTCATGTCATAGAATGGCTGAATTTCCCACCAAATCCAGATAGTCATACTTCCTGCCCAACCCTATGGAGGAAAGTAAGAAAACTTCACATTTGGACCTGTCAAAAAAAATATCTCAACTAATCCCACAGAGTTTATTAAGAAAACTCCATTGGTTATTAATTAGAAAAGCTTAGGCAATAGGTTTTGAAATATTACCTCACAGTGGTTAGATTATACATGCAACACTAGAAATGGGATATAGCAAAATGTGTTAGAATGTCTGTCTCCACATGCCTAGAGTCCTTTCAGCTTTCCAGGATAGGTGTATGACTATGGAGACCTGTCAGCCAATGCTGTTTCAGAAAATGATGTGGAAAAAAGGACCCAAAAGACTTGCTCTTCTACTCATTTTCAGTTAACTTCAGCAGTTGTAACTTATTTGTAAAAAAGTATCTGGTGGCGTATCTTCCAGGATCATTAGGAGTTTTACGTTGTCTCTGGCCTGGCAAGCTTCCAGAGCATTGTTCCAAGTTCACAGGATTAAAACAGTTACATGGAAAGTGGTACCCATGAGAGGCAGAAGGCTGCTGGTTTGGGGAAATTGCTGGCCTGTGAGCATTTAAAGCACTCCACATTCTCTTTACCTGCCAGTTCAGACTGACAGAGGTATTGGATGACTTTGTCACCACAGCTCTGAAAGAACACACTTGCTGCCCAACATTAGAGACAGTCTCAGATTGTTCGTCCAACCCCACCTCATGACAGAATCCTCACAGCGTATGACTCCTAGAGCCATTTGCTTATGTCTTTTTTTTTTCACACATGCAAGATATTTCTCAGTGAAGGAACAGAAGCTATGACAATGCTTCCAAGTCCATTTCTAAGCTTCCTGAAGCAAAAGTGAACCTTCGAGCTTACATGGAATGTTTGGGTGCCCTCAAAGCAAAGTACTGAATAGAGAAGCACCCCCAGCACTGGAAAATGGTGAGCACTGCAAAATAGAAGATAAAAAAGGATATTGTGCCCCATGAAAATGCAGGGAAAACATTTGCTGCAGTCAGGTTCACATTGCCGGCAGAAAAACACCTAACCTAGAGCAGTTTTGAGGGGAACAAAAGAAAAGAAAAAAGAAAGGTTTATTGTTGCTTACAGACTGGAGGGGAAGCTCCACGATGGCAGGGGGAAACGATGACATGAACAGAAAGTGGACATCACCTCCTGGTCAACAACAGGTGGACAACAGCAACAGGAGAGTGTGCCAAACACAGGCAAGGGGAAACCGGTTACAATACCCATAAGACTGCCCCCCCAACAATACACTGCCTCCAGGATGATTCAATTCCTAAATTGCCATCAGCTAGGAGCCCAGCATTCAGGACACAAGTTTATAGGGGACACCTAGAATCAAACTACCACAATATTGCTTAACATTCTTCAGTAAATCTCCATCTGGAATTATAAGTGGAGAAGTCAGCAAAGTACAGAGCTGTGAAAAGAACTAGATAGAATAGATCATGAGGAAAGGGTACGGCCTCCTTAGGTCTTCATAACCAAATGTAAAGACAGAAGAACAGAGATGAGCAACAGAGCCAGGCTAGGAACCAGAGAGTCTTCAACAGAGCTAGCCGCGAAGAGGTTCTGGGCTCACGTAAGTCATGATCTCATTCAAAAACAAGGTCACATAATTTTTTAAAAGATATTTTTAATTTACTTGAGTGTGTGTATGTGTGTGTGTGTGTGTGTGTGTGTGTGTGTGTGTGTGTGTGTGCGCGAATGCTGGGGAATTTAACCTCGGTTGGCAGGCTTTGTAAGAAAGTGCCTTTATTTTCAGAACCCTTCCCCCAGCCAACTGAACAGTGTTTTTGAAAAAGTTGTCAAAACCTGTCACAATACTAGAAATAAAGTGAGAAGAAAATGGCTTCTAGGTATACGTGTGGAGAAAGAGTAAAATTAGCATCATTTTAAAGAAAATATAGAAGAAAATAAAGGCGTAATTTCTACTTTTATATCAAGTTAGCAATGGAAAGATATTAACTTTAATTACCTTCTAGCATCAGCAGTTTGGAATTTGGCTCTGAAGTTAACTTTGTGGTTTTCATCTTATATTGTTTTCCTTTTTCTTTAAAAATGTTGGTTGGGGGTTGGGCTGGAGAGATGGCTTAGCGGTTAAGCGCTTGCCTGTGAAGCCTAAGGACATCGGTTTGAGGCTCAATTCCCCAGGACACACATTAGCCAGATGCACAAGAGGGCGCATGCGTCTGGAGTTCATTTGCAGTGTCTGGAAGCCCTGGCGTGCACATTCTCTCTCTCTCTCTGTCACTCTCAAATAAATTAATAAAAAATGAAAAAAAAATGTTGGTTGGTGGCTGGAGAGGTGGCTTGGTGATTAAACGCATTTGGTTGCAAAGCCTGATGGCCTGAGTTCAATTCCACAGTACTCACATAATGTTATATGCACAAAGTGCACATATGACTGGAGTTCTTTGTAGTGGCATTAGGCCTTGGTGTGCCCACCCCCCCCTTTCTCTCTCCTCTCTCTCAATCTGCTTATAAATAAAATATCATTAAAATGTTCCTAGTGTCTTTTGCAGATAACAATTAGGATAATAGGAGGAGAAATGCCATTGAGACTAGTTCACAGGTTCAGATCAAGCCTCACCAAAGACCCTGCCAGAGAGTTTGGTTGATATGTCGTGTCATCAAAGTCAAGGAGGGGCAGGACCTTTCGAGTTAAAAGATTCTACTTAGTGCCTAAGTCCAACCTTTCGATGGCAAGGTGACATATTCAGTATTCCTGTGCTAATATTTTGATGAAGGAGCCCCTTTAAAGCATTTTACTAGGACGAGCTCTTGTATTTCGTTTACATGCAGGTAGGAAAGAAGCTTGAGTCACCCTTTCACTGTAGAAACATGAAGTAGGTTTCTAAGCAAGACCCCAGACCTCCAGAGACCAGAATCCAATGCCCGCCATAGCTAATTAAGTGCTGTCATTCATGAATTGTATTTCCTTAGGGAAGCAGCTCTACAACCTTCCCTTCGAAAGGATCCTTCAATTAAATTAGAATATAGCTTTAATTGGCAGATGCAGTGAGCTTGACTAACAATATTTATTCTCAGTTTCATCTGACTTGAGAATCTTTAGTTGTCTGAAAAATGAGTAATTTGAATGTGATTTCCATCCTTTCATTCTGATGCAAGTAAGCAATCATACCCCATTGATGGTATTGAATACGGTCGATTCGCACAAGAAAAGTTCCTCTGATTTCCCAAACTCCTGAGGTTCCTCTGGGCTTATTTCTTGAGGAAGATCTGCTGTCTGTGGAGGAAATCAATACACAAGCAACAGCTGTACCATCTGCTAATCAGAGCTCATTTCTGCTTGGATTTTTAAATTTTAATGTAAATGTCAAGCCATTGTGAATCGAAATTATTGTGAGATGTCACACAGGAATATAACAATTTTTACTAAGCTCACTCTGTGGAATAAATACTTAAGTGATAACAATCTGAACCTTTGTTAGTAAAATACATATTCAAAAATCATGCAGAAATTTTCTATTTCCTATGTGGTGAGATAAGGCAGAAAAGAAAATATGTTTTATAATTAGATTTTATTAGGTTCAGATGTTTAGTGAAAGCTATCGTTGTTCTTTATTCATTTCCCTCAGTGACATCCCGATGTCTACGGCCAGTAAAATTTAAGCTAATAATGACATAGATCATTTCATAGAGAAACAAGACCTAACCTGTGGATCTGCATTATTGCTGCAAATATATTACATTTCAGTTTGAGGTTTATAGGGATTTTTTTATTTGAATATTAAGTTGCAGTGTTAATATAGTTAAATGGTGATGCCAGAAGCCTTGAGAAGCGGGAAGTAGGGAGAGAGAAAGGGGAGATTTATCAAGATAAGTTTTTGTTGTTGTTGTTGTTGTTGTTGTTATTGTTGTTTTGTTTCGTGAGGTAGGGTCTCACTCTAGCCCATTAGCCCAGGTCGCCCATTAGCCCAGGCTGACCTGGAATTCACTACATAACCTCAGGGTGACCTTGAACTCACAGTGATACTTCTACCTCTGCCACTCTGGTGCTGGGTGCTGGGATTAAAGGTGTGTGCCACCACGCCCAGCTAAGATAAATGTTAACGATACTAAATCCTTAAGCAGGGGAGTTAGGGAGGGAAAAGTAGTTTTGCTAGGTTAGTTTTCTGTTTCTGTTTTCTTTCTTTTCAAAATAGTCTTCAACAGAAATTTTCTACATCTTAAAAATGTTTAAAAAAATACTTATGGGAGAAAAGGGACTGAGAGAGGGAGGCAGAGAGAGGAAGAGAGAGATTGAGAATGGTGAAATAGGGCCAATTGCTGCTGCCAACAAACTCCAGATGCATGTGTCACTTTGTGCATCTTACTTTCCATGGGTACTAGGGAACAGAACTCAGAATGGTAGGTTTTGAAAACAAGCATTTTAATGGCCGAGCCATTCCCTCAACCCATAACTGTAAGTTTCAAACAAGATGCCTTCAAAACTGAATTGCACAGAAATTTCCCCATAAGTTTTAAAACAAGAAAATACCCCAAGTGACCTTAATCAGAAGATTCCTTTATTACCATTCCTATGGTTATGTGGCTTAAGAAGCCCCATCTTTGGCAAATTCTTTCCCTGTACCAAGAACAAAACTCTAGAGGTCAAATACCAGTCCATCTGTGTACTCGAGCTATGGCCAGCTCTCAGATCCTTCATGCTTCAGATGCAATTGAGAGCTAGAATTGGCCCAGTGGGCATCAAACAAGCCAAGGAGAACAAGAAGAGGGAGGCTCAAAGGAAGTAAACTGTCAAAAGATAAAAGTTGGGCTCTCCCTGGGGGACAAAATGGACTCCTAGATCTGGATTACTGACAATATCGATGTTGCTTCCACTTCTGGCTTTAGCTTGTGTCTCTGCTCTTTTAATTCTTTAATTTGTGGAAGAAAAGACCACAGACTCTAGATGATATCAGGGTACTTTTAAATCTATATGATAAAGTTTATTCAGCAAGTATGATATTTACAAGCATTTACTCAAAATACTTATGAATCAAGGGCGATAGGAGAATAATTATTCAAATAACATAAGATGAATCATGAAACACTAGAAAAATAGATAAATTAAGAAAAAAATAGAAGATAAAAGGTTTTTGTAAGGATGAAAACAACAATAATTTTAAGACATTTTTAAAATATCAAAATTCATCACAATCATCTGCATAACAAATAGTACTATAAATATAACAATATATTTAGTTGAATGAGGGAAACATCTAGTGATGCATGTGGCATTGCAATGTTTTATATTCTTAAAACTCAGTAATGATAATTATGAAAGATAAGTAGAAAGGTGGTGTGTGTGTGTGTGTGTGTGTGTGCACCAGGGGAAAATAAATAATATTCAAGTGTTCTCTGAAAAATATAAGTGATTTTAAGAATTTGAAGTGTAATTAACTGCTGTAAGAAGTAAAACTAGAAGGGTATACAGATTCCATGTCTTACATAGCAACTGATAAATAAGAAAAAATTTGTAACTGGAGAGATGGTGCAGTGGTTTAAGGCACTGACTTACAAAGCCTCACTGATCAGAGTTCACTTCACTAGTACCCACGTAAAGCCAGATGCACAAAATGGTGCATGAGCCTTGAGTTCATTTGCAGGGGCAGGAGGCTCTGGCATTCTCTCTCCTTCTTTCTCTCTCTCTTCCTCTCTCTCTCTTGCTCTCTCAGTCTCTCATATATAATATTTAAAAATGTGTAACTGCTGTCAAAGCGAAGAAAGTCACTATGAAGTGTGCAATGTTAGTTACTTTATATGGGTTATATTATACTTACACACAGACACACACACACACACAAACACACACACAAAAGCAGCCACAAAGCATAGTCATGTGACAAAGATAGTTACTTCTTTCCATCATGTCTCTATCCAGTCTTTCTATGACGCAGGCTTAATCTGCATAATGCTCTTCCATCCTTTCCAAAAGATGCTCCCTCTATGCAGGAAAAACCAACCCTTGGTGTGCATCATTCTTCTTCTAGAATGAAGGGAATAACAGTGAGTCCATGGTTAATCATTTCTTTCAAGTCCCCACTCAGGATTTTTTTTTTTCATTCTGTGATGGGCATGTGTGCAGACACTAAAGTCAGAGATTCAAGAGACAGCTAGACCTATGCTGTGTTGAGTTTTCCTGGGGATATGCAAACAGACATCTGTCCACCCCTGATATGGCAACAATAACAGGCCAAAGTAAAGATTCTTCCAAAGTCCAACTTGATGAACCAATGCATTGGATGTGGTTACTTCCAGCACATGGGTGAGCTGTGGTTTCCAGGAGCATGGATAATTCAAAGGCAGCTATACCACCGAACCTGAACACCCACCCCCCATCCCGTCTGCAGCATGGGAGATGACTCAGGAACACTGCATTCTTACAGATCCCTGTACAACTGTAAGCACCTTGCTTGTGTGGGAGAAACTCCTCTCCCAGCATTTGTGACTGTTTATGTGTCCTTGAGGAGTGAAATTATGGATCTTATTAGCCTCAGAAACTTCCTGAGATCTGTACATTTTCATTACATCCTGAGTCTTATAGGCCTCCCTCGTCCTTGCTGAAGGAAGTTGCCACACAACAACCTAGAAACAATAATATCTGAAGTGTCTTATCTCCCTGGGGCTGGTGTTGGTGGTCAGGGACACAGACTCATTCATGGTGCTGGACACTGAGCTACAGTGCCCTGACCACCTTCTGTCAATGATAGGCACTATCTTAAAGAACATATGTTTGAATGTATATGTGTCTATATGTTTACCATTTATTGAAAGCACTGCTCATGAAAAATTTCAAATACTTACATTTTGAAGCTACAAGACTCTGAAGTTGGAAATAATTGTAAAACATCTTCCAAATAACCTGGTTGTAAATGAGAAGCAATCCATTTCCTGGTAATACACAGAGAAAAGAATTAAAACAAATAATTTAAATGATTAATCATCTAGAAAGCAATATAAAATTATAGAAAACAAAATAATACAACCAATGGGGGAATAAGGAATTGGAAAAACAAAACAAAATAATTATCCAAAAGAAATTCAGAATTATATGCACATGCATACAAGTAAATTTCCATGCATATTAAATATAGCATACGTTTTTATATGTAGTGTTTTTGAGATTAAAATGTATATGAAATTTATTAATTTCAATCAAACTATTAAAATAGACTTTAAAAATGCTTCTGGAAGTTAAGAATCAGGCAAACAGAGAAAGCCATATCTGAGAAGCAGAAAATTTATCAGTAGTCCTAGAAAATATTAATAGAGATTAAGGTACATCGTATAAAATATTATTTGTGATGGATCTTATTTATTGTCAACTTGACAAGATCTGGAAATACGTAGTTGACATGGGCTGGGATGCCAGGAAGAATAAAAAGGAGAAAGCAATCAGAACACTGGCACTCCTCTCTCTCTGCTTCCTGGTTGAAGACACAATGTGACCCATTTTCTCTAGCTCCTGCTGCCATGATTTCCCTTCCATAATGGGCTTGACAGCACTCTCAAACTGCAAACCTAAACCATCAATTGTTCCTCCATAAATTGCTTTTGCGAAGTATTTTGTTACAACAATTAGAAGAGCTGTCAATCTTTCAATATAACCAGGACTATTGGCAAACGAAACATTGATTCATGAACATCATCAACTGTACTATTGAAAAAAAAAAGACAAATGGTCCTTTTATTAAGTCAGAATCACAGGGAATTAACAATGAGGCAATTGTCTCAATTTACTAATGGCTGCTAAGACATCAGAAGTCAGGATGCAGGAAAGATCTGAAATACCCACCAGCATGACCTTCCAGGTCTGTCTCACCACACGGCCCCGTCTCTGACCTACATAAACACTTGAGGGCTCTGAGTACACTATACATCTCAGAATACTCACATGGGAAGAGGTAAGCAGTCGTAAACACACACACAAAAAAAACATTTCATACTTAATTATCTAGCTTCTAGTAACTTGTATTTTCAAGAAGTCATTACTCATCAACTATCAGGGTGCAGATTTAATTATTATCAATAATCCTGGAAAATCCAGGTAATATCTTGCTTTTTAACGCTTAGACTTTTTTTGAAATGAAACTAAGTTTATATATATTTATTTTTATTAGATATGGGCGTATTTGGTATGTAAACAACGCATGTTGGCACCATCCTTTTTCTCCTCCCTGTCCCCTTTATGAAGAGGCCTTCATTGTTGGGGATGCAGGTCATCCTCATGGGGATTGCTTTATGGGGGTATTATGGGGTCAGCAGTCAGTTATGGAGCAGAGGTAATGTCTCTGTGCAAAATGCCACAACTTGTGGCTCTAACAATCTTTCCACCCCCTCTTCCACAAAATTCCCTGAGCCATGCTGGGAGCATTTTAAGTCTACTTCAGTAATGGGCTCTTAGGAGCCTCTGGATTTCTGGATTGGTAGGTGTTGAGTATCCTCAGTGTCTATCTCCTTCACCCTTGTGCTGATATCAGATTCACTGAGAAAGCAGCACTCTTGCTCATTTCCCCAATTCCTCTGTGGTTTCAGATGGGGCTGGGGTGAAAAACACTGGGTTGTTATCTTCTCAGGTCCAGCTCCCATCTGAAAAACAGAAGCAGATTCTCCAATGGAGAGTAGAGTCATCACGGGTTAAATGGGATAACCATTGTTAATTTAGAGAGAATTTAAAGGGTGTAGACCCTTTTGTAGCCCAAGATTACTGGGAGCTTGACAATGGAAATCAGAATCATTATCTGGATATGATTCTGACTTGTTTCCCCATTCAAATATGGTTTCCTTAACATTGAGCAGATCTGTTAGCCAAACCAAGAGCATTTGCTTACCAACCATTGCTGTGTGCCGCTATTGTACTGGTGTGAGCATCCCACTCTATATTCATCCTTTTTAAGAGTCTCAATATTGATTTACATAGTGGTTGTATGAGCTTACAGTCCACCAACAGTAAATGAGTGTTCCTAATACACCATATCCTCCCCAACTTTTGTTTTATTGGGGTAAGGTGGAATCTCATAGTTGTTTTAATTTGCATTTCCCTAATGGTTAGGGATGTTGAATATTTTTTAAGTGTGTGTCAGCCATTTATAAGTCTTCCTCTGAGAAATCCCTATTCAGTTCTCTGCCCCACTTTTGGAGTGGGTTGTTTGTTTTTTTATTGTTCAGTTTTTTGAGTTCTTTGTATATTCTAGATATTAGGCTTTGGTTAGTGGTATAGCTGGTGAAGATTTTAATCACATTTACAGGGTTGTCTATTGGGTCTGCTTATGGTATGTTTGTCTGTGCAAAAGATTTTTAGCTTCATGAGATCCCATTGGTTGAGTGCTTGTTTAATTCCCTGGGCTACTGGGGTTTTGTTCAGGAAGTCTTTTCCCAGTCCTATATCGTGGAGAGTACCTCCTATTTTTTTCTTCTAATAGATGAAGAGTTTTAGGTCTTACATTGATGTCTTTAATCCATTTGGACTTGATTGTTTTGTATGGTGAAATGAGTGAGTCTGATTTCATTTTGTTACATATGGTCATTCAATTTTTCCAACACCATTTATTGAAGATGCTGTCTTTTCTCCAGGTTACATTATTGGCACCTTTGTAAATGATGAAGCAGCTATAGTTATTTGACTTAAGGTCTGGATCTTCAATTCTGCTCCAGTGGTCTATATTTCTGTTTTTATTCCAGTACCATGCTGTTTTTGTCACTGTGGCTTTTTAATGTGGCTTTAGATTGTCTATGGTGATACTGCCAGAGGGCTTATTATTATTTTATTTTATTTTGAGGACATGTTTGGATACCTGAGGCCTTCTGCCATTCCACATGAATTTTGAGATCATTTTTTTCAATCTCTGTGATGAATGATGCTAGTATTTTTATTGGTATTGCATTAAATCTTTATATTGCTTTTGGTAAAATTGCCAGTTTTCACACTATTAATTCTACCTGCCCAGGAGCATGGGAGGTATTTCCATATTCTCATGTCTTCCTCGATTCCTTTCTTGAGTTTGTTGTTTGTTGTTGTTGTTTAATATGTTTTCATTATATAGGTCTTTAACATCCTTGGTTAGTGTTATTCTAAAGTTTTTATTTATTTTTGTCAGCTATTGAAAATGGGACAGCTTCACTGATTTCTTTCTCTGTATATTTGCCCTTTGTATATGAAAATGCTACTGATTTCTGTGCATTGATTTTGTATTTGGACACTTTGCAGAAGCAATTTATCACCTTTAGTAGTTTTGAGATGGAGAATTTTGAGTCTCTTATATATAGGATCATGTTATCTGCAAATAAGGCTAACTTCACTTCTTCTGTTCTAACTTGAGTCCTTGAGCTCTATTATTTCTGTGTTGATTTTCTTCTTGGATGATCTGTCTATTGATGATGGTGGCATGTTGAAGTCTCCGAATATGATGGTGTTGGTGTTTATTTCTGTTTTATTGTTGAGTATATTTTGTTTTATAAACTGTGGTGCCCTTGTGTTTGGTGAATATATATTTATAATTATGATGTGCTCATGTAGGATCATTTTCTTGATGAATAAAAAGTGACCTTCTTTGTCCTTTTTGATTATGTTTGATTTGAAGTCTACTTTATCAGATACTAACACAGCAATGCCCACTTTTTTAAAATTTCCATTTTCTTGGAAGATCAGTTGCCGACCTTTCACCCTGAGGAGGTATCTATCCTTTGTGGTGAGGAGGGTTTCATGAAGACAGCAGATGGGAGGACCCAGGTTTTTGATCCACCCTGATAACCTGTGTGTTTTGATGGGTGAGTTAAGACCATTAATATTTAAGGTTATTACTGTGAAGTTTGAATTAATCCCTGCCATGATGTGGTGTTTTATGGGGTTTGGTGCTTTATTGTGTTTTGTACTATTTTGAGCCTGGTTTACTTTGTTTATTGTTATCTTCTTATTGGCTCTTGAGATTGGTTGGTTGACTGTTCTGTGTTGAGTATTCCCTCAAGTATTGTTGTAGGTCTGGCTTTGTGTTCATATAATCATAGAGTTGAATTTTTTTCATGGAAAATTTTTCTTTCACCATCTATTATGAAGGATACTTTTGCTGGGTAGAGTAGCTTGGGTTGGAAGCCATAGATTTTTAGACTTTGAAGTGTTCCATTACAGGCCCTTCTGGCTTTCAGGGTTTCCATTGTGAAATCTGATGTAATTCTGATGGGATTGCCTTCATATCTTGTGAATTGTTTCTCTCTTTCTGCTTTTAACACACTCTCTCTTTGTTTTCATTGTTAAGAGTTTTAACTGTGATGTGTCTTGGAGAGTTTCTTCTTTGGTCCTGTCTGTTTGGTGTTCTGTGGGCTTCTTGTATCTGGATGGGCCTCTGTTTTGAGAGATTTTTCGGTTGAATTTTCTTCAATAATTTTGTTGAATATATTCTCTATGCCTCTGGCCTGGGTTTATTCTCCTTCTGGTATATCTATGATCCAGATTTTTGGTCATTTTAGGGTGTCCCACAGTACCCTCATATTCTTTTCACTTGGTTTTTTTTTTTTGAATTTAGCAAAGTTCTGGGCTTGCCCGTACACTGTCTGTGCAGGGAACCCAAACCAAGGTGCTAAAGCTCACTTTTTTTTTTTTTTCAAGGTTTTTCAAGGTGGGATTTCACTCTAGCTCAGCCTAACCTGGAACTCGCTATGCTCACAAGGCTGGCCTTGAACTCATGGTAATCCTCCTACTTCTGCCTCCTGAGTGCTGGGATTAAAGGTAAGTGACACCACGTCTGGCTTAAATTTACATTTTTTATGATTAAAAAACTAATAAAAAGTCTTAGTTGTTCAGAATGCATGACCATGGATTGTATCCAAGGAGATCACTCACCTTTTTAAAAATTTCCTGGAAGTTTTCTATTGGTAATGGGAGAAAATTAATTGTGGAACTGCTACTAAATTCTCCCCACTCCAGAGTGCCATATGAAAAATCCTCATTGTCTCAAAAATACTTGATAAAAGATTTTCCTTGTGATACACACATGACATCTGACTTTCATATCTCTAAATTTTCACCAAGTCTATAAAAGTCCCTATAAGTTTTGTCATTTGTTACAGCAACATCATCTTAATGTCCAATTGTCCTGAAGAAACTCCTGAAATCTTATTTTCCTTCCTTTGCTTTTTGTCTCATTTTTACAACACTACTCACCTTGAAGACTGTTGTCAACAATACTATGTGAAAGTAAACCATTTACATTTTATTTCATGATTCCCGCATCAATTAGTATATTACTAGCTATTACTAACAGGATGTAAAGCAAGCACTAGAATTTGAGGCATTTGTCCATGTCACCAATTCATCATGCTGTGATAGATGACTCATTAAGACAGTGCAAAAAGCTAAAGAACATAACTTTTAAATGTATTTAAACACTCAATCAAAAGCATGATTGTATAGATAAATAGGGTGGGTAAGGTGAAAGAATTATTCTTGTTCCCATAGATCTAAGTAGACCTTAGATTTAAAAAGCCATGTGAAAATCAATAGGATGGTACTTGTGAGGGCACAGCAAGTACTATTCAGAAATTAATTGTCATCTCTGACTGCTTTCTTGAAGACAAACAAATTCTTTTCTGCTTATATATTATCCATATGGTTCTTCGGCTCTAAAATCTATATCAAGGTTCATTCCAGCTTTCAGTACAAAATAGTATTGATTTTATAAGCATGTTAAAAATGCCTTCCAGGAGGTAAAAACTGTTTCACTGTCAGTTTATTAAATTCTAAGAAAATTTTCTTGGTGGTATTTTTATCATAATCTTTCCCCTAGATTTGAAAAAAATGTCTTTACATTTTGATAGATTTCATTGTTCATTTCTAACTTGTATGTGATTCAGTGTTTCCTGTACCTGTTTATTATTATATCCTTCATGTTATCATGTTTCCTATGACAAAGTTCTTATTTGACTCATTATGTAGGTACATAATGCCAATGGCCATTAGTTTAATAATGCATAGTGCTTTCACATTAACAATAACTTTTCATTGAATATTCTTAGTATCTCAGGCCTGAATTTTGAGGTTATTTATTTAAATATTAAATCCTTCAAATTTCACATGTGCATGAAAATTTTCTCAATATAAGACCAAAATATTTGTTGATTCTCATGTGAAATTAAGAGTTTATTTGCGTTTGTATGTATGTGTATTTTGTGTGAGAGAGAAAGAGAGAGAGAGAAAGCATGTTTCCTTTGTTGGCTCAAACCCTGTCTTAGCTGAGGATAACCTTTCATTTCTAATCTTCCTACCTCTACCTCCCAAGTGTTGGGACTGCAGATATGCAACACCATGCCCTGCTATGTGGTACAAGGGATCAAATTCAGGTCTTCATGCATGTCAGATATTCACTCTACAAATTGAGCTAATTCCTTCAGCTATTGAGAAACCAAGGATATCATGCACTATATTGTCATTACCTTTATGCCTTGAAATAAACCTAAGGACCTAGAACATTAATCATTCTAGTAATTACAAATTAGCTAATGTTACTGTGTTGAAACAGGATTTTCTATCACCTTTAAAGGAATACCAAGGCAATATTCTTAAAGCTTCTAGAAATAAATGGAATATTTTGCCTTTCCTCCTCACTATCCATGAAAGAGCCCAGAAATGCAGGCAGTCCCCATCTGAAGGGAATGGCTATAGGATGATATGACCAAGGCAGCATTAGGAAGAACATAAGGAAAGCCAATACCAAAAATCAGCAATAGGGCTGAAGAGATGGTTTAGCAATTAAAGCACGTGCCTACAAAGCCAAAGGTGTCAGATTTATTTCCCCAGTACCCATGAAAATCTAGGTGCTCAAGGTGGGGCATGCATCTGAAGTGGCTAGAGGTCCTAACATGCCCATTCTCTATTTCTATCTGCCTCTCTCTCTCCTAAATAAATAAATAATATTTTTAAAAAACTCATCCACAGAGTGAAGAGTAGCTTACTGTTAAGCATTAAATACTGGAGTTAAAATTCATTGCATAAACCAACATGATATGATAATATCCAACATGATATGATAATATCCAACATGATATGATAATATCCAAGGACATATACTCTTGGATGACATGGTAACCCTACAGTGAGGTTATTTTATCTTCATTTATTCCAATATATTTTACATAGCAGCATATATATTACTATATAAAATGGAGGCACTGGGCTGGAGAGATGGCTTAGCGGTTAAGCGCTTGCCTGTGAAGCCTAAGGACTCCGGTTCGAGGCTCCATTCCCCAGGACTCACGTTAGCCAGATGCACAAGGGGGTGCATGCGTCTGGAGTTACGTTTGCAATGGCTGAAGGCCCTGGCGTGCCCATTCTCTCTATCTATCTGCCTCTTTCTCTCTCTGTCTGTCGCTCTCAAATAAATAATAATAATAATAATAACAATAAAAATGGAGGCACTATCATGAAGTTCTTTTTTTTTGAGAGAGAGAGAGAGGAAGAGGCACAGAGAAAGAGATAATGGGCGTGCCAGGGCCTCCAGCCACTGCAAACAAACTCCAGACACATATGGCTCCTGTGCATCTGGCTTATGTGGGTCCTGGGGAATTGAACCAGTGTCCTTAGGCTTCACAGGCAAACAGCCTTAACTACTAAGCCATTTCCCCAGCCCTGTCATGAAGTTTTATGAAAGTCAGAAAATAAGGAAACAAGTCTTTTCCTGGTTAGTATTTATTTAGCCACAGAAGCTTTTCTTTCTGAATGTAGTTGTCAGCATCAAACCCATCACAGTCAGGTCGACCACATTTCTGTGGGTTTTGTGATCATCACCTGAATTGAATTTGATTTCCTGCTATTTGGGATCAAAGTTATTATCAGAAATTAAAGTGAACCCAGACTCTATTTCAGACTTTCTACCATGTGTAATAGATGCATTAACCTGTCATATTAATAGATTCTTAAATGACACTGGGCAAGAATTGCTGGCATTACATAGTTAAGTAGCAATTTCAAAAGAATGTAAATTATTATATTCAAGTCTAGTAAAGATTTAGGATATTGAAATAGGCTCATTGACTTACTGATAACTTTCTTTAGATAGTTAATGTGTAAAATGCACAAGGAAACCAATTTTTAACCTTACAGTTCAAATGCATATTTTTTTTCTCCTCTCTTCATAGTGTGACTAAAGTGAAACACCATCTGATTCCTCCTCTTCACAGGAAAAGCCAGAACAAAACTTTTGCCATAAATGACTCACTGTGATTCTCTTTAACTAAATTATAAAGTATCTTTCTTTGCCTCAGTTGCTAGGAAACTTAAATCCACAGTATATTTACATATACATGTATATACAATTTTCCCAAAGAATCCTATGTAGCATATATATTCTGCAAGATACAACTATTTGTGTAGCTGCATTATATTGCACATTTCTATGTAGTTATGTCTGATTTTTTAAAACTGTCTTGCCAAATTTGTTCATTAAAAACTAGTTAAATTACACTTATTTGCTAGTATAAATGGGCTTCTTATTAAACCTAAGCCTTATACTTTTAGACCTCTTTCTCTAAGTTGTATTGGTTCAGAATTATGACCTAGTCTTTCACAGGAATGTTAACTGACTCTTATCAATGTATATGCAAAGATAATGCATATGTCAATGTACATTTCAATAACATACAGTAAAAATGTATTTTGAGCCGGGCGTGGTGGCGCACGCCTTTAATCCCAGCACTCGGGAGGCAGAGGTAGGAGGATCGTGGTGAGTTGAAGGCCACCCTGAGACGACAGAGTGAATTCCAGGCCAGCCTGGACTAGTGTGAGACCCTACCTTGAAAAATCATAAAATATATATATATATTTTGACCCTGAATTTAATATCATGTATCCCCTTTAAATACAAGTGAAAGATAATGAAGATATTAATTACTTACTTAATTAATTAATAAAATATAGTTTATTCCATGTTCACTTGATTATGTATTCAGAGATAAGGAATTCAAACCAAGTTTAGCATCAAAATAACATCAGAGACCAAAGGACCCTTTTACTACTACTACACAACGAAGAGAGACTAATGCCCACACCTGGGCACTCGAGCCAGAGCGAAAACACGGCGGTTGAACTCAGAACTCAAAATTTGAAGCTGCAGTAAGAAAATCCACTTGGAGAGTTAAATACACAATTGATATTATAACACATAAACATAAAGAAAGAGGTAAAAGAAGAAGTTGTACTATGGGTCTGTAGATGTAATTTAGCTGACACAGTGCTGGTCTTACAGGGAGTAAGAACTTGGTACAATTCCAGAATCTCATTCAAACCAGGCATGGTGACACATACCTATAATATCAGCAATCAAAAGGTGGAGGCAGGAGAATGCATTTCTTCCTCAGTTATATGGTGAATTCACAGCCAGCCTAGGATAGATGACACCCTGTCACACACACACAAAAAAATCCTAACCATAGCACAGACACTTAAATTCAGTAAACATCACACTGAAAACTACTACCATCAAATGCACAGACATACCCATTTAGGTTTGGCTAATTGTCTACATGGTGTTCTTCATAGCAAAAGGACTCAGTGCAGGGTTGTGTGTTAGAGTTAACTGCCGTATCTTTTAATTTCCACCAACAGAGGACTATTATCCATTCTCTTCATGACTTTCATGATGTTAACAATTAACAATTTTGGACTTAAGTTTATAAGCCAATTTTATATATATATATATATATATATATATATATATATATATATATATATAATTTTATTTATTTATTTATTTGAGAGCACCAGACAGAGAAGAGGAGGCAGAGAGAGAGAGAGAGAGAAAGAGAGAATGGGTGAGCCAGGGCTTCCAGCCACTGCAAACGAACTCCAGATGCGTGCACCCCCTTGTGCATCTGGCTAACATGGGTCCTGGGGAATGGAGCCTCAAACCGGGGTCCTTAGGCTTCACAGGCAAGCTCTTAACCGCTAAGCCATCTCTCCAGCCCCCAATTATATTTTTTGAGGCAAGCCCAACAGACTGTCCTTTTTATAAGAGAGAGTGAGAACTGGCCTGCCAGGACCTCCAGCCACTGCAATCTAACTCCACACATGTATGCAATCTTGAGAGTATGTGCAACTTTGTGCGCTTATGTCACCTTGTGTGTCTGGCTAACATGTGACCCTGGAGAGTTGAAAAAGAGTCTTTAGCTTCACAGGCAAACACCTTAACTGCTAAGCCATCTCTCCAGTTCAAGCCAATTATTTTATAAAATATTCTTCAATTAAAAAAAGTGATTCATTGGTCGTCAGTATTATGGACTTTAATATGTTATTACAGTAAGCATACACATGACTCACGATGTCCTAAAATGTGCTAATCATTGAAAAGCAATGTTACAATTTGCAGTTGCTCACTCAAATGCCTTTTTTGAGACACTTTACAAAGATTGAAAAGGATCAAGGTATTTATGACTTCAATCTCAGTGACATGTGAAATTATGACTCACATTTCCTTCAGCAATGAAAATTATTTTGGGGGCTATACTTTTGATATTTGCTATAAATTTGACATCTCGGTAATGATTTCACAATTGAAAATTAACTTCTGTGATATTTTTGATATCAACTTACTTGCTTAAACTTAATTGGCTTACAGTGATGATATACTATACATCATGATATTATGATACTTATTAGAGTCGTATCACATTGAATTATCAATGTTGATAATTCAATGTGACCTGAGTTTGTCTTATCATCTGAAGAAAAAAACAAACATTCCAGGACACACTTTCCTAAAATATCCAGCCATATAATCCCCCATAAATTTGTAGTAAGAGTTATCCATTCTCTATTTTTGTAGTATAATTATAAGTTATTGTAACAATTAGGATTCCAGAGAAAAACTATAACACACGTAAAGAATGAATATGTGCTTAAGGACATTCATAATAGTGTACATAGAATTACAGAAAATTAACGAGGAATACTCTGGACTCACAACCTCTAACAATTCTGAGGCCAGAACACTAAAGAGTGAGCAGAAACAGAATGAAATGACACTTTTTGTGTCGAAGGATGTGCAAGATCAAGCATGGCATTCTGCACAGGAAGCAGTCTATGAGCGGGCTTCACTGAAAGCCATACTGTACTCTCCCTGCCATCCTCCAAGCTTCCTGGCTTCTGAGCCCCGCACCTCACAGAGCAAGCGCATATTCATGATGCAATCTGTCTTATTCCTTCTGGAGCGTACAATAGAAGAGCACTCCTAAAGAAGAAATGGTGAAAATTTAATGACTCCGAATGGGCTACAATATCAAAAAAAAAAAAAAAAATGTGTCACCACTGCAGAGATAGTCAAGCAACATAAAAACTAGTTATAGTATCTCACAAGGCAAAGCAAATATTGAAAATCGTATTTTATGTCACATTGATTACTCTTGTATTAACTGGCTTTTGTGCATTTTGTTAACACATATAAGTGGGTCATCACAAACAAAGGTGACTTGAAAAATGAAAGATAATAAATGTTCATGTGGCAACACTTCAAGGAAATTAATTGTATGAAACACGATTACAATGGACTCTATCTTCATGCATTCTATTCTCTTGGGATTTATTTTGTAGGAAAATTGTCAGCAGTATGTATTGTCATTATGGCTTTGAACAATAACCTTAAATATTAGGAAAACACAATTTTGGCCTTTTGTTTTGTGAATGTTAAAAAATGTAAGGAAAGATTGTATCAAAGACCAAACCATTTTAAAATAAACATATTGCAGAAATTCCAAGCAGAGTACAATAAGAGCCCTTAGCTCTGTGTTTTCCTTGTGTGCCTTATGACTCACCCCAAATACTAGAGAAATCCCTATTTCCAGGTTCTCATTTTTTATTTCATTTATTTTAGTCAAGAGAATGTTTTGAAAGTCAAGGCATAAAGGAGCAATCTAAGAGATAACTCAGTTTATCTCTTGCTTAGTAGCTATATGTGATCACTGAAGAGTCAGAATCATTCTTAGGAAATAAGCACATTTTTGGTTTGTATATGTGTGTTTGCAAAACCAATGTGGCTTTTTTGAAGGAACCCAGTGACACTGCTTCCTAGCTTGTGCGGAAGAGCTGTGATAGAAAATACTCACGCCAGCGCCTCATATGTAGTAGGCTATGCATTATATTATTTTATTCTGCTTTCAAACTAAAACATGAGTAATCAGAATATTTGATGACACCAAAAATCCTCAGTTTAGAGGTATCAGTGGTGTATTACTGTGTACAACATGTGATGTACATGAGAGTCACAGTATTTAAATTTGATTTCATATAACTCCTATTTGTGCCAGCTATTAACATGACTGTTGTACTAAATAATTTCAGGGGCAACGTGTGTAAATAGTTATGAGAACAGATACATTTTAGGAATAAAATAATAAGCAGTACATTTATCTTCAAAATAGCTTGAAAATGGAGTTCAGAATGTGGCTCAGCAGTAGACATCTTTCTTATTTTTCTTATCATGGCCCTGAGTTCAAGTCACAGCATATATATTAGATTTCACTTCAAGTAATGGTGTAATAAGTAATATAGATTCACTTTTCTCAAGAGGATGAAATGGAAATGGCAAAAGCATTAGGAAGTAAAAGAACATTAGGGTTGTGGAAACAGTTCAGTTAGAAAAAGGCTAGCCTCACAAGTATGAGAACCCTAAAAGCCAATTAAGAATGTTGGGTGTGGTGACTCATTCTTAAATCTCAGCTCTGGGAGGTGAAGACAGGAGCATTCCTGATGGTCTCTGTCTAGTTGAATTGGAGATCTTCAGACCAATGAGAGACCCTGTCTCAAAAAGTTGTAAGGAATTCCTGAGGAATGACACCTGAGGTTGTCTTCTGGTCCCCACATGCACACACAATTGCAGATGCGAACAGGAGCACGCATACACATTTACACCTATGCAGATGTGCATTAAAAATGTGTTTGAGCCAGGCGTGCTGGAGCAAGCCTTTAATCCCAGCACTCGGGAGGCAGAGGTAGGAGGATTGCCACGAGTTCCAGGGCCACCTTGAGACTCTATAGTGAATTCCATGTCAGCCTGGGTTACAGTGAGACCCTACCTCAAAAAAAAAAAAAAATGTCTTTGAAGTCAGCAACTTCCTCTAAACTACCAATCAGTAAAAATACTCACTTTAATGTGTAACTTGGCATATGGTATACAAAAATTAAAATACACATGAAAAGCATGCAGATTTGGCAATGTTTAATTTACAGTATTAAACAAAATCATATGAAATTTGAAAAAAATCAATTATGAACTTAAAGGGTGTTAGACACAGTCAGACTGACTCAGAAAGCTGCTTGAGCTGATAAACTCAGCAAAGAGGAAGTATACAAAATTAATACACAGAAATCAGTATTCATATACAATAATGACAAATATATTGAGAAAAATCACAGAAGGAAAAAAAAAATGAGGAAGACACAAAAAGATATAATGTCTTCTATACTCATGGATTAGAACATTATTATGAAAATGATCATCCTACCAAGAGCAAATGAACAGATTAAATGAAATTCCAATCAAAACTCTAGCTGCCATTCTTCACAGAAATTTAAAAAATTAATATTCATATGGAAGCACAAAAGGCCTCACATAATCAAAAAAGTCCTAAGCAAAAGAATACTAATAGTGGTATCACCATACCTGATTTCAAGTTTTACTAGAAAGCCATTCTGAAAAAAACAAAAAACATAAAACAAAAAAAAAAAAAAAACAGAAGAAAAGAAAGACGCAACAAAACCAAGAAAGGACAGCCTTAGAAAGGAGGAGCTTTGGGGAATTGTTGGCAGAGGAGAGGGGACAAAAAGGGGTAATGGGAAAGGAACATGATCATATTACTGTATGTTCACATATTGAATTTCTCTATAAAATAAAAATAGAAATAAAATAGAAGCAAATATAACCAGTTGAAAGGTATTATACTAGATGGTCTACAAGAGACTGGAGACATGGCTCAGCAGTTAAGGCACTTACCTGCAAAACCTAATGATCCGAGTTCGATTCCCCAGTACTTATCTAATGCCAGATGCACAAAGTGGTACATTTGCAGTGGTCAGAGGCCCTGTCTCTCTGTCTATTTTCTTACAAATAGATAAATAAATAAATATATATGTTTAAAAAGGTCTAACAAAAACCAAAGATGTAAAATATACTTAATCATTTACAGCAAAGTAAACTTTAAAGGTGTCCATGAGATCCAAGAGTCAAGTGCAGAGCCAATTCTCAGCCACATTGGATTCATTGCTCAGAATCTTAAATAGGTCATGATTTATTAGCAAAATTATCTTAGCTATTTGTAGTATTGCAAAATATATGTTGGACGTAAACCTGCAGGCTATTTAGTTATCATTAAGAATAGTATTATATAAAAAGATAATTATTTGATCACCCTAAATTCTTTAAAGTTATTCTACTGAAACAGCACCAAACCTCAACACAGTTGGCTTATTATGACATTGGCTCATTTTCAGTTGGTCTCTGTTTCTCAGCCAAAGTCACCATTAAGTAAATTGCAAGTAAACACTAATAATAACACATTGTTTCACAAGCTGCTTCTTCATCCAAAGTGTGTATTACCTTCAAAAATGCAAACCCAAGTGTAAGTTTAGATATTACAAATACATATCATTTTATTATTATTAATAATAGTATTTGTGTCATCTCTATCTGAGGCATGGGTGCTAAGGCATGATTACTTAAAATGTTTTTATCTTCCAGAAATATTCAGATAGCAGTTACTATGGATTAGCCATGTATTGACCTATAGTCAGAATTCTCTCCTCCAGACAACTGTGTCAAAATAAAATCACAGGAAGCTGAGATTGGAAAGATTGAAATGTGCATTATACAGTGAGTGATGGATTAAAAAATACATCAATTATGTCAAAATTCAAAACAGTTGTCAAATTGAGTAGTTCTATAATTATGAAATAAAATACTTTTAGATAACTCTCAAATATCCAGGGTCAATCATTCAGTGTAAGCCAGCTCTGGCATTGACGACCTAAGCCCATGTAGCCTTATCTACAATTTTCACTGTGTTTAGAAATTGTTGTTGATTACAACAAAGTGGCAACTCTATAAAACAAGGAGGAATTAGAAAATTAATAATTTAAAACCTCTTTGCAACAAAATCTTTCAATTCTGGAATGCTCAGAGGCTAATAGGAAAATAACTCAACCACTGAAATATGGACCTGGTGACTTTATATTAAAATAGATCTATCTTTACATATGTTGGGTTTTGCTTTTCGTTTTGATGTGAGGCTTCCAACCAGCTCACATTCATTTCTTGGATCTCATATCTGATCATGCTGAAATCAAATGATTTTTTTTTTTTGTCTCAGCCTTATTTCATGATTTGAAGTCTGAAGGGTGTCCAAGAAAGACTTCTAATTACATGGGAGGAACAGCGACAGAGCTTCATGTGAACCCAGACTTATTAGGGGATATAGCCTACGGTGGTTTGAAGTCAGGGGTGCACATGTTGAGTGTCAGAGACATCGGAGACCCTTCAATGGTGGGAGAAATGACGAGTGATTCAGGTGCTCAGACAGTGGACTGCAAGTAGCTTAAAATAAATATGGACATCGCCTGCTAGGAAGTAGGCTTTCTTTTCTTGTCATATGGGTCTTGAGTCTCCTGCCATCTGTGAAAAGCAGATTCTCTAACCACAAGCAAGAGCAGCACAGAACATAAGCATAACCATTTAGAAGATGTTTCTTTTCTTTTTTTTTTTTCCTTTTTTATTAAGAACATACTTTGTATGGATACATCATGTGCTGGTGCCATGTTTTCCATCCTCCTTGCCCCCGTTCCTCTGGGGTCACTCCTCAGTGCGGGGGGGGGGGGCTGGTATACCGCATGGGCTTGAGGGCTTTGTGTTGTAGAACAACAGTCAGTTATTGGGGGTAGGCAATGCCTCTGGGCATGACATCCCAACTTGTGGCTCTTCCAATCTTTCCACCCCCTCTTCTGCAAAATTCCCTGAGCCTCGTTGGGCGCATTTTAAGTCTACTTCAGTGATGAGCTCTTATAGAAGATATTTTTGATGGACAAATAACAGTGGGAACTTCCTTCTAGAGTTTATGGATTTCCAAGCAATAGCTTTTGACTTGGTTCTCAGAACCAAGTATGAATTCCTTCACACCAAGAGGGTCTTATATCCAAACAGAGCAGATAATTACCCCTACAACTGTATGCCACTACAATGTAGGTATGTACATCAGCTTGCCTGAGAACTTCCTCCAGGAAAATGGTGGTTTATACTGATTAGATTAAAAATTCACCAAAACAAAAATTAGAGGCTGCTGAGAGCTCAACACTAAGGAATACTTAAAAGACATCCTCCAAGGCTCAGGATACATTGCGGAAATGTGTAAGAGCCACAGGATGGGAAGGAGTATCTAGGAGCATTGTCCCTCTCACAGAGAATGATTGGTGCATTTATAATCCACAGTGAGTACTGCTGACCCCACTGAGGAGGACTTTCAGTGGAATGGAGGTGGGAAAGAAGGGTTATTACCAATATGTAATATTAAAGTTAATTAATTTAAAGAAAAACATGCCCAGGTAAATCATGGAGCCCTCTAGCTTCAAGGAAATATGAGGAAGTACTCTAAATTCCTTGCTTAGCAAAAATCTTTTAAAACAGGAGATAGCATAGGTAAGTGTTATTTTCCAATAATGTCCATTTGAACAACAGTAGGTACTGATACATGAGGTGGGGGTGTTAAGCAAGGGGAATATGCTAGCTCACAATGCTATAAAGACTAAAAGGTCAAAATAATAGCAGTAAGTTTTGGAATGATATGTGGTATGCGTTATTTGAAGAAAGTGAGTCCAAGACATTTAAGACGGACAGGTTACTTTTTAAATGTTTCTATATGCTGGGCTGGAGGGATGGCTTAGCTGTTAAGGCATTTACCTGCAAAGACAAAGGACCCAGGCTTGATTCCCCAGGACCCACCATAGCCAGATGCACATGGTTTTTCATGCATCTGGAGTTCATTTGCAGCGGCTGGAGGTCCTGGCACATCCATTCTCTCTCTCTCTCTCTCTCTCTCCCTCTTTCTCTCTATTAAATAAATAAATAAATAACTTTAAAAATGCTGCTATGGGTCTGGAGAGATGGCTTAGCATTTAAGACATTGCCCTGCAAAGCCAAAGGATCCCAGTTCGATTTTCCAGAACCCACATAAGCCAAATGCTCAAGAGGGCGCATGCATCTGGGGTTCATTTGCAGTGGCTGGAGGCCCTGATAAGCCCTTACTCTCTCTCTCTCCTCCTCTCCCTCTTACTCTCTCTCAAATAAATAATATTTTTTTAAATGCTGCTATATGCAAAGTGATGAAATTACTAAATACATCCCTCAGAAGCGTCTATTCATACAACCGGTATTTTCTATTAATTAGTCTGAGACTGTCTCACTTGGAAACGGTATCCATTTCATTCTTAAAAAAAAATACTACTTGGTATGTTGAGGCTTTTAAGAGAAATGAGTGCCTGAAAATTTCAGAGACAGTCATGGACACTGAGGCAGCTTGGGTATCTTTGTAGTGAAAGCATGTGTCCTTTCTGCCTCCATTCTAAAATGTGCCCATTGCACACTATAAAAGTTGGTACCATAGTTTTTTTTTTTCCCCTAGTTTTTATTTTTCAAGGCAAGGTCTCACTTTAGCCCAGACTGACCTGGAACTTATGCTGTAGCCCAGACTGGCCTTGAACTCAAGGTGATCCTCCTACATCAGCCTCCCTCCCAACTGCTGGGACTTAAGTTGTGCCCCACCATGCACAGTTAAATATTGGCAAACTTTGCGCTGGCGTTTTGTTGACTAACTTGTCCTCTCCATGAAACATAGATAGAGATCTCTTATTTCCAAACTGGGTAGGAATTGTGCAAAATTAAAGAGATAATGACACTTTCATCCAAGTTATTAAACAATAGTCTTCAAATCACTTTGTAAACTACTTTTCAAAAGTCAAAGAATTTTCAATCTGCTTCAAGTGCACAAAAAGAATTGGGGATAGGTAACATGGATAAGTAGAGTTTTAGCCACTTGCTGTTCTTTTTTTTTAATGAGTGTGTAGTAGTGTGGTGTGTGGTGTGTGATATGTGCATATTAGTGTATGCATTAATGAGTGGATGTGTGTGCATCAAGTGCACATGGGTGCAGAGGCCAGGGCAGAATGTTGGGCATCTGCCCCTTTCAACCTTATGTTTTATTTCCTTAAGAAACTGGAGCTGCCATTTCTCAGTCAGTCTGGTTGAACTGAGAGCCCCAGTTATCTCTAACCTTCTCTTCACAGAAGATCAGGGTATCAGGCATGTGTGGCAGTGTCGGGATCTTATGTTTGTTTGGAAAGCATTACTACCCTCTGATCCACTTCCCCAGCCCATGCTCCTTGAATTTTAACATCACTATCATATTTTCTTAAAAACTCCTAGGTAGTAAAAGCATTTGATTTTAAAAATGTAGCTACTGTTGCATTTCTGATTTTCTAAAAATTGTGTCTTAGATTTTTAAATCTGAATGCGATTAGGAGAAAAATGTTATATACATAATCAGGGAGATGAGAATGCTAGCACCTATTAAAACTGTGGAATCGGAAAGCACTGGCAATTTGCTGCACAATATTATGCTTTAATTTTATTTCCAGACATTTACTTGCTCACAATAAAATGTTGTCTTGTCTATAGTCGATTACATGAATTCATACACATTTTAAACTTGCTTATGAGAACTGGTTTACTAAAAGATCAAGAACCAGATGCAATGGATAATAATAGATTGGATATTGAAAGAAATATAAAAATAATTAACAGAAAAATATATGGTTAAATGTGCCGATGTTCATTTCTCTATTATAACAAGTGACTGTGGAAATATGTAAGATTATCATTAAGAGAGACTGTATGTTGGGTGTAAGAGAAGACTAAACAATCTTGTAACTTGTTTATAAGTCTAAAATTATTGCAATTTAAAATTCATTACAGACCACAATCTCAAAGTTATATATTTATAGACATCTATTGTAGAAATTAGTCATCTGTGGTCATAATCTACTTGAATCTTTATAATTTGTTGTAAACAAATTTATTACAAAAAATTTACTATTTCCTCCAAAAACTAAGATGCTAAAATGATAGGAACAATTTACCTGCTAAATTGTGTCATTCTGGAGATGGAAATGAAGATGAATTTACTAATTAGGTTGAGTCATTTGCATATTTTCACGTATATAGCAATATTTTTGTTTAGTGAATTTAGAATGTTTTTTGAATATATAAACAGTGAACAATTAAAAGCCAATAAAAGGTAAAATATTTCACCTGAAAAATATTTTATCTTGTACCTCACATTTTAGAATTAAGCTCACAAGCTTTAACACTTCAAATATGATGACAAAGTGCACCATTGAGATTGGTTAAAGTGTTGCATGCATTCCTTATGTCCAATAGATAAGTAAACGACTACAAATATTTGTTTGAAATCACATATTATTATGTAATGTTTAAAAGATGCACCCCTACATGGATTCTAAATTAATTATAGTCATCATGTATTAAGCTTACTCTCTAGCAAGAAATTGATAATGATTGAAATAATTAGTCAATCTGCCCCCAAAGCCTTGATGGGTACATCAAATGGTATATATTGTCTGTTGTCCGAGTCTGCAGATTACCGCCAGATACTTACTTCAGACTGGAGCTGAGGACGAATCAGATACGAGCTGAAAGCTTGAAAACTTGGAAACCTGAGCATTACTGTGAGCGCTGCAGCTGTCATGAACCAACAACAGACATGGCTGACATGGAGGGACAGCTCGGGCTGCGGGAGACAGCTGAAGTTCGGTTCCACTTGGGACTATCTGGCATGGCTCAAAGCAATGGAGATACAAAGAATCTTTGCTGTTTCACCCACTGTCTCTTGAAAATATACCTAACAAGGAAATGACTATAATAATCGAAGCTAGCAAGAGATTTAAGATGTATTCATGGAAGCAGGGACTCATTGCACCACTGAGT
The DNA here is from genome assembly GCA_036346955.1 of Dipus sagitta. Lineage (NCBI taxonomy): Eukaryota > Metazoa > Chordata > Mammalia > Rodentia > Dipodidae > Dipus > Dipus sagitta. The sequence goes on from CM070785.1 coordinate 46,833,586, forward strand.
GGAGACAAGCAGGAGGGTCCCAGGTCTGTGAGAACTTCAACGTAGGTGTTGTGGGCTACCAAGGCAGAGCCTGAGCTGTAGAAAGAACTAGACTTCTCTTATTTTCACATTTCATGACATATGCCACCAGGTGTCCGGTGTCTAGAAGCTGTGCAATCAGTCCTCTGCACCGTACCTTAGGTTCAACATGGTTCAATTGACTCAAGATGTATCCTTAGACTGCCTCATGTGAGACAGTCCAGTGGTAGTCATTGCTCCAACCCTTAGCTTCATGCATGCTTCATTGAGCTCCTCTCTCTCTCTCTCCTCTCTCTCTCTCTGTCTCTCTCTTTGTGTGTGTGTGTGTGTGTGTGTGTGTGTGTGTGTGTCAGGGCACCAGGAATGGCCAAGTAAATATACAGTATGTCATATAATGCAAAGGACTCCTGTGGAAAAGCAAAAATAGAATGAAAGAAGAGTGTAGATTTGAGAGCTGACTTTGCATTATGGATGGCTTTAACAAGCTTCACTGAGAACGTTTAGATGGGGGAATTGAATCAAAGGAGGAAGACACTTGACTTCCTTGGAGGCAGAATTTAAGGCCAGGCTAATTTGACAGTCATCATTTATGCATAGCATAGGACCTTCCTTAGAGGTAGAATTTATGGGAGGATTTGACAGTCATCCGTCACGCATTGGGCCTAAGGTGTAACTCAGGTTTTGTCTAAAGAGGTGAATGATGTGGGAAAATGGGAAGATATCACAACAGGGAAGTGACAGAAGTTTGCTCAGCAAAGGTAGAGCAAACTTAGGGACCAGTGTGTGGCTTGGAGAGCTGGGATCAAACGGAGAAAACTGTGGGAAGTTAAGAAACCCATGGTTTTCACTGACATTGCTCAACATCAGTGAGGCCCATAAGAGGCAGCTTATATCAGCAAGAGCTCAGAATGATGACGAGAGCGACCTGCACATTGTTGAAGGTGACAAGTAACACTGTGAAAGGAATTTGAAGAAATGTCACAATTTTCTTTTACTTTTTTTTTTAATTTATTTGCAAGCAGACGGATAGAGAGAAGAGAGAAAGAGAGATAGAGAGAGGGAGGGAGTGCACCTTGGCCTCCAGCCACTGAAATTGAACTCCAGATGTGCCACTTGTGCATTTGCCTTTATATGGGTATCGGGGAATTGAACCCCAGGTGTTAGGCTGTGCAGGCAAGTGCCTTTAACAGTGAGCCATCTCTTCAGCCCTAGGGTGTCACAATATTTGCAGACTAAATGAATGAAAGGACAATGAGTTGAAATTTTACGTCGATTTTTACTTGACCAAATGGTTTCTGGGACTTTCCACTTAACCATGTGGTAGTGACAAGTAGGAAAGAAGACTAGTTTGGGTATTGTCAATTAGGCAGAATAGAATTCAGGGGAGTGGTGTTGACTACAGCTCACACAAGCCAGTCATAGAGAGACAAAGACATTTCCTGATTGGGGTTCTCCAGAAGCATCCAGTGCTGAGGGCTATGCGCAGACACCTTTGGAAGGTAACACCCTGGAGCAGCCCCAGATCTGAGAAGTGACAGCAGAGAGGTCTGCACATGACTCAACTGAGAAGGCACAAGGCATCCTTGCAAGAGATCTCAAGAAACAAAAGCTCCTATTTTGAATATGTCATATAAGTGAAAGAAATAGCAGAAAACCTTTGAAGGAACAGGTCAGCCTAAGAGAAAGCCAAGAGGTAACTGGAAGGTGGGTGGCCATTCTTCATCTTTTGTGGGCCAATGTCATTGAAACTATGTAACTAATTAGTATTTTGTGTTATTTAATTAGATGATACATCATCCCCTGTAACGAAACATACTGCATATTAATTGATGCCCTACACTTTAAATGTTAATCTAGTCATAACAATGTGGACATGACTAGTTTATTTCTGTACCTAACCTGTGGGCTACTTAAAGTCTTTAGAAAGAATGAGCAAGCATGCTTAAAACAAAACCATTTATTTAAAAAAAATCATGGATATTAGGTTAATTGGTGCATTTTAAATATTAAGATAGCTACATCAATTTCACAAATTCTTAGTTTCAGACAACTTTTTTTTGTTTTTGTTTTTTGTTGTTTTTTTGAGGTAGGGTCTCACTCTGGTCCAGGCTGACCTGGAATTAACTATGTAGTCTCAGGGTGGCCTTGAACTCTCAGTGATCTTTCTACCTCTACCTCTAAAGTGCTGGGTCTAAAGGCATGCGCCACCACTCCCAGCTCAGACAACTTTTTGTTGTAATCTTCATAAATACACAGCATTATCTCAAAAGCCATTTCGTATAATTCTAAGAAAGGTTATGAATTTAGTTATCAATATTTACATAGTAGCATTCTTGACAGACGATCAGAAAACTGTACAGTGAATGTATTCTTAGAAGATAGATTTCCTTGATATTCAAATATCCTTTATTATTGTTCTAAGCGAGAGACTGTCTCAATAGTTACAGCATGAAGCTTGCTTAGTTTTTTTTTTTTTTTACATGTAATATACTAAAGGGGAGTTTTATAACATTCTGACATAATATCATTTTCACTGAATATACCATCCTATAAAAACAATTTTGACTTCACTGTCAAACTGCATAAAATAAAAACTCATGAACAGGAATATTTTTATACTGAAAATGTATAACAATGCTATAGGTCCTAGGTGGTCTTGTCAGATGTAAAATATATATATATATATTTGGCCTAATAAATTTTACCTTTTTGTAATTATGTAATTTTATTTTTCGCTAAGTCACCCATTTTTTTTTATCCAAACCAATGAAAGAAAACTAAAATAAATCTTGCTAGCTCTTAGTTACTGTTACTCTGAAACTGAATTGAGCAATATTGTTTCAGTGGTGGGTTTTTTTATCCCCCCCTTTCCATATCTCAACTCTGTGGGCAAAGAGTATATGTCCCCTTCAACATCTTCCTCACGAATTCCATGTCTAACAGGATTAAGTCTTATCTTTTCGATCTTTATTTCAAACATTGACAATGCAAAGATGACACAGGAAGTAGTTGACCTCTCTTAAGCAAAGATGTTTAAAGGAAGACTGTAAAGATTGAAAAAAAAAAAAAAGCATTTAGAGGGCATTGTACATTTTGCAGTTTGTTTATTGCACATCACTGCATATTATCAATTTTAATGAATTTCACCCAGCTAAAGAGGGAAAGGAAATATAGCAGATATCTAGCAAGCAAAGGCAAAGAAACATCTACATCCAAAAGCCAGTGACTAAGAATTTTATGGTGAATACTCGGGTTCCCATCATACAGGTGTAGAGTCGGGATCTGACAGAAGAAATTGTAGCATTGCAGGCTTTATTGCATAACGGAAACTGCCGACTCCTTACAAGTGTCTTCCTTCTGTTCCTGCCAGAAATCATCTCGTGACTTCTGGGGCTAATGACTTAAATACACACATCATCTGTCCTCATGGAGACATTTTCTAAACAGAATCAACATGATTGTCCTTTAATGAAAAAGAAATATCATCTCTATATGCTGCTATCATTCTGGTGGAGTGAAGAGATTACATCCTCAATTTAAAACCCAACACCATTATCAATATCCCTTGGAAATTCTACTTAATTAAAATGCTGTAGTCATAAAATCTGCCAAATAAAATCTTGGTTCAGTTTTTTTTTTTCAATTAACTGTATTTAATTACAATTATTTCATATGGGAGAGATCTCCTTCTATGCCTTGTGCACATCAAAGTGATTGTGGTTTAGTCAAAATAAATAGAACATTAAGAAAATCCATGGATATCAACAGAATCAAATGTTTTTGTTTCCAAATTAAGACTTTGTCTGGATGACACAGGAAGGGAAAAGCCACACACTTTCTCTCAGTCCGCATGTCACAAAGGTGGTCCCAAATCCTAAGTGCCTGAGGACAAAATCATGGCTCAGACCACAGGGCAATTTGTATTTTCGCAGATGTCAAACCTCCTGCTGGTCTATTCTTGGGAATCTACGCTGGGAGATGGGAAAGTTAAAATTAAAAAAAAAAAATGATGCATATAGCATGTAAGTGATTGGATTTAAAAACTACATTTTCTTCCATTCGAAAAGACAAAATAAGTCAATAAAAATAAAGAAACAAAGCTTGGCCAGCAGCATTGTTACAAGACCTTGTTTCAAGGCCTGGAAGGAAAGGCTGAAAGGCATTAGGGAAATGACCTGATAGGGTTTATCATGTCTCTTCCCCTTGAGGTGAAGGTCATCATTTCCATGGACGTTGAGAAGATTAACCCGAGTGTCATCTCAGTTGACAGAATGCAGGTTTCTGTGCAAGTCATCAATAAGAAGTGTGGATTTCTAGACCCTAGCAATGTAAGCTGCTCTGACTTAACAGAAGTGGCTACTTTGACTTAAATGTGAAAACCACTCTTACCCTTTGGCCCTGAAGTGAAAGGCCATAGTCTCATAGGTATGCCCAATATGATGGAGTTCCTGTCACAAGTTCACTTCTTTCAGTGAAAGTTAATAGGGTCTTCTCCAAGCTTAATCCATAACCCATGGCATCATGCATATATCCTTATCTCTTGTGTCCACCTCAGCTCCTGAGCCTTTCCATCCAATCTTCCAACATCTGTTATGGAGGTATGGCTTTTCAACTCTACTTTGTGCCATAGATTCGAAGTACACAGAAGGGTGAGTGTGATCAAAAGGCAGATTGTTTTTTATTTAATCTCATGTATACAGCTGTGGACTATTGAGAATACTGGCATCTCCTCATTACCCAAACATGGGGGTTTCATGCCGATGACAATTAAATCTACTTAGAGTGTGGAACTTTGCTATCCCTCAGAGTCTTGAGGCTTAGCTTACATTCAGTCATTCTAAAGCATAATTGATAATAGCCATGCTATATAAACCTATGGTCTCTCTCTATCTTACACTTACCTTATTATATATAAATATAATACATATAAAGCAATATATAAATAAATATAGAGAAAATCATTGATTACTACATGAGGAGGGTCCCAACATGAAGCATGCAATGAGGTGACAAGAAAGCCTAATCAACCTAAACTCTAGTAAGATTCATTTCAGCAAATTTCAGGAAATCAGGTAAAAATTGAACATTTTAATTTTTATCATTTTATTTATCTATTTATTAGATATAGAGGGTCAGAGAGAGAGAGGGTGGGCACACCAGGGCCTCTAGCCACTGCAAACAAACTCCAGGCGCATGTGCTGTGACGTGCATGCATCTGGCTAACGTGGGACCTGGAGAACTGAACCTGGTTTTGTTATCCGTAGCGAATTAAAATGATCTCACAATATTTTCCATCAGGCATTTTGTATCTAAACAAATAGAGATAGAAATTAAATGAAGTTTTAATGAAAAAAAAATAGCCAGATATGGAAGAACTCAGGTAATTCTCCTAGCAAACCATTCTCAAACTATTTCATGTGAACATTCCTAGCCAGAGTATTAGAGCAAAAAAAAAAAAAAAAAAAAAGGCCAAAAAAAGGCCAAATCTGATGAATTAATAAAATCTTTTTTAAAATTAGTTACAATCTAAATACTGACATAGCAATTTCTCATCTTTCCCATCATTATCTTCATTATTATCCAAACAAGGATGATACTCTTTATTCATTTGTTAACAGTAAAATGCAGGGGCAAGTATAATGTTTTCTAACACATAAGATTCTATCCCAGTTAATTCTCACCTTCTTTCTGCTCTGCCCACCTCGTTAACTATTCCTTTGGTTCTGTTTTCTTTTGACCACATGTGAGCAGCAACAACAGAGCAGCATCGTGCTTTTGTGCCACGTTTCCCGTTAAGATATGAACACACGCCTACTCACTCCAGACCTAAGAAACGGTTTTCCTACCTCCAAGTTATTGTACCACTGGGATTTTTGGGTTTACTTACATGAGTAAGGAAGGCTCAAAAGCAACTACCTAGCATAACAACTCACTAAAAGCTCATCTCTGCAGAACTCTCTCTATAGGAGGGCTTCTTTTGTCACCTTGTAGAGGGAAATTTTGAATTTTGTAAATTGCAGGAGCATCCTAAAACTTGGAAGATTTATTGACGTCCTGAATCTGAGTAAGCATCCTTCCAGCAATTTGGAAGAAATAGCCACGAAATATCATATTAGCCTCATAGTCGTATGAGAGTAAGCTGGGTTTCCTGCCACAGATACCTGCGCCAACAGGCTAAGAAGCCTCAATTTTCCTCTCCCAAACTGGTCACTTTTACAAACCCAAATCAAGGGCAATCAGCTAGAGTGAACAGTACACTATACCAACTCTATTTCTGTTTATGAGGACAGAAATCACTTAATGTGAGAAGAGGATGAAATGGTTTCTGGAAAAATAGTCATGATACAGTCAGGTAGGGAAATGGATAACAGAGGGGCACTAAAGAAAAATGCTCAATATAGTATCAATATGGAAACAAATGGATGGTTTAAAGTATCAAGACTGGTAGTTCAGGTACAGCTGAGTCAAACTGGAATCAGAGAATAGAGCGTTTAGGTTAGAAATATAGGAAAGTTCCTTACGAGGACCTCTACTTTAAGCCTTTTCAAAAGCAATCATACTGTAGAAGAACTCTTGAATACATAAAAATCATAAGAAACTCCAGTGGAAAACACTTGCTAAAGTGAAAGCAATGAAATCACAACCTGCCATTTGGTTTCCAGTGAGCATGACTCACATCTTCATGTCCCTGTAATCACTGCGTAGTAATTGTTATTTTTAATTAAAATACACTCTGCAGAGTACAGATGGTCAAAGGATGAGAGCAGGAGAGGAAGTCTGGTGAAGCATTGGTGAAGTCTCCTGTTGGTAAACAGGTAGCACCAGCTTGGAGAAATCATCTCTAGCAGTCTGTGGAACTATAAAGACACGGATGTGATTCTCAAAAGAAAAGGCAAAGTGGAAAGAGTTTTGATTGACCCGGGGGAGGAGGCAATGGAGAAAAGAAGATGGAAGCCATTTCCCACTAAAAGATTATTATGAGTATTTTATTTTACCCACGTTGATGTATTCTGTGTGTGAAATTAAGTGCGTTTTGTAAAGGTAAGCTGAAGGCATCTCTATGGGTCTATCGTCACAGTATCATTATTTAATGCTGCATGAAGATTTCAATAATTAGAGCTAATTCTTTGTTTTCCATTTTCCTTATAAATAAAACATGGTGGCAAGTGATTTGGAAACCAAATACCCATTCTCTTCTACGAATTATACGCACACCTTGTTCCCAGCATGGGCACTGATTAGCGCTGATCCAAGTTGGGATGCCACGGATCAGCGATTCATCTTAGAAACTGCGATAGGCAAATGGAACTGTTTGCTATCTCATTTGTGCAGTCCGGGCATGACTTGAGTCAGCTACAGAAACGAGACAAATACCCAGGTTGTCATTCACCTTCTCGCCAGATATTAGATACTGTCCTTAGGCAACAGTGATGGGGAAAACCTAAAGTAGATGAAAATTCATCTGGCTGCTTCTCTTTATCTCTTTCTCAGTCTAATATGCCTTAAATGAATAGAGCTAGCAGCTTTTGTTGAAGCCAGAAGACATGTCATAAAAACTGAGCCTGAAAGCTACACTGAAAACCTGCCGAGGGGAGGGTGCGCTCACCAGTTTGAATATGGCGAGGCCGTGGGCTTCTTTTGCTCCTGACTGGCAGCTTCTGGCTCCTTTATGTCCACCTGTTCTGTCTTTGCCTCTGGCCCCTCTCGCTGCCAGACCCTGCAGCATACTACCTGCAGCATGTGTCCACCCATCAAAGCCACTTTGTTTGAAACAGATTGCTAGCAAGGGAAGGGATGGACGTGGTTGTAACTCTGTCATTTTTAGCCACAATGGAAGCTTTTGCTATAACATTTATTTTGTGTGTCTGTTACTTCTTTAAGATATTACCAATATCTTTTTTTTTCCGATATTGAGATATAAATGCAGATAAATTGAAACACAAAAGTTTAAAACCTGTAAAATTTTCATGTGTCATGTTGTGTAATAAAATGTCTTGAACGAGCATTTTAAAAAAGTAATAAAATAAAATAAAAAGAGAGAAGCAGATACTGTTTACCTACTGGAAATTCTAAGAATAATTTTTAACAGTGTAATGGCTCCATCAATAATCATCTTTCCACATTGCTATCCTCCACACATCAAATTTAGCCCTAAGCATCGTCTTTCAAGTTCAAAGTAACCATGGGACCGTCTCTTTATGTACCCCCAGGAAATATGACTTTATAAAGATTTAAATAAAAGTGCTTAGAATTGCTGTGAGGGTGCTTTCGTGTCAATATTATAATCAAAACCAGGCTACATCTTCTTATGACTCCATGCTGGGTTTCCTTATGAAACAAAACAACTATCTGTCAACAGCTCTGACTTGGAGATGATACATTTTCCTTTTAAATAATATAAGCAAATGATGGAATATCCTATTTATAAAACAGATATTTTAGTTACCTCAACATGTCAAAGTAACTCAAACATTTTTAAATGGCAGTCCTAGTAATTGTGTATGAAAGAGATACATATAGTGTCTAACTTTTGTAATTATGACTATATCAGCACTCTGCTGATTTGTTTAATGATGAATTCATGTGCACATTGGTACAGTCACCTGCTTCTTCAGTTAAATATGTGTCACTAGTTGATAAGCAAAATGGCCTAATGTTTAAACATGGTGTGTTGTTTAAGCTTTGTGGTCCACTTGATCTGGTTAGGAATCCATAAACATTCCTTGTGGGTGAGTCTCAGAGATTGCTTCCAGGAAGGATTCACTAAAGGAGGAAGTCCTTCCCCCCCAAGTGAGATCTTCCCTAGAGTGGGCTGCCCCTCTCAGCGGACCAGGGGTTTATCTAAGGAAGCTCTAAGAGAAAAGAATCCTTTCCTCTCACCTGGCTGCCAGCACTGCTTGCTTCCTTCCAGCATGGACTGAAGACCTTTGTGGACTGAAGACCAGTGGCTTTCCAGGAAGGTTTGGGCCTTCAGTGCTGGATTGGAACTACTGAGGCAATCAGCCATGTGGATTGAGCAGCTACTCAGTTCCTTGACTGTCAGGCCTGCAGACTGCTGTTGTTAGACTTCCATAAACTAATCCAATAAATCCCTCTGTTTAGTATAATTCATTCTATTCATTCTATTCCTCTACAGAGCTCTGTTACAGTCAGGTTTGCATTGCTGGTAGAAATCGCCCAACCAAGAGCAGCTTCTGGGCAAAAAAGGGTTTATTTTGGCTTACAGGCTTAAGGGGAAGCGTCACAATGGCAGGGGAAATTGGCGGCATGAGCAGAGGGTGGACATCACCCCCTGGCCAACATAAGGTGGACAAGAGCAACAGAAGAGTGTGCCAAACACTGGCAAGGGGAAACTGGCTGTAACACCCATAAGCCCACCCCCAACAATACACTGCCTTCTGGGGGTGTTAATTCCCAAATCTCCATCAGCTGGGAACCTAGCATTCAGAACACCTAAGTTTATGGGGGACACCTGACTCAAACCGTCACAAGTTCTGACTAATACACATGGTTCTAGCAAAACTGTCTCTGTATAAGTACTGTCTATGAATAAATTCCTAGTATATGACTTATCCTGAGCATCAAAGACAAAATGCAAAAACCTAGTGGGATTATCAATTTTGTATGGTAACCCATGTAACTGCTCAGAAGTCATGACCCCCAGTTATGATATATTTTTCAAAATAAATAAAAATATATGAAAAACTTATTATTGTTACCTTTATGTATTTAGGTATGACTAGAAAGCATGGGCACCAAAAGCAAAATGTGGAAAAATAAGACTCCATCCAACTAAACACCTACACCACAAAGGAAGGGAGTCACAGCGAAGAGAACATCTTGCCAGCAGTTCATCTGAGGAAGGGTTAATACTGATAATGTATGAAGAATTCTTGCTAGAAACAATTTTTTAAAAATCAACCAAAAATTGTCAAAGGACCTGGAAAAGACATTTGTTAAAAGGGGTTATACAAATGGACCAAATGTAGGAACAGATTTTCACTACTAATAATTATCACAGGAGTGCATTACATTAAATTACGTAGAGATGCTCCCTCCTACCTGTTAGGATCAACACCATTAACACAAAGTGTTGGGGATGACATGGAAAAATGGAGCCATCATGAGCTGTTGGTGGAAACTTAAATAGTATGTATGCTATAGACAATACAACAGAATTCCTAAAATACTGAAAATAGAACTTTCATAAGATTTGAAAACTCACTGTTGGGTATTTATCCAAAAATAATTTACATTACTATTTATATAATCTGTTAGAAGAAACCATGTAAATGTGTGTTTGAAAGAAACATAATGATAGCTTGTGGTTTCCCCTCTTCTACCGTCATCTGCAGTGAGATATGCCAGATGAGAAGTGAATATGCGGCTGCTCAAGGCCCTGGGCCTGGTTTGTTTAACTTGTCTCACTTCGCCTTACAATTGTCTCATCCACAGCGTCTCTAACTGCAGTATTCCTTCCATATGGCAGGTAAACAGGTACACTGCATGGATGTACCTCATTTTTTTTTTACTCATTGATTGGTTGATCATATTTCAAGATATTTGCTACAAAAATAAGACAAAAAGGTAATCACAATCTAAATCACAGGGGGAAAAATGATAAGAATTTGTCACAAGAATTCCAGGAGTAAGGCAGACTTCCAGAACCACACAGATGGGCTCCAAGTTCTGATGTCTCTTAGAATACACAGCAGAGTCAATCTTCAATTACTGTCTTATCTAGTGCCTTCCGATGAGCAGCAAAGTGTGGCAAGGTAGAGCACTGCTTAGAGACCTTGAAGAACAAAAACTTTATCTCCATTCTTTTGTTTATTGACTACGTGCATTCTTGCATGTCTAGACACACCCATCCCCCCATGAGACCACACAGAGGGACTCCTTCCTTTGTGCCTCACTGATGAAACATTGGCTTGGGGACTTATAATGCTGATTGTGTCATGATGCACTTTCGTAAAGCACCAACCTACAGGGCAAGTGTATTAGTGTTTCTCCCCAGGCAGCCTATCATCCTATCAAGGTCTACTAGTCCACTTGTTTCTCCCCCTCGTATGTGGGTTGCATCTTCAAACTCAGAATCACAAGAGAACTATAGTGTGGCTGTTGTTGAAACAGCCACAGTGGTAGAATGTTTACACCAGGATGGCAGACATTAGAAAAATAATAATTTCAGTATTTTCTTCTTTCATTCTCTTAAGATCAATGTAGAATTTTTTCTACCAAAGTCAGTTTAATTCTAAGCAATCATTGAGAGCATTGACGCCACCAGCATCATCACTTTCATACTGTTTGTGACAAAATCTGAGCAAGTAAGTGAATGCCCACACACAATCAGAGTTGACTCAATAAAAAGTGAATAATTAATGATGGCATAGCAATCCCCTGTGAGTATACAAAGCATATACTATGCTATGTATATATACATACATTCCTAATTGCATACATTCCTACCCTTCAGCATATATATATGTGTGTATATATACCATCTTTATATTGTCTAAATCTATATATATGTATATATATGTATATATATATGTATATATATATATATGTATATATATGTATATATATGTGTATATATAGATGATATATATATATATATCATCTATATCTATATTGTCTAAATCTATATAAATATATCTCATGATTTATGACAAATGTTCTCATCCTCAAAATCCCCAACATCCCATTCTCTCCCTTTTTCTGCTCTGGTTTCAGGCCTATGATACTGTGACCATGTTTAGATTGTTTCAACTAATGCAGATTTCCTCTTCTTATCTTTGATCTATTTATTTATCTGTAATATATTTGTTTAATTGCAAGAGGAGAGAGGGAATGGGGTATACCAGGGCTTCTTGGCACTGTAAACAAACTCCACAGGCATTCACCATTTTGTACATGTGGCTTTATGTGCATCCTAGGGAATCAAACCTAGGCTGGCAGGTTTTATAAGCAAGCACCTTTAACCACTGAGCCATCATCATGCCAGCCTAGAACCTCTCTTTCTATCATGTGTTTGTAAGATAACATCCATACCCAATACATTCACTGTGTAACTGCCCCAAAGGCATGGGATAAAACAGAATCTATCATCCATTAAATTAAGAATGAGAAACAAAACACAATGAGGACTCATTGCTCCCATATTTCAGCTCCTGTCATAAAGTGTGGAAAAGTCCCCTGCCTTAATTGAAGGTATTCGATTCGTCAACAAAACAACTTGTTTTTATGTGGCCAGAGATAGATTTGGACAGGTAAATGTAATTCAATCATGGCCAAAGAGATGGAAAGAGAGCTCACTTCCACTCCATGCTGAGTACCTTAATTTAACACTCGTCCTCACCAATGAGTTATGGGAAAGGACAGCAACTAGTATTGGGATAAAATATTTGAAACTGCTGCAGACACACTTTCTAATGAATGAATTCTTATTGCTTATCACTATGTTTTATTTTTCCATCACCACACTAATATGCTAACTATCAAGCACAATGAAATATAGATAAGGAATAACCTGATCAATAACATTAACTAACTTGGGGCCCATTGTTCCTCCCCTGTTTTCCTGTTCTTCTATATCTGAAAAATCCAGACTTTTTGGATTAAAGGGTAAGTGACATACCTGCATTATAAATTAAAGTGAGCATGTCCCAAAAGCCACCCCAGAGGGGACAATGCAAGCAGAGCCTTAGCATCCAGTATGGCAGCACAACTGTCAACAACAGCTGGTATCAGAACTGCAATGGGTAACATCAGTTTCCTGGTGGGATACAATTGCTCATATAGAATTACATTATTTGGCAAAATTTTCAGTTAGAAGTTAATAGTAGATGTGGCAATTTTCGGAAATAGAAGCTAAACAAATTTACTTGATTTTTATAGGTTATATAAAAAATAGCTGCTAGTTCAGACACTACATTTGCAAATTGGGAGAAAATCAATATACTAAATTTTTACATAATTGGATGAAATTTTAAAAAGTTTCTATTAAGCTAGAGAGTATAACAGCATTGTTTATGATGATGAATAATTTAGCTGAACTGCATTCTCACATGAAATGTATTGTTTTTATCATCCTTAAATGATTGATTGGTCTTATATAGTTAAAATTGGTATTGTGGCATGGCTGTAACCCCAGCACTAAGCAGCTTGGGTTATAAATACAGCCCAGTCTTTTCTCAAAAAGGAGAGGAGGTGGATAGTAGCCATCATATGTGGAACTTAAGTAGCTTTGTAACCAAATAAGATATGGTCTTTGAAAGCTGACAGCTTCACAAACCTTCTAGAAGTAAATCAAAGACTTTTACCCAGATCCCCTTTGGGGTATATTGAAGTCCGCTTGTTTCATTTCACCATGAGTCGAAGTAGCAAAATAATTTGGTTTTTGTTTGACTTCACATGACTCATGTTTCATTCTGTTGATAATTTCTCAGATTATTTGTGAGAGAATATTTATGTGTCCTAGTTTCCATTATCAAATGAAGTTTTTGTTGTTGTTGTTGTTGTTTTAATCCATACTGTTGTAGAAAGCTTGACATTGCTGGGATGAACATTCAAATCAGATACAGTTCAGGGGATGGGGGCAGGGCCAGTGGTTTATTTCAAGTTTACTGATCCAGGCAGGGAGGAGGGTGGGGAGAGTTCCTTCAGTGGTGGAAGAAGCTGCTTCCATACATCCAAGCAGAAAGAAACAACCAAAAAGCCCATGAAAACAAAAAAAAAAACAAAAAAACAAAACAAAACAAGCATGAATGAGCAGCAAGCAGCAGGAATCCACTCGGAGCTCAGAACTCTGCATACCTTTTGCCAGAGTCCACCCCCAGTGCCACCTCCTCCAGCCAGGTGCCGGAGATCCAAGTTACAACAAGCTTAATAAAGCATGTGGGTCTCTGAGGGACATACATTCAAACTACCACCCACACACTTTGAATTGGAGGCCTTCTCCACCTAAGGGAATTCATTCCTGGTACTGAAAACCTAGTGTGAAGCCTATGTCTTTGAAAGTCAAAGGCCCTTGTGGGGAAGCTGCAGCTGCGTCTGATACTGGCTAAATGGACATGTCGTGTCCATTAAATTGCCCTCTACACATTTACGTTTATGTCCATTGACTAGTGCTGCTCTCACCTATAGTACCAGAGGCTTCTTTTTACAGAGAGCACTGGCTACTGAAGAGACTCACAGCTCATCAAAGTGCTGAGAATAAGTGACTGTGCGGCCCTCGGTGCCAAATGCAGCATCTCTGTCACATCGTCCGTGGCTCAGGGAACACTGCAGAAGAAGAGCAGGGAAGAGTGTTGAGAACCAGAGGACCAAGAAGAGTGGTAGGAATGCTGTTTTCTTGATATGCAATGGTTCCTGCACTCCTGATTTCATGGTGGGGCAGGGGTGGCTAAAGTTGGAGAGGGACTAATTGGAAAGAAGAGAAGGTTTGAGGGGAAGGGGGACAATCAAGGTAATGGAAGGAGGTTACGATGAAAGTGCATTATCTACATGTACGAAAATTTCAAAATGAACATTTTAGACATATCAATCCACCCTGATTCTCACTATTTGCTTTCTCTCTGGCGTGCCCGTAATCATCTTGAAAAAGATTATTCCAGAAAGTTGTCAGCAAATTTATGTTCCATAGAATAATCAAGTAAGTAGAAATTCTATCTTCAGTTAAATATACATATCAGTATGTAAATTAACTGACTTCCATGCATAGTAAAACTTATGCTTAGTAGTGCTGAGGATAATGACTTTAGGAATTACCAGTAAATGTCATGATTTCAGAGAGTCTTAGAATATTCAGCATGGAAAAAAAAGAACTATCATTAAATAAAAGATAAGATATAAAGGAATTTACTTCCTCTATTAATGTCTATCTGTATAATATCACAAGGTAGCTTATGAAAATAAATCTGAATTCAAGGTACATCAGTGACATTATTTTATTGTTTAAGCAAAATGTACATGTTACATTTTACTTATGCTCTTAAAAGCTATACTTCATCTTCTTTTTCTTTTCTCTCAGTTCTGCTTGCTGTGACTGACTTTAATTTTACATTCAGTTTTCCAGAAGAGCAGATTTTCTTTCTAAGCACCTCTATCCATATGTATGTAGTTATGAATTCTGAGTCGTATGCCTAAAATACAAGAATATGAGTCAAAGGTATATACTAAGAATACATTATAAATAATCCTTATTGCTAAGGGTAACAAGAATAATGTGTTCTGTCTTTACAGTGTTGTGTAAGTTGTCTTAACCAAGAGAAAAAAGATAGAGACACACTTAAAAGTAAATGTCACACAAATAAAAATAAGGTGTGACATTTCAACACATGACCCTTGATCAGGTTTATTATCTGTCATCTGCCACCATCTAGCCTTGTAGTTATCATTTATCTATCATCAGTATCATCTGACTATTTTGTCTTTTACGGAAACCATTTTTACTATTTAAAAAATTATATATTTATTTATTTGCACATGTGTGTATTGGGGGAATAGGGTCCCTTGCTGCTGCAAATGAAAGCTAGATGCTTTGGCCACTTTTTGCATCTGGCTTTACGTGGGTGCTGGGGAATTGAACCCATGCCGGCAGATTTTTGTAAACAAATGCCTTTAACCTACTGATCCATCTCTCCATCCCCATAACTGTCCTCCCTATCAGGAAATGGAATCCTGGTATATCACACGATGTTTGGGGTTACTTACTTATCACGAGGTGGCCCTATGTTTTTAATGGATCCAATTTTTAGATAGTAATGCTTTTGTTCTTTCAATCAGCAATCTACCCTGTGGGTAATGTTTCTCAGTGAAGTTGGTCATAGTGCGCAAAACATTCTGTGTTTGTACGTGAAGTGTTACTTGAGAGCAGTACACTGGCTCTTCATGAATCAACCTGACCTTCTTCTCCCACTCGCTTGCAAATTGACTCTCTGTTTATTCAATAAACGATCTTGAAAAGCATTAAACAAAAGCTCCAAAAAAAATAAATCCAAGAAGGCTTCAATTCAGAGGCTTGTTCTTCTCTAGAGGGCTTTATCATTTGCAAAATAATTGCAGGAACACCAAAAACAATAAAACAAACATTTGCTCAAGAACAAAATTGCCTTGACCATAGAGTTATTCAGTAATATATTTGATATGAATTTGGCTATCTGTAAGTTCATAGAGATCATTCCTCTGTGCTGAAGTTTTTCAAATTTGTAATATCTGTTAAAAATATATTTATTATTTTAAAAATTGAGGTAAATTTTCATATTGAATATAAGGCATAGGTGAAATCAACATGGTTGCTGTCTAAGTTTTACCAAAAGAAGTCATAAAAATTGGAAAGAATTGTTTTGTAGAGGTAAAAGAGACATGAGTATGAATATAGTATCCCATTTATTCAGTGTCTCATAGAATAGGTAATTCTCCCTTGTATCTAAACTCTTACATGGGCATATTTACTCAGATAAAGGGAAAAAGTCATATCTCTCAACTAAAGGTAACAAATAACTTGTGATTTAAAATTCGTTCTTAGTCTCCTTTCACAAAATCTAGATCAATGATGGCCTAAAGCTCACCATATTCAAAGTTGGGGGTCTTGAGATGGTTTAGAGACTAAAAGATGAAAGTGACCTGGGAATCAGTGAGCAGGTCCCAGGCTGGGATAGCAAAGCACCGAGAATGTTGGACAGCTTAGGTTTGCTTTAACATATCTCGGGTTCCGGACCAGCAAGAGAATAAATTACAAACACCACGAAAAGATTATTCACAAGGAAGACATTCTTGTGAGTGAGAATTTAATGCCTGGGAAGGATAGCTGAAAAAAAAAAGAACTTACTGTTGATAAATTACTAATCATTTACTGGAGTGTCTCTGGCTTCAAGAAAATAATGATGGCTTATAATTTGTCAGCTTGAGATCCAAATACTGAGGGTAGATTCCATGATCAAATCTGTTCTTGGGTTCAGGTGAAACTTCTATTCATTCAAAACAGAGACAGGACTTCCCCTTTTATGTCTTTGTAGGAATTGAACCTAGACTAATTTTTTTTCATAAAGCAATCATTAAGTATAATATATTCTCACCCAGGTTCTCATTTACGTTTTACTCATACATTCACTTGTTTATTTACACTGGTGAGATACAGCAATCCAAATAATTTGTGTAGATATAGCTAAATTCATGTTTCTATATTTGTCTTGTATAAATTTTTCACAATATATAATAGCAATTTTTCCTTGTGATTGCTTTGGTTCTCATTTTATTGCTTAGTATAAAGTTGTCATCCCTATAAAATTATTTGATCTTGGGTAAGCTTTACCATTCATTTATCATCAATAAATCTACAGCCATACTAAAAGTACCTGTTCCCAATATGTGGATGAGTCTCCTATGATTTCTCATCAAAACCACTCTGTCCCCTGACACATTTAACCACATATGGTCATGTTTATTTCAGTCATTGCTTTCAGATTTCTGTTACCATTTTTGTTTACAACACCATTTGCTTATGCCCTTATTTGTTCTGTTCTTTAAATATAATGTACTAATTTTATTTAAATAATTGCAATTCTTTTGTGTAATTGGAAAGTACTCTTTAATTTTTTTATTGGAACCTTTACTATTTGAATATACTATAATTTAGTTGTGTCCCCATCTTGTTCTCTGTTGTCCTCTCTCCCTTACTCCCCTCATTCAATGAGCGCCTTCTTTCAAGGTCGACAGTCATCCATTTTTGTCATCTTATTCCTTTCATCATCTTTCCCTTCCATTAATGCTGTTTTCACTTGTGGTTAGAGAACTTGCTTTTTTTTTTTTTTTTTACAGTTGTCAGCAAATACTGGGAACACACAGGACTCATCACAATGACCCGAAGTGTTATTTCTATCTAACCCACCATGGCCCAGGGAAGGGCCTCTTGCAGAGGATTAGATAAGAGTTCTGAGGAAGTTTTCTATGGAGAAGGTACTAGACACTGAGGAGACTCAAAACTCCCCAAAGCAGAAAAATAAGAGGCAGTAGAGGGCTCCACACTGAAGGAGATCTCTTTCTGTTTTGGCTGGCATCTTCCACTACATGGACTGTATTTCTTGGTTACTAGAATGATAACCAGTTTATTTCCTCATGGTTTGTGGGGATTGGGGTTGAGCACTAGTCTCAGTTGGACAATACTATAGCTGGTGGTGCTCTTTCAGAAGCTACATCTCATGTGGTCTGCACATCTAAGATTATCTTACTGAGATGCCTTGAAAGATTGCAACAGCAGTTGGCTAGGGTACTTGTTACTAGAATATTTCTGCTGCCATGCTTCACCTGTGCTTCTATTGGTTGTCATATTCCAACCAGCTATGTCTGATGTCTCCAAGAGCAGTGATGAAACTCCACTATGCAAGCACTTGACAGATCTCTACTTGTATCGTGCTTGAAATGGTTACATTGGCCAGTGTAATAGAACCATGAATAAACCCAGATTTAGGAGGTAGGGAGGTAAATTGCAGTATCTTTTCAGGAGGACTTTCAAGGTCATTTTGTAAAGGAGCATACAGAGAGGGAACAAAGAAGTATTCCAGCCACGAGTGAGAACGTTTTGTGACACCTTTATAATAATTTCATGGGGTTTTCAATAACCTTTCATTTTGATGAGAATTTTTTTTTACATGTATATATAGAAAATATATGTGGTTTTCCTTCCAGAGTGCTTGCAGAACTTCAAAATAATTCATTGGGCCCATGAAACTGGCTGAACTACCTTGGCACTGGTGCTTATATAAAATAAATAAGAGCAACAAATATTCAAGTCTTGGCTTGTTCTCTGCTGGGGTTTAGGGAGCAAGAGTTTGGAGTGTGCCTCAGTATAGAAACACTAATGTTTTCTTCCTCATGTACCCAGTCCCTCTATCCTATTCCACCATATCCCCATCTTTGCTGCTGTTTGTATTGCAGAGCTCCTGACTTCCTTTGTATTCTTCCGGCCCTATAGGGAGTAGAAGAGGGTGACGGAGGATGATGAACACTAGCTCTATTGATTTGCACTGTTGCCACACTCTGCTATCCCCTGACCTGACACTCAGCCTCCCATTAACCATCATACTTCTAGCTCAAGGGCAGCATTGAATCCCAGGGAAGTAGATTGTTTTATATGGATCCTCCATACTATCCCCAATTCCTCATTGTTGTGTGAAACTTTTCCCTGGGGAAGATTCGAACCCACGTCTACTATCCCCAGACAGGACACAGACAGCGGGCTAAAGGGGATTGCACCCAGACCAGTTACTAGTTCTGATGAAACAATGAGTTTAATGCTGTTACTTACAGAGCAGGGTGAGAGGTTACTTACAGGAACATGGACCCTCCAAAGCAGCCTTGACATCTAGATATCTCATCCAAGCATGGATGACCACTTCCTACAGCTGCTTAGAAGGACCACACTGTGTTGGGATTTCCTCTGTGCCCCCTCCTTCCTTAGCCTCAGAGAAAGTGCTTACATACAGAGCATAGGTACCCCAAAGCAGCTGTAATATCTAGAAGGGTCATCTGATCATAGATGACAACTTCCCCATATCTAGATAGATAAAGCCCACAGTCCCTTGATCTTTTACCCTCTACTACCCTGAAGCCCTGAGACCTCTTGCATCATTATACACTTGGGCACCTAAATTTCAGGTGAAAGTCTACCCATCTTCCCCACATCCTTCTGAAGGGAAGTAGAGTTAAGGTGACTGGACCCCTGAAGGTAAAAAGGCAGGAAAGTTTGCACTTGTTAAAAATCCGAGATCATATGACTGCTCATATCTCTTGCCTAGCTCCACATAACTGTTTTTCCACAGTCAGGACCCCTCCTAGGAGGGAGAGCTTTCATAGGATTTAAACATTGTGGTTGGTTAAGTTCAGCCCTCGGAACTCTAATCTCTTCCTGAGACAGCCCCTACCCCTAACCAACCAGCTGGCCCTCTGGTTCACCTGGGCCAAAAGACAGCCCGCCACCCTTAGGTTATACATACATTTGCAAGGGGAGGGCAGGCTCTCTCTCACTCTCTGATCACTTGGGAACTTCCAGCTGTGGGTGAGTTTTCCCCCAGCTGGGCCTGGGCTGGCTTGGCCCAAACCCAGCAGGGAGGTGCTCAGCCCAGGACCTAGCCCAGGGCCAGCAGGGAGGGACCCCCCCCCTTACTCTCTACCTGGGTTCTTTGTCTCCTCCCAGCTCCCCACATGACAGGAACTCCTTGAACTTTCCTTTTACTTTCCCTGCTTTTTTTCTCCCAGATCTGTCTGGCTACATGGACTCCTGGGCTACATGTGGCCCACATGGGGTTTTGGGCTCCACGTGGTATACCACTCTTCTCCCCCACTTTATCTCCTCTTACCACCCAGCCTTCCCCTTTCTGCACTCATTTGTAAAATCTGAATGAAATGTGGTGTTTTAAAAACCATTCTCTTGAATCTGGAATTACTAACTCTTTGGTTAGTTTGCAGATATGAACTCAGGGCTTGGGGTTCCAAGAAGCACCTTAGAACCCCGATTTCCCCATTACAATTCCTTCTAGTTGATCATGTCAACAGGTCTAATCTCTAGTCTCTTCTGAGTTGACTCACTGATTTTGGTAAAGCTGGCAAAAAAAAATTGTTTACTGCTTTCAGTGAGGGGAATTTGCCATACAACACACAGTGCTCTTGTTTAATAAGACCATGCCGATGTAATATCAGAGTAGCTTCTATATTTTTCCATCCCCTAGACTCTGAAGGAGTTTGAGGACTGCAATTATCAGTTGAATAAGACAGAAGTTTTTTTTTTTTTTTTTTTTTTTTTAAGTGTCAGTTCTAACTGTATTCCTTCTCTGGCCTTGCAGCTTGCATTTCCTGTTACTGATGAGTCAGAAACCCCAGCGAAAAAGTAAACAATCTAAGAGTACCATGCTGTGACAAGCCAAGCCATTCAGAAAACGCTGGAAAAGGAGAGTCACCATAAGAAAGTGAGTGGGAAAAAATAAAGAAAGAAAGAACGTGAGTGGGAGAAGGAAGGTGTGTGCATGGAGCAAGAAACAAGGGCCAGATGCACATATAACGTTTCCTGAGGCCGACCCTCAGCCCTGAACGTGCCAACAGACCCCAGCCAGGGCTGAATCAAGCCATGCGGGCATGTTAGTGAGTAGTTTAAAGCATTGCCTTGGAGAAGGTTGTTATAAGGGGGTAAATTCTTACAACACTGTGGTACTCAGGAATGAGAAGCACCTGCTACAGGAAATGGTAGACGATATTGGTTTGGGGATTGGGCTAGAACTGAAATCTCTAGAGACTCTTGTTTACGTGGAAAAGATAATGCTAAAAATGTCATATGGCTTTGAAGTTTTTTTTTTTTTTTTGTTTTGGTTTTTTCAGAAACAACACTGACTTCTATAGTGTCTGCAACTGTTTGTATCCCCACCAGAAGTTCTTCTTTCTCTACACCCTCACAGATAAGATATTCCACTGCGTGTTCCAGAGTGCACTCCCACAGGAAACCCCTCTTTCCCCACACCCTCACAGACATTCCTTGAGCATTGGAGATGAGACTAGGGTGAGATGGAACCTGGAAGCTGTTTCAGTTTTCATTTTTCTTGATGACTGAGGATGTTTGGCACTTTCTTAAATATGCATTTGCCATCTGTGCTTCTTCCTTGGGAAATTCTCAATTCAGGTCATTAACGCATTTAGCGATTGGATGATTTGTTTGGCTTCGTTGGTGTTCAATTTTTGCAGTTCATTATATATTACGAACAATAACCCTTGTCTGATGCATAGCTGACAAAGATTTTTCTCTCATGCTGTAAACTCTTTCTTCAAACTTTGATTTCCATGCAAATCTTATTTGTCAAATCTTGAGGTTATTTCCTGTGCTGTTGGGACCTCTATAGAAAGTATTTGAAGTGAATAGAACAGTAAATCATTATCTTAAGGAATAAGTCGTACCCAGAAAGCAAATACCAAAATACCAGGGGCTGGAGAGATGGCTTAGCCATTAAGGCATTTGCCTGAAAAGCCAAAGGACCCAGGTTCAAACTCCCCAGGACCCATGTAAGCCAGATACACAAGGGGAGCATGCATCTGCAGTACATTTGCAATGGCTGGAGGCCCTGACTGCCATTCTCTATCTGTGTCTTTCTCTCTCCTTCTCTTTCTCTCTCTCTCAAATAAATAAATTAATTAAAGTTAAAAGTTAAAAAAAAAAAGCTGGGAATGGTGGCACACACCTTTAATCCCAGCACTCAGGAGGCAGAGGTAGGAAGATTGCCATGAGTTTGAGGCCACCATGGGACTACATAGTGAATTCCACATCAGCCTGGGCTAGAGTTAGTCTCTACCAAAAAAAATAAATAAATAAATAAAAATCAGGTTTTCTCTCATATGTAGATCCTATAGTGTGTGTGTGTGTGTGTGTGTGTGTGTGTATGTGTGTGTGCGCGCGCTTAGGTCATAAAACTAGAAAGGTGATCATGAAGTGGGAAGAAATCTTAAAGGGGAGACAGTAATGGATCACACAACATGAAAACTGAAAGGAAGGGCACCAACAGGAAGAAGCATATAAAAGGTGGGGGGGGTCAAGAATAAGAATAAATAAAAACAAATTTTCTATGAACATATAATGAAAGTTGTTACTTTTTATGTTCACTCAAAATCTAATGAATAACTTCTGAAATTGCACTATTCTGTAAATAGTTCTACACTAACATTAGAAATAGATCATTTTTATATTGTTTCTTTGTCTTCCAAATGTCAATGAACATGTTTTAAAGTATTTCCTTATACTATATCAATTATAAGAAAAAAAAAAGTGGAGCTGAAGACATGGCCCAGTGCTTATGACACTTCCCTGCAAGTACTAATGAACTGTTTTGGTCCCCCAGGACCCACATAAAGCCAGATGCATAAAGTGGTTCATTCATCTGGAGTTCTTTGTAGTGGCAGAGACCCTGATGTGCCCTCCCTCTCTCTTCAAATAAATAATAAATTTTTTAAATTAATAAAGATGTGTCAAGCTCATGAATAATATTCACAATTATGGTTTAGTAATTTTAAGTAATATCTTTTAATTAATAGATGTTTTGATAGAGCATATAAAATTAATCTTTAGCTTAACTTAGTTTCCAAGTATTATTCAATCTCTTTTTGTACCAGGGATGTGATGATATGATGGAGCAATATAGTCCTCCTAACAGAGCAATCACATATTCTGAACTAGGGATATGGCTTCTTAAATACTTCTTTGGTTTGTGTTGACTTCTACTATACTGAGCTACTATTTAGTTGGATGGGGTGTTTTGTGGGTTTTTTTTTTTTTTCGCAACAAGGTTTGACATCAGTCTTGACTACGATAGACAGATGTTCTACTGCTGAGCTACACAACGAGATCTTTTCCTGTTATTACTGTGATAGCATCTCACAAAGTTTAAGTTGGTCATGAACTCACTGTGTAGTTTAGGGAGTTCTCATACATGTGATCCTTTTGCTTCAGCCTTGAGAATAGCTGGGTTATAGGCCTACCTATGCCACTATGTCGAACTTAAATAAAAAGATGTTATTTTAGGGCTGGAGAGATGGCTTAGCAGTTAAGCTCTTGCCTATGAAGCCTAAGGACTCCGGTTCGAGGCTCCAGGATCCATTTCCCAGGACCCCCGTAAGCCAGATGCACAAGGTAGCACATGCATCTGGAGTTCATCTTCAGTGGCTGGAGGCCCTGGCACTCCATTCTCTCTCTCTCTGCCTGTCGCCCTCAAATATATAAATTAAATAAATAAAAAAGATGTTATTTTATAAGCCACTGTCAACTATCAATTAAAATGCAAATAATCTCCCAAAACTTTAGCATAAATTTTGCCCCTTTCATACTTTCGTAAAAAAGACTAGTAATCCATGGAACACAATGGTTATATGATGTTAAGCAAAACTCATAGTAACTATGTATTAGAATGTTCTGGGGGGCTAAATATCAGTTGAATAAAGCAGTTTTTGGAGGTCCTTGCCCTCAAGAGACTAGTAATTTTGCTATTTAACAATCCAACATATGTGTACTTCTAAGGAAGCTGTATTTCATATTTTCCTACCCATGATATTATTTATCCTACTTGGTTTACATATAATATTCCAAAGATTATTTGCATATCATTTATTTTAAGTATACCCTGCCATAGTATATTAACAGATTATTGAGGAGACAGGATATAATCAAACTTGCTTACAAGTCATCAGATACTTTTTAGTTTTAGAGATAATTTTCAAGAACACTGCAGTGCACGGCAGCTTTTTTTTTTTTAGTAGTTTTTTTTTTAAATAAAGATCCTACTGTGATGATTAATCTTTATTGTTAACTTGAATGGCTTGAGAATTGTCTAAAGATATACCATCCTATGGACTGAGGTCATAGAATTAATAAGAATAAAATAAAAGAGAGAGTGAGCTGAACACTAGCATTCATCTCTGTTTCCTGACTATGGGTGCAATGTGATCAGCTCCGTCATGCTCCTACCTCCATGACTTCCCCACCATGACAGAGTGTATTCCCTCAAATGGTGAGCTCAACCTACAGGGGTCCTAAGAAAAAGATGCTTTGAATGTGAGCAGCTCCATCTGTGTGATGAAGACTGGGAAAAAAGGAGAAAGAAAATTGAGTACCAGCATCCATGCAACCTACTTCCTCATGGCAGATATGATGTGGCTGTTTCAACCTTCAGTCACCATGAATGCCCTGCCACGGCTAAGTGTAGCTTCTCAAATCTTGAATCAAATATATCCGTCTTTAAGTTGTCTTTGGCAGATATTGTGTCACAACAATAAAAAGAAAGTAAAATTACTAAGATTTGTATATTGATGAGTTAATAAAAAGGGTAAAATCAATCTTTTATATGTCATAAATATGTAAGTAAATAAAATGCTATTTAGCAATAAAATATTTATGTGAAATGGAATGTGTCCAAAACACTTTTATTTATGTATTTATTATAGCAACATCTTTTTTATCCAGAGAATGCCAACCTTCAGTTGCCAGTACTGCATATGAAATTAATTAAAGAGGCAGATTGTGCTTGCAACTCCATCTTTTCTATTTAAAAAAAAAATCACGGACATGTGGACAAAATGTGCAACATGGAAGATGGGGCAGAAAAGGTGTCAGAACTTCAGGATGGAGAGGAGAGGAGTGCTGTGGAATGCTGTCTTCTGGATGTGATTTGCTGCCCGCCACTGAGTCTTCAACATGGATTGATAAGGACCACCTGAGTCCCCACCTGTCCCAGAGGAGCAATTAGCAGATGATGCTGGTGGAGGAGTGAGGGACATGTTCTTCAGTGCCCTGGTTACTGGCAATTCACACCTTTAAGTAGCCCCCACCTATGCTTATGCAATCCTAATTTAACTCACTAGGTCACAAGAAATACTTGAAAGTAGGAAGGGGAGCCTTTGGGAAGTAGACGGAGCTTTAGAAGTAGTGAGCGGGGACTAGGAGAGATTATTGTGGAGGGTGAATATGACCAAAGTAAAGCAAATACATATTTTGAAAGTGTCAAAAGTAAAATATGAAACATTTATTGGAAAAGAAAAAAACATTCATTTGAGCTGTGAGAGCACCTGCCAATTTGTTTGGGGTGTGGGGGAATATTTTGTACCTTTCATTGGTGCAAGTGGAAAGATGGCTTAGCAATTAAGGCATGTGCCTGCAAAGCCAAAGGACCTTGGTTTGATTCCCCAGGACCCATGTAAACCAGATACACACAAGGTCATGCATGCATCTGGAGTTCATTTGCAGTGGCTGGAGGCCCTGGCACGCCCATATTCTTGTCCCCCTCCCCCCGTGTGTGTGTGTCTCTCCCTCTCTCTCTTTCTCTCTCTCGAATAACTAAATAAAAATAAAATATTTTTTAGAAGAAACCAGTGAATGATACCTGGAATCAAGAAGCTTGGATTCTGTACTGTCTCCATGGCTCTGTTTTATTTATTTATTTCTTCATTTATTATTATTAACGACATATTTGTACGGGTACATCATGTGTTTGTGCCCTCTGGGATACTGATTGTATTCTAACCTTGGAGAGCCATGGCAGAGTGCCTTTGTTTTGGTGACATACTGAACTTACAAAAGTTATCAGTTTATTAGGTTCTCTTTTCAAAATAATTGCATCTTGTAATTTGCCCATATGTGCTCTTAACCTTCCCTTGGAGAAGCTGAACTTTCCCCATATGTTGTTATTGCTTCTTTGAAAGGAACAAAAAAAAAAAAAAAAAAAAAAAAAGGAGAAGAAGAAGAAGAATATATTGGTCCCTGTTAGGAAGCTAGTGCTCAGCAAGTGGTGACTCAGGGATCCAAGAATGAGAAGCCAGCTTGCCAAGCAAGCAGGATGGGACAGAGGGCCGAGAGCATGCATGCCCGTGTGCCAAAGGAAAAGGAATGGAATCTTCAAGGAAAGGGGAATATCTTCACCGTAAGAGGGTCAGGGGAGTAGAAATACCACCTGGCCATCTGTCTTCAGTCATCTTATAGGAAAGAGTCCAGTGTTTCTCTGTCCAGCTTTGGGAAGAGCTATAAAGCTCACTCATTCAGCTTCCAGACTAGAGCAGGTGTGGGGCTCCTCATATGCAGGCACTATCAGGAGAGCTTGGTTACTAAATTCCAGCTAGGCCACTATTTAGGAGAAAGACCTGAACACTGTTTGGGGTCCTATCTCCCTTCCTCAGAAGGAAGTCTTGCTGATTTCCCTGTATTGCTACTGATGCAAGGACCAACCATCTTGCAAAATCTGCAATGGTCACTTACCTGCTTGGTTCATAAAGATCTTTGGGAAATAAACTGGTCAAAAAGGAAGAAGGATGAGGTTTAGCCTAAAATCAAATTTTCACTCCTCTGTGTTCAATTTATTTTGGGGGGAACCCATCAGATTTTCCTACATCGATTTTAAACATAACCACCATTTCTTGGAATAATTTTGTCATTTTCTTAAAGATGGCATGTTTTGGATCACAAGTAATGACTAACCAATCTCAAGAAATACTCCCAAGATTCAACTACCATCTCAAGCCCCTGGTTCGTTTGGCAAGAAGCCCACCTTCTCCTAGAGAGGAGACCCAGATTCAGAAACACTTCACAGGGGTCGTTTGTCCTATATTCCTCCCTCTTGGTAGCTTGCCTTTGCTGCTTGACAGTTGAGGGGTTTCTTCCTCAGCTCCATTCCCTTCACTGCCTCCCCTCCTACCAACCTTAAGCTGGTACAATGAATCGCATGTGGGTCAACAGAACTTCAGTGAGACCTGCGTGGGTTCCCCCCTGAATGCCTTTGCAAGTAGATGCTTGTGCTGAGATTCACTGGATAGTCTGGTCTGTGCTCTCAGCTTTCTCATTTCTGAGCTCTTAGCTCCTCTCACAGGCCCGAGTTCAGGAGATGGTTCTCTCTCTTTCCCTCCCTCCCTCCCTCCCTCCCTTCCTCTCTTCTCAGCCTGCCTCTCTCCTCTCCTTCCTTAACATCCGCTTCCCCTCTCTTCTCCAGCGATGTCTTGCGCACTTGCCCTGAATGGACACACACACACACACACACACACACACACACACACACACAGCATTCTACTTAGTCACTTTACCACACTTTTAAAGACTTGCAACTTTCTGGAGATCCAGGAACCAACGCTTGGGGGCAGGAATCTTGCAGGTTGACTCTGGATGTCAAGCATTTAATGTGAATATGGGCGGGGCGGGGGGGGTCACTGGATCCCTCATCTCAACTCGCCTCCCCCAGCCCTCTCCCAGTACGATGATGGGGAACACGTGAGCAGGACTGGAAGGAGTACCCACACCCCAAACCTCGTGCTCACCCACGTGGGTGTTCCGGGGCCACCACCGCAGCAGGTGCGGCGGCAGCACCACGCCACAACCCCCAGCTCTCCCATCTCCTTTCAAGGATGTGTCTTGTATCCTTGGCCTTTAGAGACGCGATCCCAGATTCCCCAGCCCTCCTTCTGTTCCGTCCACCCTCGGTTCCAGAGATGCCTCCATCTCCGCTGGGGACACAATCGCAGCTGCGGACGTGCGCGATGCACCGAGCAGCGAGCACCTGCGGGTCGCCAACCTCCAGACGCTGCACCATCAGGCTGGCTGTGGTCCGCACCTGCCGCGTCTGCCCCGGGCCTGGGAGGGAGAGTGGGACCCCCCGAACGGGATCGGGTGGGGAGAACGGCCGCCTTTGCAGCGCTCTTGGAGGGCCTCCCCTCTCCCGCCCGCCTCCAGGGCCCCGCGGGGCTTCCTTGGGCGCACCATTCTTTTGTATCCGAATGTTCTCATTTTACACACTGGGGCCGTCTCTCCAGCGAATCCTTCCTTCTCGAGTTTCATGCGCAGCGCGCGCGCATTTGTGTGTCTTGAGGGTGGGGTGGTCCCTGCTTACCTTTGGACGGGTTTTATTTCTTTTTGTGGAAAAAAAAAAGGTAATTTTCAAGGGAGATGCTGCGTCTTTGCTGGAGCAAAGTGGTGTGGGCGGCTTCAGTATCCCTCACAGTGATGAATCGTGAAACTTTTCCAGCTTGCCTTTTTTTCCAGTCTCCTCTCCCAGACTAACTGGCTTAAAGGCCAAGCCTCACGCTGGAGCCCAGAAGGCGCCAGAAAGGGCCAGTTCAAGGGCTCAGGCACAGACTCACTGCAATTTCTGACGCTTAAAAAAAAAAAGTGAAAAACCCAAACCCCAAAGGGTATTTTGGCAAGGTAGCCCCTCCCCTTTCCGCATCTTTGATACCCAGCATGGAATTCCGCAAGCTAGCCTGCTCTCTCTAGAACTGGAGGAGTGAACGGATCCCAGCCGGATCCTCACCCCCCCCTCCTCCCCCTGATCCCAGCCACTGTGATGTCCTTGCTGTCGCCGCCGCCCCATTCCGCCCCGCGCACCGCCCCGAGGGTGCCAGCCTCGCGCAGCTGCCGGATCTCGCCCTGGTTTCGGCGGCATCTCGGAGGGTCTTTTGCAGCCCAGGGCTCTGACTAAGACGCCCACTTGGTAACTCTTCCATCTTCCACATTTCCCTTTCCCTCCCTTCCCCTCCCTCTTTGAGCCGCCCCCCTTCCCCGGTGCCCGCCCTTCCACCACCCTGGAGCCCTCCCCCAACCCGGACGCCCACCCTCCGAAGCGTCTCTTCCCTCAAGATCGCAGAGGTGGCGTGGAGCCCCGGCGAGCCCATGACGGACCCTCGCCTCCTGGGTTCAATGCCTCAGCGGAAGATCTCTCAAAGCCGGGGAGAGGAGGGCTGCGGCTGGACATCCTCCTGGCTACGCTGCCCAGACCTGCTGCTCCTGGTGGATGAGACCGGGGACTGAGCGAGCCCCTGCCCGCCCCGTCGCTGTCGTCGGTCAGGACCCGGGGCCCCAGCCTCGCGCTGCCCATCGCCTTTCATCTCCCCCTCCCCCCGCCACACACACACACACACACACACACACACACACTGGACCCTGGTCCACTCCTGGGCTCCCGGAGCTTTTCGGGGTTCGCCCCGCGTCCGTCGCGCCGCCGCCCGTGCGCACCGACTGCCCGCCGGGTCCTGCCGATGCCAAGGAGGGCGCTGCCGGCCGCGGTGCAGTTGGTGGCGGTCGGCGCCCTCGTGTGATGTGAGCATCATGGTGGGGATGCTGCTGGCATCGCGGCGGTGAGAGAGAGAGAGAGACAGAGAGAGAGCGCAAGCGACGGTGACAACGAACCAGGGGCGGAAGACGGACCAGTTTTCGGATCGCTTTCTTTCCTCTCTCGCTCTCCTCCTCACCCCCCCCCACCTCCTCACCTCCCCGCCCCTCCGTATATTTTGCTCGTGGGTTTTTTTTTTTTTTTGCATATTTAAAAATCTCTTGGACTCCCATCCTCTCCCCCACCACCGAAGTCTTCCCGTCTCTAAATGGAATTAGTGGAGATCGGAGCCTCTGGTGTAGCGCACAGACATGATCCATGGACGCAGTTTGTTTCACAGTGAGTACCTCCGCAGCCTCGCCAATCTGCACCCCCCCCCCCCTCCACAGCCACCTCCCTCACCCCCTCCACGTCCTCTTTGGACCAAAGCGCCAGGAAAAGCTCAACACCAGGCTCTAGCCAGACCCTGCAGTCCCTCGGAGTCTGGGCCACATGTAAACTTTGTGTATTGCAGGCTGGGAGAGCCCAGCGGGGACCGCGCACTAGTGAGGTGCCCCGCTGGACCTCAGAGTGGGATCAGGGAAAACAGTCTCTCCAAAGGCAGGAACCTCCCCCCCCGGGGGGGGGGCAGAGGCTGCTGTCTGGAGGGTAGTTCAGAGGTGGGCAAGCGTTATGTAGTCATGTCCACAGTGAGGACCCAGGGTGAAACAGGAAGGGAGAGGAGGAGTTCTTAGTGGGATGAGAGGGGCCATTCCTCATTTCCTGGGATTCAGCATCTTGGGCGGGGCCCCACTTCGCATTCACCAGGTAAGGTATGGCACACACACCCCCCCACCACCACCACACACACACACACCAGCCCTCCCACGAAGCGTCTGGATAGGTGTTTGCCAGGCTCTGCTCACGGGAGCTCATACTGCCTCTGAGTATGCTTAAAGCCTACGAGGTGAGCTAGGGAGAAGTGGAAAACAGCAACCCAGGTAACTCATTAAGTAGAGTTGATGGCTGGAAAATGCGAGGTGGACGTGTCACTCTGGAAAAGCGAAGGCTAGAGGGGTTCAACGTGTGCCACGCAGTTAGGAGACCTGCTGTGCCTGCCAGTTAAACATAGTACACAATCGGTGGTGTGATGCCCATCCCCACAGGGGAAGCAAAAGTAAAAAAGATCAAATGTTCACCCTGGTATGTACGGGTGATGGGTGTAAGCATGCTCCTCTGTGTGTATGTGTGGTGGGGGAGGGAGTTGTGGAATCTAGAATCTTAACAAGTTAAGAAATGTGTGTGCCTCTGTGTGTGTGTGTATGTGTGCAAACAAATCAATCTTTCAATATTAACAGTAGATGCGCTGCACAGCCATGCTAGAATACAAGTTGATACAACAGAAAATTCTTCAAATGTTTTATGTCAAGGCCCCCAAAGCAATTTTCTTAGACAAGATAAGCAAGTGTAGTAAGATTTAGAGATTAGGAAATGGCTAATAATTATGCTTTCTCATCCCCAAATTCATTTCTGGTGGCACTAAGTGAATGTAGTTGTTTTCTTTCTTTTTTTTTTAATGTAATTGGGCATCAAAACAAATAGTGAAAATAAAACAGCAGAAGGAATGCCAGGAGCCATGAAAACTAGGTGGTTTTAACCCTTTGCTAGTTCCAGGTTTTCTAAGTGTTGTGTAAAATCAAGACCACAGAAGTTGAGATCAGAGAGGCCATACAGACCCACTGTTAAGTCACAGACCAGGCTCTCTGATCCTAAACAGTGAGTCTTTTAATACTTCTAGAAATCACTTTCTGTAATTTATCACCCACTTCTGGTGGCCCGTACCTTTTGAGTGAAAGTTAAGGTTCCACAAGATGAATTTCACAGCCTAGGACGTTGTAGGCAGGGCTCCTTGGCAGTTCATTTTTGTTGAAACAAACAAACAAACAAATAAAACCTTCTTTTAATGCAGTTGAATGCCTGCAATCCAAGTTAATCTGTGCTCCTCTTCTCCCTCCCCCATCTCAGTAGGATTTGCAGAATATTTGTGTTCTAAAATCCTACCACATTGGCATCATGTTATGGTCAATCAGGAAGCTTTTCCTCCATGTTTTCCCTCCTGTTTACCAGCTGTCCCTCCCTACTTTCAAATGCTGACAACACTTCCTCCAGCACAGGATCATTTAATAAGAGGGAACATCCTGAAGCCCTACCATAGTCTGTGTGCCACGAAAAGACTACAATGTTGCCCCTTCACTTTGAAGTATTTGCCTTTGGCAGTTGGGTCTAATCCATTCTAAATCTGCAAGACTTCCTTAAGCTAATGACAAGTTTTCCTTGAAGTTGAATGATTTCCGAAAGTTCCGAGTAGACTGGTCACAATGACAAATTTAATCTGCTTTGGTATCATTTCATCTTTAAAGTTTTCTTATGGTTTTACAAGAATATGATAACTTTTCCTGTGTTGTTTTCTTTCTAATTTCCCTTTTTCTGTTTCAGTTGTAGCAAGTTTAATCATTCTCCATTTGTCTGGGGCAATCAAGAAAGGTACAGGTGAGTATTCTGCGGTGTGGGGGGGGGCAGAGGGAGGAATGCTAGAGAAGACCTGTAATTATTTTGCATTTTCCTATTTTCCCCATGCTTTTAATAATCCATAGCAGCTGAAAATTTTATGGTGTGTGTAATAGATTGGGTTTGACTAGAAGAGTATTTCAAAATTAATTTACTAATGGATACTATAAGAATGTCCTCTATAATTTTAGTGCTATAACAAATTGAACAATGGTTCTTTGTAAAATTTTCTGCTGTATTTTTGTTTTATAGAGAAGCAAACCACCCCAGAAACACAGAAATCAGTGCAGTGTGGAACTTGGACAAAACATGCCGAGGGAGGTGTCTTCACGTCTCCCAATTATCCCAGCAAGTACCCTCCAGACCGGGAGTGCGTCTACATCATAGAAGGTAAGAGTGGGGAGAGGGCCAGGGCTGAGCACCAGGGCAAGATCTGGTCACCTCCTTGCTCTGTGTGCTAAGAATTCATAGGGACTTTACAAAATTGACTTGGGGACAGTGGACATAAACATCTCTAAGGGAAGTAGATGATTGTAAACTCCAAGATCATGCTTATGTCTGAAAGTGGTGGTAGTAATGGAGTATGCAGAAACAATGCTGGGAAATGAAACAAGTCAACAATTTAAGAGCTTACTTTACAGTTTCTTTAACTAATTTAGAACTTAAAGTTTAGTTGCCATGATATTCCTTAATATGTGATGATTTGGGAAACTAGTATCCTTTCTTAGTTCAATAATAATTATAATATCCTATACATTTGCTAGTGTTTTAAAATATCATTTGTTTATTTGAGAGAAAAAGAGGCAGAGAGAGAAAGGAAGGGAGACAATGGGCAAGTCAGGACCTCCAGCCTCTTCCAAGGAACTCCAGATGCATGTATTACATTGTACATTTGGGTTACATCAGTCCTGGGGAATCTAACCTGGGTCCTTTGGCTTTGTAGGCAAGTGCCTTAAGTACTAAGCCAATTCTCCAGCCTCTTTTATTGTTTTTAATGTTATAAAACAAACATTTGGACCTTGTCAGTGCCAAAAGAGTGTCTGCGATTGTGTTTTCTGAACAGCAATCTGAATGATATTTAGCCTATTTTGTGCTAACCAATGACATGATCACATTTTAAAGTCAAAGGGAGAGTACTTATTTATGACACTTTCTTTCATGATTTTGTCCAACTGGAAGGACAAATAGTACTTTAAAAAGATTCACCTTTCTTGGAACATTTCCTATTCCTGCTAACCTTGAGCCACTATTCTGTTAAATATATAGCTTTTAAAATATATGAATATTTCTTCTAGTGATGAAAGCTTTGAAAATTTTAAGTGGTAGCCTCAAATAACCTATAACTTTCTAACCCCACCTCACCTGTACATTTAAATATAAACTCTCTTAGTTAGAAAGGTATGGCTCCTCAGTACCTACCTGTAAACCATGCCTGTGTGATGGTCTCTATTTAGAAGTGATTTTTTTTCTCATTATATTTTCTTTTTCATTAGAAATTTTGAATCAGAAACTTTCCCTTCCTTTTGTCTGCCTTAAAGTAGACGTTTCAACAAAACTATTCCAAAATACATAAGGTCTGAGGTTAAAAGTATAAAACCAAACCTAACTAAAATGGAAATCTTGTCATTGTGATTGCTAGAAGATTGAAACATATAGATTATGTGCTTAAATTAGTTGCTATTTCCATCAAGTTATTATCATATCTGTTAATTGTATATGTTAAATAACATTTAAGCTTTTAAAGAAAACAGCATTTATTAAAACATTTATTCATAGGAGGTTGTCTTCATTTTGTTAATCAGGAAATTGAGGCATAAGAAAGTTAAATATCTTGTTTAGGTTGACATTACTTGTAATTTGAAACCACAGTATTTTAAAATAATAAATTACTTTAAAAGGATGAAATCAGCTAGATTTCTTGTTTCAAAGAGAATTCAAAATCAAACCTTTGACTGTTAATTGTGAATTCTTATGTAATACTTTGGTAGTTTTAGAAATATTACTAGCCTTTGAATGTGCCTTAATCTCATTTTTTTGTATTTATGTGGAGGAGAAGGCTAACATGAGGAAAGGGATAGAAGCTCCTCTTATTATTAATCATATTCCTGAACTCCGTTGAAACACCGCATACATTTATTTAACTGGCGTTAATACCACTATTCTAGATACAGGTTACAGAGTATTGTGCAAACCCACAACATTTATGATACATAAAACATGGCCTAAGGAATCTGGCCTTTCCAGCAGGCCACCTAATGGAATCTCAGGGTTACTGTAGGATGGCTAGAGTAAGATGACAAGAGTCGACTGTGAGACAAAGATGTTGGCTTTCGTTATTGAAGGATGTCTAAGTGACAATCATCCTTTGTACAGAATGGCTCATGGAAAAGTAGAGGGATATGATGGGCTGGGGACACCTGAGATTTTTGCATAGTAAAACTGTATCAGGAGAAGAGGTAGGCAGTGTCAGGCAAAGGAGGTCTCTATGACATCTGCCACATCCATGGGAGTTTGTACATTGGGTTATAGGCAATGAAAGTACCAAGGAAATAATTTAGAAAAATGAAGAGATCTTTGATGAGGAAGGAGCTGAAGGAAATAGTAAAAGAACTATGAAAATATTGCAAAAGACCAAATAAAATGTAGTAATAATTTGAACTAAAGAAACTGGCATGAATGATGTAGCAAATGAAAGAAACAAGACATATTTGAGAAATTGAGTTGAGAATGGATTTATGTCAGATGAGAAAACAGAGGATTCTAGAACCATTCCAGCCCTTTATCTTTGATAGTTTGTTAGATGGAATAGGTATACTATGTAGGAAACACAGGTGGAAAAAGAAGAGTTTAACGGAAATGTAGTGTATGCCATTGGAGCATCCCTGGAGATGTCTCGAAAAGAGATTGGGTACCTTCATCTTTAGATCCACAGGGAGCTCTGGACCGATAGTGTATAATATAAGCTGTAAGTGCAGTGATGGTTAAAGAGGATTAAGTATAAATGAATTATTACAAACAAATTAGAATACTATGTTTTAAATTGTAAAATCCAGAGATCCTGGGAATTCCTCTAGAATTATGATTTCCTTGGAAGGTGGTATAGCAGAGACATTAAACTCATTTTTACGTGTGTATATGGTGTGCATACATGTGTGTGCATTGGTATGTGCAGGTGCACACGAGAGTGCATGTGCATGTGTAAGCACCTGTGTGTGAAGGCTAGAGCAGAGTCTCAGGCATTATTTTCAGGGACACTGTTCACCTCTTCTTGAGGTTGAGTCTCTCGTTGGCCTAGAACTCACCCAGCAAGTTAGAGGCATTCTTCTGTCTCTGCCATTCTAGTGCTGAGCAGGGATACCAATCCATGCCCAGGTTATATATTTTTTATTTAAAAATATATTGATTGGGCTGGATTGATTGCTTAACAGTTAAGATATTTGCCTGCAAAGCCAAAGGATCCCAGTTCGACTCTCCAGGACCTATGTAAGCCAGATGCACTAGGAGGCACACGCATCTAGAGTTCATTTGCAGTGCCTGAAGGCACTGGCGTGCCCATTTTCTCTCCCTCTTTCTGTTTCTTTCTCTCTCTCTCATGCACGCATACACTCTCAAATAAATAAAGTAAAAATATATATATATATATAATTTATATATTTATATAATATGTATATATACATATTTCCTATATGTATATAGTATAATTTGATCATATTATCCATTTTCATTCCCATCCTCGCCATTATATTAACTCCCTTTGCTGTTCAGTTAGTACTGGTTTTATCCTGATGTCTCTTTCTTTTAACCGTCCTTCATCATCCATGTCAAAACACTGATAGACTCAATATTGTGCAGGCTTCCTGGAGTTCATTTAATGTCAAGAGGACAATGTTCCCTCTTCCACACCCAGCATGACCAACATTTTTTGCATGGGTAAAAATGAACTCAAGTTCTCTTGCTTGCAAAGCAAGAACTTTACCCCCTGGTCCCTCTCCCCATCTTTCACTCAATTTTAAGATCTCTTACTGGGGATGCCCTGTGCACTAGCCTAAAATGAGAAGAAAGAGAACTGAGGAAGGATTTTTGGAAAGTAACATTCAGGACATGGGTAGAACAGGAGGAAATGGGGTGGACTCCAGGGAGAAGGTGAAAAGACCAAGAAGCACATGAGATGAAACTAGAATCTGTGTGTGTCTTTAGCATGAGCACTGTTTGCCACAATGGGAACAGAACCACAAGTGACTAAATATTGAAGGCAGTTGGTGTATGTGGACAGTGGAAGGCACAGAAAACAAGCCATATTTTTTTGTTTCTTTTCTTCCCCCTCTTAACAGAAAATTGTTCATAGCTTTAAAAAGTATAGCTTGTTTGGTACAAAAAAAGGTTAATTTTAAAATTCACTTGAAAGACAACTAAATGGTCAAGTTGCTTGAGGTAAGACAAGTTGTGGTAAAGAATACAAGTAAGGACAGGAGAGATAGCTTATTGGTTAAGGCCCTTGACTGCAAAGCCAAAGATCCCAGGCTTGATTCTCCAGGGCCCACGTAAGCCAGATGCACAAGGTGGTGCATGTGTCTGGAGTTCTTTTGCAGTGGCTAGAGTCCATGGTATATCCATTCTCTCTCTCTCTCCCCCTACTTCTCTCTCAAATAAATAAATAAAAATAATATGTTAAAAAAAGAATACAGGTAAAATGTAATTTATGAAAATCAGAATAGTCCTATAGCTTTCAGGTGACCAGCCTCAGAATGGGAAAGTAGATCTCATGTATGTTTACCATTCACTTGAATGTGTACACAGCATGTTCAAAGATTCTCAAATGGATAAGCTGCAAAGGAACCTCAGTTCTGGTCAAAATCAGCTTAGGGTCAATGTTGACATGAGAAGCAACTCACTTGACAACTTGAAGGTGAAGAAAATGTAACTTTCAGAAGCTGGATCCAGACAGCTTCAGTTTACTTATATCATAATAACTCATTTTACAATCTATATAATAACTACATGACATGTTAAATTTATCTAAAATTAATGTTATTACTTCGTAAAATTTATATAGTGCAGTTTGTTTATGGATATGTGTGCAGTTAGTTTGAATATGCTGGATGAAAGGAAAGTAAATTGTTCCTATATAACATGGTCCACCAGAAGCCATGATGATGGCTTGATTCCAGAAGGAGCATTGACTCGTTTGATTATGCATGTTTGACAGATCTTAAGTAACAAGGTATGTGAAGATAAAATGAACGAATTCTTCAAGTAAAATTCCCATCTATTTCCTAATAGGGGAGACAGATGTGCATATGTTCAAAGAAGATAGGTGAATTCTAAGCGTATTATCACAAGACTGTCCTTATGACTTTACCTTTTCATAGCCATAGTTTATTTACATCTGAAGGAAATAGTTCATGCTCTGAAATAACTTATTGTCTTATAAAACTTCATGGCTTGATATCAAAGAATAAATAAACAAGCAGATTTAATATGTAGAACAATAATGGAAACAACTATTGTATTTACTTGTATGCATATAAACAGGTCAAAGCTCTTATTTTTAGAGTAATATAGGTAGGGGAAAAATGGTTTCTCAGATAGTTCTTTTAGACTGTTTTCCACTTTGTAGATTTCAAAAATTCAAAGGAAACTGTCTCAAACCTCATTATCTACCATAACATGTGAATGTACTGATGCATAAGCTAATGTTTCATCTTGCTTATAGGAATTAAAAATGTCTCTTTATAATATCCAACATGTCAGAAATATTTTACAGATTAAAAATCATTCATACAATCCAGCACTCTGGAGGCAGAAGTAGGAGGATCGCTGTGAGTTCAAGGCCAACCTAAGACTACATAGTGAATTCCAGGTCAGCCTCAGCTAGAATGAGACTCTACCTTGGAAAAACAAAGCAAAACATTCATACAAAAATATTTATTTGAATGCGAACCAAACATTTATGTATTGGTGTTTAATTTTATACTTTGAGATGAATGGGATTATATTTTATTGAAAATCTCTCACTTCTATATCATTAAGTGTCTCCCATTCTGCATAAGTTATAGACATTAGTGCATACAAAAGTTTAATGTTCAACCCATTGAGGGCAGTGATCAGTTCATATTTTATGATTAGGGA
Organism: Dipus sagitta; assembly: GCA_036346955.1. Taxonomy (NCBI): domain Eukaryota; kingdom Metazoa; phylum Chordata; class Mammalia; order Rodentia; family Dipodidae; genus Dipus; species Dipus sagitta. The sequence continues at coordinate 46,871,892 of CM070785.1, forward strand.
AGGATGGCAAGGAGCCATTCCGAATACATGGCCAGTAGGCTCTTTGGTGCCACACCGTCTTAACTTTGAAGTGTTGAGAGGGAATTAACTCTGCAGAGGGCCATGTAATAGGAAAGTTCTTGGAGATCCCAAGGAGACAGGTAGTTATTTGCCTGAGTAAACTTGGACTGATCTACATATTTTGTGGTTATTTTGAAGCTTCAATGTCAAATGAATTTGAACTATTTTGGTCATGACAAGTGAAAAGAGAAAGAACATTAGCACACACATTAGTATGATGGTGTCTAAACGTGGTGATCCTATCAGGCTCCTTCATGACCATTTAGAGTACTGTAGAAAACACAAAGATAAATCAGTCTGTAATTCACTCATAATACATTTTAAAATATTTAATTAATTAATTTATTTGAGAGAAAGAGGGAGAGAGAGAAAGAAGAAAAGAAAGAAGAAAGGAAGGAAGGAAGGAAGGAAGGAAGGAAGGAAGGAAGGAAGGAAGGAAGGAAGGAAGGAAAGAAGGGTGTGCCAGGGCCTCTAGGCACTGCAAGCAATCCACCTTGTGCATCTGGCTTACATGGGTACTAGGGAATCAAACCTTGGTCCTTATGCTTTGCAGGCAAGTGCCTCAATAGCTAAGCCATCTCTCCCACCCTCATAATCCATTTTTGGATGCTTCAAGACAAAGGCTTCACTCGGGTACAGAGAAAAGATGGCAAATAAGATTTTTTTCATGAACATATTTAGAAAAGTGGGCTCATTTATTAAACAAAATTTTCTTGGAGTACTGGGGCTGTAGCTCAGTGGTAGAGCATTTGCACTGGGCTTAAAGGAAGTACTAATAGAAGCAAACAAACAAGGGGTTAAATTGTAGGTAAACAGACAAGGAAGGAAATAGACAACTGCACACCAGCCTGAGAGGACCTGCAGTCTTAGTTAACATGACAGGTTTGAAGTGGCTTGAATTTATGCTATGTTGAGTTGAAAACTCTGAAAGTGGGATGTCCTCAAGGCTTTTTTTTTTTTTTTTTTTGAATGTTAACATTCATTGCTCTTCATCTTGGAGCTGGTAGAGTGCTTCCTTGCCCTAATACCCCTGTATTTGCACTTGGACCTAATCAAGATCAAGGTACTAGTTGCAACTACTTGAGTGATTGTTTAACTCCCTGCTGAATACTGCTCTCTTGGTTTCTGACCTTAAGCCTGAGCACTTCAGCGTCTAGAGGGCAAACAACAGCCATCTGTCTTCTAACATGCATTTCTCACCAGGGTTAGCTCTGTGTTAGACGTGAAAAGATCCATTTAAACTACAATGTCGCAATCATGTTTTGTGTAACATTTTTTGTTGTTGTTGTTGTTGTTGTTGTTGTTTGTTGGTTTTCTTTTTTGAGGTAGGGTCTCACTGTAGCCTAGGCTGACCTGGAATTCACTCTGTATTCTCAGGGTGGCCTTGAACTCACAGTGATCCTCTACATCTGCCTCCCAAGTGCTGGGATTAAAGGCGTGTGCCACCATGCCTGGCTGTTTTTTTTTTTTTAATATAAATGTATGTATGTGTGTGCACCATATATGTGTTTATATGTGTTTGTTCCGATGTGTGGGCAGGTCTATTTGTGTGTGTGTGTGTGTGAATGTGTGTTCTGTGTGTTTGATGTGGAGGACAGAATTTGGGTATCTTCCTCAATCACTCTTCACTTTGTTTCTTTGAGACAATGTCTCTCAGTGAACCTAGCACTCAATGATTTGATTAGGGTAGAGAGCCAGCCCCAGAGATCCTCTTGTCTCCAACTCACCAGTGTTTGAAGCATGTGCCTCTCTAAGCCTGGCTTTTGGAACTCAACTCAAGTCTTCTTGTTTGTGTTGCAAAAATTTTATGCACTGGACCAACATCATAAATTTTCAGAATCATCCCTTGGGCATTTCTTATGAAAATAGCCCTTAGAATACTATCACCTTTACTGTTTGAATTTCCAAGTAAATCATCCCCAGAGTTCGATAAAAGGCATACAGACACAGTCTGACATAGAACTTAAAAGATGAGCCTGAAGTTTTTAGAACTGGCCTTCATGACTTAATCTCTCTCTCTCTTCTTTCTTTCTTTTCTTTCTTCTTCTTCTTTTTTTTAGCTGCCCCAAGGCAGTGCATTGAACTTTACTTTGATGAAAAATACTCTATTGAACCTTCTTGGGAGTGCAAATTTGATCACATTGAAGTTCGAGATGGACCTTTTGGCTTTTCTCCAATAATTGGACGTTTCTGTGGACAACAAAATCCACCTGTCATAAAATCCAGTGGGAGATTTCTATGGATTAAGTTTTTTGCTGATGGAGAGCTAGAATCGATGGGATTTTCAGCTCGATATAATTTCACACCGGGTAAGTAGAAGCTTTTTTTTTTTTTTTTTTATTCAACTTGTCTCTTTTTCTTAACTGCTTTTCTATCTTCATAGCACATAATCTTTTGTGATGTGATAAAAGTGTTTAAAGAATTTTCTGGTTTTGTGTAAAGCCAAATCAACAGTGCTTTCTCTTTATATTTCATAATTTTTTCAAGAAAACAAAACAAAATCCTTAAAATTTAGCTTCTACTAGGCAGGTAAAGCAGAATAACTCAAATGTCTATGTGGTCATCAGCAACACCATTTCCTAAATTGACTTCAATTATTCTGAAATGTGTAATTTGAAAGATAGTGGATAGTAGGGACACTAACTATATACAGATCTCAATATACTTGAAAATCCAATTATAGCATTATAAAATGTATTCATTAAAATACTTTTTAGAGAACTTGAATTCATTTGTTTTGAAAATTGTCATTTTAAAGCAAATGGATCCTACTATAAAGCAGACTAATTTCTTTTCAGAAATGCAAATTCCTTATATGAAAAGAAAGCTGAGACCTGTGGCAGCCAGCTATGTTTTTCCAAGGTCTAGAAGATATTAGGTGTAATTATAAAATTATTCAGCAGTGACCATTTTCCCTCTAACATGCTGATATTCTAAGGAGTCTGAGATGTTGATGGGCTCATGCTATTAAGAGCTATTACTCATTACAATACAAATGTTATCACATTATGAAACTGAAAAGGCATCTTTCACTCATCAATTGAAGTTTGATGAAATGAGCCATTTCATTTTGAAATAGCCAAAAAAAGAAAGAGAGAGAGAGAGAGAGAGAGAGAGAAAGGAAGAAAGAGAGAAAGAAAGAAAGGATTATATCTCATTGAGCAACAGGAGACTTGGGGATAAATGCAAAATGTGTGAATCGTCCATTTTATATTGTAGAAGTTATAGCTCAGTGGTAGAGTGATAGCCTAGCATGAGTTCAATTTCGAGGGCTGCCAAAGGGGTCAAAAATAAATCCTTTATTATCAAGGAAGCGTATAAACAGGACATGCTGAACAAGGATTTAAAATTTAAAAATACTTGAACCAAGACTTACAATTTTGTTCATTATGACAAATATTCGTTAAATACATCAAATATTAAATATATCACATGAGTTAACCATAAGCATTGGAAATGTTTCAGATCATTAAGGAATTATGGTTTGAATTGAACTTTACTAACACTGAATTTCACACAGAGATCAGAGGTACAGTCAAACTAATTTTCCATGCTCCAGAAAGACATAGACACGTAATTATTTTGCCAAGTGTATTATTAGTACTGGAGTTGTAAATGCATGTGTTTTTGGTTTGTTTTGTTTTGGTTTGTTTTGTTTTGTTTTGTTTTGTTTTATAAATGCTTGTTTTGAATGTAACTTGGACCTGAAATAGGGACACATGGCAGAATTTTACAAGTTACATTTCCCCTCTGGTGTTTCTGATCATGAACTTAATGTCCAGGATTTAAAACTATGGTTTCCTAAAGAATGAAAAATTAGTGAGCCCCTTTCATAATAAACACAGAAACGCTTCTCTTCCTTCTGGCTCCATTTGACATAAACATCATTCTTTGCTTTTGGTTCCCTTGGAGCCACTTTCCTTCATCTGTAGAATAAGATTTGATCACCAGGGACAACTGAGTGAAAGGATCCTTGAGGAAATGATCCCAGGAAAAGTAGAATAAACTAGTGGTGGGCTAGGTAGGATGATGCCTGCAGAGGGACCAGCACAGGGCAGAGGAAGGAGAGAGGACAAAAACACAGTGATGTGCAACGTGATGTTGAAAGATCACATTATACGGCCCAATGCCAGAACCAGCGTGGAAGAACATGCTACAACTCATGTCATAAAGGGGTGTTGTTGAGGACTGGGTTAGTCATTGAAATCGGCAATGAAAGCTTAGCTACGATTTCAGCACTGCGCAGCCTCCCTGCATCTCGAGATCATTTTTGTTTTAATGTTTACTGACCTGGGGAACCTCAGGAAGGAAGAGCTCCTCAAGTGATGTCATGATTCAACATATAAAATATGCCTGAAGCCACCTGGAAGCCCAGGTGGAACCATGGTAAAGAGATAAAGATCTGCTCACTACACCAGGACTGGTCTAGTCAACATCTGGGAGAGATATGGACTTTGAGCCATCCTGAGCTTCTGGGCTTAGTTTGCTTTCTGCCTTTCATGCTATAGACTTTAGAAGATACAATTCATCCTATTTTATCCTTCAGCGTATTTTAAAAGTAAAGGTAATGTTGACAATCTCCAAATTTTAATTTTTTTTTTAAAAAAAGCTTTGTTATTTTATTTTATTTGAGAGAGAGAGAGCCAGAAAGAGATAAAGAGGCAGAGAGAGAGAGAGAGAGAGAGAGAGAGAGAATGGGCATGCCAGGCCTTCAGCCACTGCAAATGAACTCCAAACACATGTGTCACATTGTGCGTCTGGCTTATGTGAATCCTGGGGAATCAAACCTGGGTCCTTTTGCTTCACAGGCAAGCATATTAGCTGCTAAGCCATCTCTCCTGCCCTCAGAATTTTCTGAAGTACAAGTTAAACAGTCTAGACTTGTGAATTTGAACTTTGATGGGCATGGTGGTACACACCTTTATGAGAAAGAGAATGAAAGAGATAAAAAAGAGAAAGAACTAGTGTACCAGGGCCTCAGCCTCTGCAGTGGAACTCCAGATGTGTCCACCATTTTGTTCACATGTACGACCTTGCGCTCTTATGTCACTTTGTGTGTCTGGCTTACGTGGGACCTGGAGAGTCAAACATGGGTCCTTAGGCTTCGCAGGCAAGCACCTTAACCACTAAGCCATCTCTCCAGCCAGAATTTGAACTTTTTAAGTGCTTGTGAGATCTCAACTATACACACAGAGGTGTTTTTTTTTTTAAAAAAGAATAAATAGATCAGATAATGTGTTCCTTTATTGTAAAGAAGTTTAGACATAGGCTATTGTTAGAAAACAAGTATCTTAGATAGTTTCCCAAATAGAACCATTCCTCTGCAGACTTTTACGGTAAATAAAAATTAAAAGAAAAGCAAAGACAAAAAATAAATAACAAACACACCTTGTTGTAATTAGCTTTATTTTTGCTGGGGTAAAACACCAGACCAAAAGAAACCGAGGGAAGGAAAGGGTTTATTTCTGCTTGCAGTCTGGAGAGGCAGTTTCATCCTGAGAGGGCCTTGATGCTGGAGCAGAGGCTGGACATGGCATCTTGTTCAAGTAGCTCATAGAAATCAGAAGATGGAGCACAGCTCTGGCAAGGGGCAGCTGGCTGTAATACCCTTTAGCAGGCCTCCAGTAGCATACCTCTGCCAGCAAGGTTTCACCTTCCAAATTGCCACCAGCTGAGGACCGAGCATTTAAAACATAAGGTTAGGGGAACATTTCACACTCAAACTATCACACATCTAAACCTTATATACGTTGTATATTTTTTCATGGATTCCCATGTGGGGGTTAGGGTTAGGCTGGTGGCAGTCATCACAAACGTCAAGGCAGAAGTAGCCATAGAAAAGCCATGTGGGTTTTATTTCCATGAATTTACCTCAATCTGGAATCTGGATATTAACCTTAAAGCTCCAGAAAGTTGATATCTTTACCCAGAATTGAGAGTATACCTATCTTTGGAAGAAAAAAAAATCTGTTTGTCACTAACAAAATGAAGATTACACACACACACACACACACACACACACACACATGCATATACACACATAAATGCATGTTCCAGAATAATTCTTGAAATCTACCAAGTACAATTTTACCTACATGAAAATATACCTGGCAGAGCCAAACTGTGACCAAAAATTTGCATTCCAATTGCAGACTCAGTCTATGCATTCCAAACTCTGAAATTTAATTATATCATATGTATGATTAATAGCACAGAGCTAAGCTACTTAGTGGTGTATAGCCATAATGTAGATTAGTTTCTCCAATGCCACCTTAGTTCTCAAACCCCTATGATCTCCCATCTCCTTTCTCTAGCTTTTTGCTTTCATCTTGCCTGAGTGGTATTCTAATCTATGTCAACACGTATCTTCAAAATTGTTCCTATTCCCTAACATCTTACTGTCTGAGTTTCTTTTCGAATCAGCATCAAATACAAAAGCCTTTCTATCTCTATCTCTAGCTCCTGTTGTCCCTAGTGCCTGTACTTAGGAACTGCAGTGATGCCCTGGGAACCAGCCAGCCAGAGGTCATACATGGACAGCGAGGGCAGGAAGACAGAGCCAGAGGACCCATAGTTAAAGAAGGGTTGTTTTTGCTTCTTCTACACACGTTGATGGCTCTTTAGTTTTCACATCACTGATGGCTATTTTTGGATCCCATGCCATCACTCAGATCGAGAGGACAGGGGTGTATCACCTCAGATTATAGACTGGAATGCACAAGAAGGTTTGTGAGGGTGAGGGAGAAATTGGCTAGTTCAAATCTTGTGGCCTGCAAAGTACAAGGGTGTAACTTAAAGAAGTCAAGGAGACCAGAGGAAATTGGGGGTGGTTAAAATAAGATTCCCCTTCATCTTATTACAAGTTGACCTTAGCCATACACTCTCTGAGTTTCAAGAATGGAGATAAGTGCTGAGAACATTGAAAATACTAAAAGCTACCAATTAGAAATATGAAAGTGCACAGACAATAACAAATATGTACATGTATATGTACATATATAATGCAAAAGTGCCCATGTATATACACAATTTTCTCATTTAACAAGGCACTTCCTTTAAAACATATTTAAATCAAAACTATTACAGAAACTCAAAGACTAGCAAATACTTACAAGGCCTGAAATAAAATGGTAACAATATGTAGCAAACTTATAGCAGTGGGTATCCCAGGCATGGAGTGGCAGGAGAGAAAGGGAGACTTGGGGGTAAAAAATGGAGCTAGAATAGAATTCACTCATCTCTCAGTAATGCTCAAAGTTTTTGAGTTGTCAAATATTTTTGGCATTACATGTGTAAATAAATTAAGATTAAAACATAAAGCACTGTAGTTGCAAATTTTCAATGAATTTTTAGAAGGGAGAATACCATTTCTCTAGTGTGTGTGTGTATGTGTGTGTGTGCGTGTGTATGTGTGTGTGTGAATCCATGCACATGTGGGTGGATGCCAGAGGAGAATGTCTGGTGTGCTACTCTTATCCCTCATCACTATATTATATATATATATATATTTTCTCTGAGATAGGGTCTCTCCTTCAAACTCGAGCTGATGAATGTCAGTGAGCCTCAGCGATTCTCAAAAGTGCATGTCCATCCCTGGCTCGTTATCTGAATTCTTGAGAGTCAAACTTGACACTGTCTGCCCTGATAGCCCCTCAGCTTGCATGGCAAGTGCTCTTAACCCCTAAGCCATGTCCACAGTACTAAACCTTTTTTTTTTTTTTTTTGGTTATTCAAAGTCAATTTGAGATTCTTTTGAGCAGGGCATAACAGATCCTCACAGTTAACTTCCTTCTTTCTGTGGCTACTAGGAAATAAAAACTACAGAGTGAAAAAAAAAAAAAAAAGAACTACAGTGACTCCTGAACTTCCCAGGATGGTGGCATTACCCAGGGATGTTGCAATCAAGGTCTAGGAAAACATCCACAATGTTTATTTCTGGGGGGAGGTAATCTTTTTCTCCCTCTAGTAACAGATACAGTATGCTAAGCTTTTACATTGCTTTCTAATGAAGAGATATTTCTGCTGTTTTCAGACGTGGCATGGGATATTTATGGGATCTACATTTTTGGGTGATGTGCTTTTCTGTACTATTTTTGAGATGAAGCTACACCCATCCTACTGAGGAAGTTAACTGCAGGACTACACCTCAAAGTAACAGCTAGGTGAGGTCGAGTTAGTCAGTCTCATTGAAGTGAGTGGAGTTTTTAAAATATTGGAATTATTATGATACTTTGTACTTAAATAGCACCTTTCATCTGAGGAGCTCAAAGTCTTTTAGGGACATTCTGCCCAGTTCCGAGCCTCCTCTCAAACTGCATGCTCATTGACTTCAAAGGCATCGCAGAGTAGACTGCCGTGCAGAGACTCAATCTGAGCATTTCAAAAATATTTCTATGCATGGTAGATGAAGCACATTATTTGGGTAAAATATTGCCTTGCATTTAATGTCATCTTAATTATTTGGTACAGTACTTTTTCCTTTTCATGAGAAATGCTCAGACATATACACTTAATCACTTTAAAACTTTTTAACATTTTCTTAGCTGAGAAATTAATGTTCTGATATATATTCTGAAAAAAGAAGGGAAAGTATCTATGTTTTAAGCTTAGTTTTCATTTTATCTAAAAGTTAAAAATATTCTGGTTTTCAATGCTAAGGTTAAAGAGATTTGTGTAAGCAAAAGACCACATAATTTTACATAGTTAGTGCTGTCTTTTTCTTTTTTAAAAATCTATACAGCTGACTCAAAATATTCTCATTTTAGCCACAGGAAAGATTATACAATAGAAAATTTAAGGAGACTAAAATCAAATTTTCTCTTGAGGCATATTTTTCAAGAAACCAAATGAAAACTTAAAACAATAGGGACAACATTTTTAACATGTGGCAGTTGCCAGAGATATTAACATGAGAATGACTTCTCTTCTTCCTGTCATTCTTTTCCCTCACTCACCAAGACAAGTGAACCCATTAACTTCACCCATGTCACAAACACCACTCAGGCCGGGAGATGAGGGAAAAGTCAGAGAAACAAAAAAAAAAAAAAATGCAGCTTGGTCTAGGTGGGTGTTCAGGAGAGAAATTGAGAGTGGGAGAGAGAATTTCCAGGATTAGCTCCCATCTGTGCAGTGGATATTGAAAGCAATAGCAAAGGAAAAGGAAGATGGTTGAGAAGTTTTCTGTAACAATAAGAGGGCTTTCTCCTTGCTTTGGGGATGGGTCATGGCAGTGTCCAAGGGTTTGTGGTTATTTAATGAGTCATTGCTGGACTTTATGCTTGGCTCATGGTAACAATCTGGGTAAGACCACAGGGGCCCCTGACTGATTCCTGTTATAGATATGCATCTTGTTTAGATCGAAAAGAAACCTTGGGGTTTCTTTCACTTGTGCAGAGATGAAGCCAGACGATGAGGGAGAATGTGCTGTCTGGTTGGTGAACTGCCCAGACTTTGAACTATGGCATGTTTCTCCATTATGTAAACCTGCTGATGCACATTCTCCAAAGGGTGATGGTTATGGCTGTAATTCAATTATGTATTGCAGGTACTTTAGGACAGTTATATTAAGAAATTTAATTAAGAAGTAACACTATATCATCCATATTTCATCACTCTCTTATGTATGAGTTCAGAATTCCCCTTTCCTGAGTGGTCAGAAATATCTTTTGATTCAATATTACCCAAAATACAACCATGTGCCTCCCTTTCCTCTCTTTCTTTCTCTTTTACACATTCCTGCCTTCTCTAACCATGTAAGCATGAACAAGATGAACACTTTCATGTTTCTCTTCCATACCTGTTGTTGCTGACATGTTCTGTGTGCATAGAGCCCTTGGTTAAACTTGTGGCTTACATAGTAAATACTCAAGGTACTGTGGTCAGCTCCATGTTGCTGGGGTGACTATCAAACCAGACACAGTTTATGGGAGGAATGGGCTTGTTTCAAGCTTCTAAATGTAGAGGAAATTCCATCAATCGTGAAAGAAGTTGCTTACTTCCAAACACCCAAGCAGAAAGAAACAACTGCTACCAGCAAACACCAACTAGCAGCAAACACGAACCCCAAAGCCCCAAACTGCTCTCTGCACACCTTTGAGTTGAAACTTAGATCTGCACCCAGTGACACCCCCTCCCCTCGTAGCTGAAAGCTGCTTGCTAGAGACTGAAGTTGCAGACTCGATTTTAATAAAATATCTGTGTCTATAAGGCCATACATTTACATTATTATATTCAAAGTACCACCAAATATAAAAGATATTTCAATTTTTTCTTGTTCAGTATTTTACATACTTCTTTTTTTTTTTTCCCTCATGATGTCAATTGCTATTAGTCACCTTACCCAGCAGCCCTCAAGTCTGGGCTTCTGTATGCAGCTGTGCCCCTAAGGGACACTCAGGAGAGTGATACAGAGAGATAGAGATGGTACACTCAGCTCTCCCAGAGTAGGTTTAGGTTCAGAAATGGGATTAGTAAGATGTTTGAAAGTCTCAGTGGAAACCGTGACTTAAATGGTCATGAGGGTACTTGCCCATCCAAACCACTTTCAGCTTTCATTTAAATTGCGATATAGAGAAGGTGCAACATTTAGACAAATCGAACATTCAGCATGCTCACCAAAATAAAACAGAGAAATAATGCATGTCTTCTACGTTCATTTGAATTTTCATGTTTCTGGGTTTGTCTGTGTATAATAGTTATTGGCATAATCTTCTGCACATTCCTGGTTAACATTTGTTTATTACTGCATATTTGACCAGTATGCTTTGCAAATTATATGTTTGCATATACTTTGCCAAAGAACATATTTTTAAATGTTTTTATTTATTTATTTATTTATGAGGGAGAGAGAGAGAGAGAGAGGAGATGAGAGAATGGGCACTCCAGGGCCTCCAGCCACAGCAAACAAACTCTAGATGAATGTGCTACACTGCGCATCTGGCTTACATGGGTCCTGAAGAATCAAACCTGGGTCCTTTGGCTTTGCAGACAAGTTCCTTACCTGTTAAACCATCTCTTCAGCCCTTTATTTTTTAGTACTTTATTTTTATTAACTTATGAGAGAGAGAGAGAGAGAGAGAGAGAGAGAGAGAGAATGGGTACTCCAGAGCCTCCAGTCACTGCAAATGAAATGTAAAATAATAGATTCATGACACCTGTAACCACTAAGTGGGTGGTAATTTATTCCAGCAATAATATGAGACAAATACCGATTTTAGTTCTTGGAAGAGTAATGTTACTATAAATATGTCCTTTAACATGTGGAAATGTTCCTGTGATTTATCCATGGATAAATCTGGAGGAATTTTGAGAAGTATACTAGAGAAAATGTATGCATTACCTTAAGTGGACTATTAGAAGAAATAGGAATGTTACTGCTCACTAGTATGGACTTAGGAGGAAGTGAAGCTCACAGTGGAGAAATTTCCCACACCTTAAAGAAAACCTAACTTACTATAAGTAGACTATTCTTGGAAATATGAAAGCTAAAGCCATTTATGATTAAAAATCTCAGTAGAAATCCAGCAACATGAGCTGGGAATTGAGAGGAAGGGATCCCTGTTGCATTAAATCAGAAAGCTTAATCCAGTCATTTATTCCCAAGTCACATGTAAAACAGAGAATTTGACCAATTTACTTAGAGTGTTAAGAAGATTGAGGGCTAGGGATATGGCTCAGAGGGTTGAGTGCTTCTGGCTTGAAAACGTGCCTTTGGATCTCTTGCATTCATGCAAAAGCCAACTGTGGCGGAGTGTAGCTATAATCAAAGTGCTGGAGAAGCAGAAGCAGGAGCATATGCAGGGTTTTCTGGAAGACAGGCTTAGCAAAACTGTTAAGCTGCTCTGGAGTCAGTGAATGACACTCTCAAAAACTAAGGTGAACAGCAATTGAAGAAGTCATCTGTTGTGTACCACTGGCCTCCATTCACATACATGTGTACCTGAGCATACATGTGCACCCATACACATACTAAGGTGCACAAACATAGGCATGTACACCACACATACATACATATGCATAAAATAAGGGGAAAAAACCATAAAAAATTCATTGTCAATTAAAATATAGGAGCTGTTAGGGTGTTGTTGGAAAAGCTTTTCCTAGAGAAAAACAAAAAGTAATAACGAAAGCAAACAAGATGAGCCAGACACCCTTTTGCTGACTGCACAATAAGGTCAGAAGACTGGTATATTCAATCTCACAAAAGTTTCTTTAAAGTGATTCAGGATGTGGTTGATGAATCTTCTTATTCAATACAGAAGCCAAAATTGGACGCTGGAATATTAAGAAAAGACCCGTGAAGGGATGGTATCACTAGTGGAGTGAATGCTATAACTTACACAGGAAGTACCCATGGTTGTTAAGGGTGTTATGTCAGCAAGAACATTTTCATCTTGAACTAGAGAAGGTAGATGAGAGAAAAGTAATGAAAAAAAAAAACAGACATTCCCCATTCACCCCTCCAGTATTTATATCAAGAAACATGCTGTGGTTACCACTCACATGTAAACATGTGCTGGCTTTCATGGAAAAAGAAGGGTGACCCTGAGGGCACAACTGTAAGAGGGTGGGTTCTTCAGCCAGGAAGGCAGAGCTAAGCAATGCTTGGAGATGGCTGCTGTACATCAAAACAAAATGGAACCCATCAAGTAGATTTAAAATTCCATAAGATTAAGCCGGGCGTAGTGGCGCACATCTTTAATCCCAGCACTTGGGAGGCAGAGGTAGGAAGATTGCCGTGATTTCGAGGCCACCCTGAGAATACAGAGTGAATTCCAGGTCAGCCTGGGCTAGAGTGAGACCCTACCTTGAAAAAAACAAAACAAAACAAAATTCCATAAGACTGACAGACTTCAATTTTTTACATTTTTTTTTTTTTGAGCAGGAATGTATGTGCTATTCTATTCCCACTCCACAACTGTGTTTAGGGGCCTGGTAACATATTTCTTGAATTTTATAGGTTGAGAGATGGAGTAAAACTGGACCTGAGCATGACTCCTAGTTAGAGGTCCTGGAAAGACATGATTTAAATGGTAGAAGTGCTAAGAGATGACACTTTTGACTTGATAGAATTGAGCTCTCTGTGTGTGTGTATGTGTGTGTGTGTTTGAGTTGGCACTGTAATGAAGTGAGAATACAGGTACCTTGGAAGGTGGAATTCGCTGTGCATTTGTGGTGATGAGTCAGAAGTCTGACTCTGGTAGGGAGAGTACAGTCCCTTCAATGATGCCAACATCCTCAATTCTGTAACTTGCCATGTTAAATGGGTAAGGAAAATTCAAAGTGCTATCATTGGATTTAATGCTGCTAATTGGCTGAATTTAAAATGAGGAGGTCCTCCTGGCTTCTTTGGGGCAGCCCAGGATAGTCACAAGGCTCCTTTAATGTGGAAGAAGGCGTCAGAAGGCCCAGATGACTATGGCTGCCTGTGACGCTGAAAGGGATGCGGGCAGCCTTGAGAAGTCAGAAGGCGATTAAAGGTTCTCCCTACAAAACACTCCACAAGTAACAGAACACAGATCCTCTGACACTGTGAAGTGAGCCTGGAGAAAATGCATTTTGGACTTACAACTCTAGCTCTTTAAAATAATTATTTTGCTTACTAAGTGCACTGACGCTGTGGTAATTTGTTGTAGGAGTCAAAGGAAACTAATATATATAGCATGTAGTTAAATGTTTCATATGTGTGCTAGAATCTGAGAAGTGATCCAGGAGATCAACAAATGTAAGAATTCACCTGTGGGGTGAAGTGCATCCTAATTCATATTAGCCAATCAAATATTGCCTTATTCAAAATGCAGAGTATGCAAAGTCTTCTTACCCAGTCTCTTTTATATATAAGTTAAGAGTTTACACCAATATAAATGATTTTCTTTCTACATCATTTGATTGTATGTTAATTCCATCTTTATGGCTGAAACTTGCACAAAATAGCTTTGCAGTCCTTTTCAAAGATCTGCATGGGATGGCGGTATTTTTGTTTGTCGCAAATAATAGCTATTTGTGAAATCTGGCACCCTTGAAGCCTCTGCCTCTTCATAGCATCTCTGCCTGATGCATTTGCTTCAAAAGAGCTATGCTGTCTGTTCTTGCTTGCCCAGTTGGCAAGCTTCCCTCCCCTCCTCAGCTATGCTGACTTGCCTGAAATTCTGCTTCAGCATGTCCTTACAGCATCTTCCCTTTCCAACCACTTCCAGACAGCTCTCTCCAGCCAGCCTAACTCAGGAGCTACAGAGGGATTGTAAACTAGTGTTACAGTTCACAATCAGAAAGTGTGCCTCCAGAACTGTAGCTGACTTTTTCAGCAGGAGAACACATTAGTCATAAATATGTCACTTTCATTCTGTAATAACGCAAACTTGGATGACTTTTCTATTCTCACAGAACATCTCATCAGGATTTTTTAAAAAAAATTTTGGATTCGGACGAAAATGCAGTGTTACAGAGAAATTAAAGAGATCAGTATTAACTTGCACTCTGAAAGAAAGACAGTTTTCTATATGGCAGATCTGATGGGCAAAGTGGCATCTAGAATGATCAGTGGCTGGGCTTGATGGGGGAGGAAGGCACAGATGAGAGGTGCCTTGACAATGAGAGACAATATTGAAAGCAAAGAGTGTTTGGAAGCATGGGCCATGCAGATCTCTGCTATTGTAAATAACTGGTTAACTCTTATTGAAACTATTCTTGGTTGCACATTAGCTTTTCTTTTTAAAATATTTTATTTTATTTTATCTTTTGCAAGGACAGAGAGAAAGAGGATAGACAGGAAAGAGACGAAAGAGAGGAGACAGAGAGATAATGGACATTCCAGAGGCTCCTGCCACTGCAAACGAAGTCCAGACACATGTGCCACTTTGTATGTCTGACTTTACATGGGTACTGGGGACTCAAACCTGGGCCAGAAGGCATTGTAAGCAAGTGCCTTTAACCACTGAGCCATTTCTTCAGCACAGGTTTTTCTTGATAATCATTTTCAAGTAATATTTGTATCTCAATTTTAAAATGCAAAGGGTCAATAAAACTTTGAAATATTGGTGATTTCCTGTTTTTAACTATTTTATAACTTCATGCTATTCATGCCAAGCTTTATCTTTGGGGGATTGACAGCTTTCCTGAATCCCAGCAGGATTTCACACTCCTTACCTTACCAACTCCAAGTCATGCAATGTCTCATGGCTTTCAGCCGGTTCCTTTCACTCAGTTCCGAATCCACATCACATCTCTCCACTCTGCCAGCCTCCCTTTTATGGTTCTAATCTTCCACTACATTTTCTAGAAAAAAAAAAAGTAAGTCCATATATACATGCATCTGAACTTTTCATAAATGCTACTTTTCATGTAGCACTTTTCCTGAATGAACTGAATGTTTGTACCTGTGCACAGTGCCTGTACTGGTATTTTATGCCCATTGTGCTAAACTTTTCATGGCCTAGTTTGCATTGGAAATAATCATTTCCCCTAACAACACCTTGTGTGTTCCAGTTGAGATCATAAGGTGAATCCACTGTGAAACACACCTTTCTGCTAACTTCAAGTAAAATGTATGTTTTCCTCATGGTCTATCGGTGAAATCTTCTTTTATGCCCAGTGGATAGTATGGACCTCAGTGATAGCCAGTGATTTTCACCATGATGTGTGTTACCCTGTCCATCACTTCAGGCCATCATTTATTATACTCCGTTAACCAGAAGGGGCTTATTTTAGTGGGCTTTCCATCAAAGCACACGTAGTGATGTTATGACGCTCAGTCAGCAGTGTGACAGATCACTGGTAAGGGCGTTTTGGCTAGGCTTCGAGTTTTATTTTCAATGCATAAACTCATTTATTAAACATCATCATTCCATATAACGTATATGTTTATTCACTTCACTATCTTCACTCATGCCATAGCTTCATGGAACATCCCCATAGGCTACTATGCCAGATGGCCTGAGTTCACTTCAGGCTTAGATATTTTCCTCACTATTTAACTGTGGGTAGCTGCCATTTAGTAAACCGGCCACCTAGCGGGAGATCAGCACCTAGCAGGGACCTACTGTGTATATTACTACTGAATCACATGGAAAAATCACAGACATGGCTTCATGTGTAGTCATATAAAGCTCACACGGAAAAGCCCAGATTCTTTTTTTCGTAGGTCGTTTCATGAAGTAGCTGAGCCATATTTCTCTCAGACTCCTTTTCTACATGCTGAGATGTAAGGTTTATTGAGATGCAGCATTTATTCTTGAGGAACTTAACAGCATTTGGCAAGAAATAGATGTTTTTATCCAACTAGGTGATTACTGACAATGGCATGTGCCTAATGTAATGTGTGCCACTTAGGGGGGTGGGGACATCCCTAAATATGTCTTGAGATCTGCATGTCTTCACACAGGCACCCCTGCCTCCTCAGGACAGATGAACTACTTCTGTATCCACTCTTTTATCACTCCCACATGCTTTTGTGAAGATAATTACAATAAAATATTCTTTCCTGTGACTAATGCCAGACTTTTAAAGGGAAGAAACTCTGGTCTACATCTCTAGAGTCCACAGCCTCACCGGGGCTTAGCAATAGCTAGTGTTTGATGAATTTGATCCAGATGGGTTTTAAAATGAGTTAATGAAGCAAAAAGTAGAGTTCAATAATTTTTTAAAAAGTAGAACATTGTGAGACACCATATTTAGAAAGAGTTGCTATTGTGCTCATGTGTATTTGGGGGTCATGAACATTTTTGGAAAGTAGTTATGTGACTTCGAAAGGGGGGAAGTTAAGAGTGATTAAGATCGGATGACAAAGGACTTGGGGACACAGGCCAATGAATCACATATAACATCCAAAGTGAGAAATATCATCATATTTTAGTTGAATTATATTTGAGACTTTTAAAATATATATACATATATATATATGTATAAATGTGTGTGTGTGTGTGTGTGTGTGTGTGTGTGTAATTTATCAGGAGGTGAATGCTTCAATGGGTGGAGAGAGAAAGAAAACACAGAAAAAAAAATATCTGATCAGTGAAAAACAGCAGAAGCAGGAAATGCGAAGACCAAGAGTCATGTGTCTGTGTTCCTGAAGTGAAAAATCAAATTTAGAACCAGGAAAAGTTACTGAGAAATCAAGAATATATGGAATAAACAAATAAGAATTGGCTGCTGCTTGGGTGACTAGGTTTTGTCAAAAAATATTTGGGGGAACCAACATTTACAAAATGTTATGCTTACTTTCAAAGATGCTGAAGGGTGTTTAATCAGTAAGATGTCTTGGTGGTCATGGTAGCAATTTAGAACTGAAGATGACAGAGTGGCCAGGAAAGGAGATAGCGAAGGCTTAATAGAGAAAAAAACAAAACTCAAAATAATTATGACCGCTATATATGAAGATGGGACATGGTATGAGCTTCAGCCAATGCACTTGTCTTAACAAATGAAAAGACAAATTTGTTTCTTTGGGAATTTACATTTCGTTCAGTCCTGGCCTCTTTTCCTTGTACATTTTATTTACCTTTGGCATCACCTTTTTTGTGGGGGTAGGGATAGCGGGAGTGAGGCACTGGGAGTCTTAAGGTTTGCTTCAGCTTAAGGGACAGTTCTCCCATGCTTAAAGCCTTCGTGGAAGTAGAAATGTTTCTTTGACTTGTGAAAAGAAAGAAAGAAAGAAAGAAAGAAAGAAAGAAAGAAAGAAAGAAAGAAAGAAAGAAAAGAAAATAGAAGAAAAAATTACCTTCTCAAGACTGATTACCTAAAAGGAATCTTCTTGGAGATATCTCTGAAAGGCCTGGGGCAGATAGGAACTGTCATACATAAAAATGACCATGATAGTCAGTTACGTATGACAAATTTTCTTTTGTAAAGCTGTGTCATTTTTCCTTTTAGAAATCCTCCATTTATTTCTCCCTGTATTTGAAATTATAGCATATGTATTATCAAGATGTTTTTTTTCCAGGTGACTCACAAGGCTTATAGAACTATAGCCCACATCCGGGCTAGAGAAATGGCTCAGAGGGTAAGACTGCTTACTGTGAAAGCATGATGACCTGAATTCTATCCCTAGTACACATAGAAAGATAGCTGGATGTGGTTTTGCATGCCTGCAGGCTCAGTGCTGAAGGGAGCAGAGACAGGTATATTGCTGGGATTCTTTGGTCCTCCATTATGACAAGTAGTGCAGAGCTCTGGGTTCAGTGAGAGACGATGTCTTAGGGCAATAACACAGACATGGGAGAGTGGCGGTCATCTGACATGGTTCTCTGGCCCATGCAATCCAGTGGCACCCCAGTGTATATTCATAGACACACATTCATATAACACACACATACACCACAAAACAAAAAGAAAAAGAAATATATTGACATGGCATGGAAGAGCCAGTGGTTTCATTGCTTGTATTGTTATTTGTGCAAGATGTTCTTTAATTCTGTAGCTGTTTTTGATTGTATCAGGACTGGGATTAATTGCAATTGTGAGGTAGAACTGCAAAATAATGATGCTTGATAATGCCTATAATTTACATGTTAAATTAAGGAAAGGGGGAAGAGTTTGGATAATATGTTAATACACATGTCCTAAATAATTTTATAACTTTTTTGCATCAGAGGTATTCAGTTTTATTCAGTAGATAAAACATTAAAAATAAAAAAAAACATTCCCAATAAAATTGTCCAGCAGAATAATATGATAAATGTAGTCATTCAAAATTAATTCCAATGAAATATGGTATAATTAGGCAGTGATTTCTGCTTTCTAAAAATCTCATTATAAGAAATTCATCTTAATAAAACTAATGAATGATTGCATTTTATTATATCCCAGGTATGAGAGAACCCATTTTGCATGCATTATCTTACAAGATTTTTATAGCCCTTCTAAGGTGCATTATATTACTTTCAGCTAAGCTTTTCAGTACATAGAAAAAAAATCGTCAAATGGCTGTGTACATGGGTTTGTAATTCTTATAAAACTGATATTTGAATAAATGCAGGGTATATTTATACATATCTTGATCCATGCTCAACAAGAACATACCTATGCCTCTTTGTTTCAGGCTTAACAGCTCCACAACACTGATTTCTCTCAGCCTTTGTGATTTTATTCCGTGTTCATGAAAGTCTATCTTTTTATGTTTGAGTCACTCTCTTACAGAAACATTTCTGTCCCTGTATCATGACCAGAATAAAATTTTGCATGGAAGTTGGACTTTCTTCCCTCCCTTTCACCATCCTTTTCTCCATAATAATTTCACTAAGTTACATATTCCTTGGAATTTTAAAATCATAACTTGGGGCTGGAGAGATGGCTTAGCGGTTAAGCGCTTGCCTGTGAAGCCTAAGGACCCCAGTTCTAGGCTCGATTCCCCAGGACCCACGTTAGCCAGATGCACAAGGGGGCACATGCATCTGGAGTTCGTTTGCAGTGGCTGGAGGCCCTGGTGCGCCCAATCTCTGTCTCTCTCTCTCTATCTGCCTCTTTCTTTCTCTGTCGCTCTCAAATAAATAAATAAATAAATAATTTAAAAAAATAAAATAAAATAAAATAAAATCATAACTTGAATGCCATTTTTATCATTGACCATTTGGTGGTATTATCATCAAATTAATCATTGATATTAATAATGCCACAACTTATTATTTTTATTACATGAATCCTGTACTATCATTTCAAACCCATGACAACAAATTTCACTTTTATCACTATATATACATATATGTCATAAGAAAGTGATTAATTGAATCAATGTTTTCAAGAAAACATTGAATAGGAATTCCAAATGCTGAAACAATAATTCATTTCGGTCTTCTTCATTAAAAAACATTTCATTTTTTTATTTTCAAGCAGAGAAATACAGACAGAGAAAGAGAGAGAGACAGAGAGAGAAAGAGAGAGAGAGATTGTACGGATGCACCAAGGCCTCTTGCCTCTGCAAACAAACTCCAGATGTATATGTCACTTTTTGCATCTGGCATTATGTAGGGCCTGGGGAATTGAACTCAAGTAATCAGGCTTTGCAGGCAAGCATCTTAACAGTTGGGCATCTCTCCAGTCCAGCCTTCTTCATTTGGAGTATTTTTACTCACAGACACTGCTGTACCATTCCATGAAATTTCATAACATTACTTTTAAAATGATAAGTTTGTGGGCAAGTTATAGGCATGGTACAAATATCTTCCCTCACTTTCACCAGACTTTTCTGCAAGTATCTCATTGGATGGTTTCAATTGGTGTCACTCTACTGTACATTTTCATTACCCTTCAGAAAGAAGTAAATGTATTTTTCTTTAGCCACATTTACTTGGCAGTGACTGCATGATTTAACAACCCTCAGATGCTGGCTAGTCGGAGTGCCCTGTGAAAGGACCACACAGCTTTGGCTGAAAGACCAGGTTAAAAGTGGAATTTCAGATTCAAGTGTGGTTAATAGAATGCCTGTCTGGGAAGTATGGTTCATCAATATTCAGGCCAAATAAGGTACTATCTGGCTGATTAAAACAAAACAAAATTTCTGGTCTGCACCTTACTCATCTGCTAAGAGATTCTTTTATCAACTTTTTACAATAATTTTTCAAAATTAAATACAGTACTCTACATGTAATCTGTTTGAAAGTCTCATCCATGTTCTACCTCATTTTAAAAAATATTTTAATTTTTCATTTTTATTTGTTTGAGAGAACAAGAGAGAGATGCAGATAGAGAAAAAGAGAGAGAGAATGGGTACACCATGGCCTCTAGCCAGTGCAAATGAACTCCAAACTCAAACACAAACTTGTGCATCTGGTTTACATGGGTACTGGGGAGTCTGATCCTTAGGCTTTGCAGGCAAGCACCTTAACTTCTAGGCCATCTCTCCAGCCCTATTCTACCTCTTACTTTGGTTCTGTTTACAATCTCATCTTAGAAAAATTTTGCTCACCATAATAAACGTGCAAATAAATACAGTAAAAAAAAATCATGGATCCGCAGTATGCGTCTAACTAAAAGTTGCTTCAGGACTTAGGTTATGCAATTATTTCAAATGTAATACATCATGCTTCCTGAGTAGCTTTCCCAAGTGGCTCTTAAGTCCTTCCTCTCCTTTCTCTACACCCCCGGAACCACAGCTGGAGGAAAAAGTGTTGGCAAAGCCTGGCAGTGTCCCAGTGACTGCCTGACGAGACTGAGAGGCTCTACCCTTTGGAAATGAATTGGTGGCATGGCTCTTAAAACTGAATGGGTTGAAAGGCTCTTTACAAATGGTCCCACCTATCTGAGAAGCAGCAACCATCTGCTCCATCTCGTGTTTCTTATGATTTCTTTTACCATTATGAACTGTTCTACTGTGAAGTATTCTGCTTAAATTCCTAAAACAACCATTGATTCTACCAGAGATTTACTTTCATTTAAACTTAAGTCAGCCATGTTCTTATATCTTTATTTTGATTAATAATAATCTTATGGGCTGGAAAGATGGCTTAGTAGTTAAGGTGTTTGCCTGAAAGCCAAAGGACCTAGATTTGATTCCCCAGGACCCACATAAGCCAGATATATAAGGTGGTTCATGCATCTGGAGTTTTTTTTTGCAGTGGCCGGAGGCCATTCTCTCTCTCTCTCTCTCTCTCTCTCTCTCTCTCTGTGTGTGTGTGTGTGTGTGTGTGTGTGTGTGTGTGTGTGTCCTTGTGTCTTTCTCTCTCAAATAAATAAATAAAAGAAAATATTAAAAAATAATCTCAGGACACAATTTCTAAGAGGTTGTTTCTTCCCTCAGTTTTTTTTTCAACTCAGAGTTTTTCACTGGAGATTTCATACCAATGTATATAATGCATAATTTGTGGAAAATTTCTCAAAGCCATTAAGAGATTTTCTAAGATCTCTTATAAATCATCCTCAGTCACTGTTCCTCCTTTTGTTGTGTTAGTGAAAGAACGAGTCTTGTAACCTAAAGTGTTTGGCTGGCATGCATGGGATGTTTTACTCAGGTTCCTCAATTGTCTTTATTATATTCATGAGGCTTTGTTAGTCTAGGATGAGTGGATATCTGCAGACAACAGTTGGACATGGCTGGACCAAGCATGCATGTTCAGAGCAGCAGTATCTTTCTGTTGTAGTGGAAGGCAAACCAGTCCTAGACAAAAATGGTATGATGGTATTGTGAATATCCTATGAACACCTTTTGGTGGGCACTAGCTGACTCCATCCATAATGGCATCCTTTTCTCCCCCTCAGTCATTATCTCGCTGTCTTTTCTAGTGTCTCTGTCTCTAGATACTCATTGTGAGCTATTACCTTCATTGTAGAATCACCTTATAAACCTATCCTTACTAAAGAGAAATTTCACCTGATGAGGAATTTTGTTCACTTTGGCCAGAGCCACTTGCATTTTTTTTATCTTTTTTCTTTTTTATTTATTTATTTGTTTGTTTATTTATTTGAGAGTGACAGACAGAGAGAGAAGGAGGCAGATAGAGAGACAGAATGGGTGCGCCAGGGCCTCCAGCCACTGCAAACGAACTCCAGACGCATGCACCCTCTTGTGCATCTGGCTAACATGGGTCCTGGGGAATCTAACCTCGAACCAGGGTCTTCAGCCAATTGCAAAGCCTCTAAAGCCCCTTATGAACATCTTCATTAGCAGAGCACTCACTGAGTGTAGGCGATGTGTTAAGCACTGGGAAACACAGGTTGACGGTCATGGAGGAAGTCTGGTCCAGGAGTCAAAGATGAATGGCATCATCATGGCAAACACAAAGGGTTATGGCTGAAATATTTTTTTAATGTTTTTAGACAGAGCAAGAGGGAAGAGAGAGAGAGAGAGAATTGGCACACCAGGGCCTCAGCCACTGAAATCAAACCCCAAGTGCTCACGCCACCTAGTGGGCACGTGCCACCTTGCACCTGCCTCACCTTTGTGTGTCTGGTTTACGTGGGATGTGGAGAATTGGCATGCATCCTTAAGCTTTGCAGGCAAGCACCTTAACCACTAAGCAATCTCTCCTGCCCTAAATATGTATATATGTATATATATTTTTTCAAGTATGATAACATTTCTTAGATATGCTTGAATATTTGAATCAAAGGAAAATTCAATCTGTCTCTCTTTTAAGTCCTTTTTTATGCTGCTAACATTGAACTATTTACATATACCTTAGGGAGAGTCTATACCTTTGTTGTGACAAGCGCTAAAGCAATTTAGCATTTTTCAAGGCATTTGAGGAGTTGTACTGAAAGAAGAGAAAGTTGTCACACCTCCCAGACACTTGAATAACACTGTGGACCCTGTGGACCAGGACAACTTGACCATGTGATCATAGGAAAGTCCCTTACTGTGGTAGCCTCCATGTGGAACAGTTAACTGCATAGAACTCAGTTCTGTCCAAGACTATGGCATATTCAACATACCAAACTATAGACTCCTTTAGTGTTCCATTAAAACTGATTTTAGAAGCAGAGTTCTCTTGAGTTTTCAAAGCAGAATTACACTGTTTGTGCTACCTCCCTATATAGAAATGAGTCTTTTGTAATTTGGAGGTTGAGTACCTGGTGCAGAGTAATGTAACTCAACACTCCAGGAGTTAACCCAGCCCACTCCGGCTGACTCTAGGGCCATCTCCTAAAGTGCCTGCCTTACTCAAATTGGAGTACACAGATTCAAGCACTTCATTTCATATATTCAGAACTTCTCCTTCATACTCTGTTCTTTCTTTCTTTTTTTTTTTAACCATGGCACTGCAGTAATAGCCATGATGTACTCTCTTTATTTCCCACATTTTTGTGTTAAACTTAAAATCTGTAAAAAATCAAATCGCTCTAAATGTCTGGTAAAACATGATATCAATAGGCCTGATCTATTTATGTCCTTTATTTTTTATCTCCTTTAATCTCCAAAACAACCCAGAAGGCTTAAGTATCATTTGTGAATAGTACAGGGTATAATTTTACTTTAAAGTATGTGTCAAACCTTTATAGTTTTTAAAAATAAGTAACAAGAATAAAAAATACAATATTCTAAAGAGAAGGTATTGAATATATTCATGTGGAACTCAATGATCCAGTTAGTACTTCATACTCCACACCTGATTTCCAGCAGCCTTTATGAAATGAAAATTCAGAAAGTAGCAAAAACTTCCTTCTGGTCAGGTTGTCTCTAACAGCCAATCTAGACATGGTATGTTTCTACAGGAGTGCAGATAGACATCATCAAGTTGTGATGAGGCCTGGAGCTCTCCAGAGAGATTTAGACATGGCTGTACAGTGTGGAGGAGTATTTGATTGTCTGGAGCCTGCAGACAGCTGCTTGGGATAGCAGTGTGGGTCTGGAAGGTGCTATACAAAGGCCAACTTTGTCCTTGCGTGTCTTTGTGGTAAGAATGTCTGTGTTCCTGAAGGCAAAGTGTTCACCGCTGAGAACTTATGGATAGAACCTGTTTATACTGGTGGAATACCAACAAGTAGTGTCAAAGGAGTTGTTCCAAAACAAGAAAGAAAAGAAAAGAAAGTCTATGGCAAAGTGCTGAGCAACCACGGTGTCTTTGGGAGAATTACTGTCACACCTACTAGAGGGTATACATCAAAAGCCATGGCGCAACTACAAAGAGCATCATAAAAGGCACAAGCTTTTCCTGTGTTTTGCTTTTGTCTTTACCCCAAACAGGCCCTTGTAAAGGTGAAAGAAAAGGCAGTGGGATAAATAAGGACACTTCTGTACACTTTTCTTTGGCAGACCCCTCATAATGGCACCTGTCATAAAGGGTGTGGGAGAGGGATACAGCTCTTTTTGTTTAAAGTGTGATGGTTAGCTATTCTATTTAAAGCGGACTAAATATATGAATGTGAGTCCGTGAGGCTTGTAACAGTATATTACTACAATTGAGGGCTACCAAAGTCTTCCAAACTCTCATTCAAGAACAGGTACAGGAACAATTGTATCATTCAAAAGCTATAGCTTGAAATATGTATAATTAATAATTTCACTTTGGACCCCCTAGACTAGGTCAAATAAATTTGATAATTTGATATATAATATACTTTCATATATTAGAAAGAAGAAAGTGAAAACAGAGAAGTTAAGAGATTTGGTGATCCCAATTTTCAAATCATAGTAAAAAAAATTAAATATCAGGCAGTTTGATCCTAAACACTTGCACTTAACTTCTATGTAGTACTACCTATGAAAATTTAGATGATAAAATAAAGTTAGACATAGATATTTTCACAGGAAACAAGAATACTTCTCTAACTCAATCTTTACTTTGCTGACTAATAAAATCATTGTGTGTTCTTAAAGTAGACCACTTAATATTTTCCCATTTACTGAACTCTACAAGGAATTTCAGCTCTCCCTCTATAGCTACCTACTAGACATTCCTAAGAGGCATGCCAGATATTATATTTATGATGCCCACCCTTGAATTCTACATTTCCAAATGAACAATCACAGGCTGAAAACGACGCAGCCACAAATATCTGTCTGTAACCAATTTCTATTTCCTATTGATGTCTGTAATCTACAAATCTATTTGCTATTGACCAATACCACTATGGTTGAAAAAATATAGGCTCTTTTTTTTTGAAGTTACATGAAAGATGTTTGACCTTTCTCTTTTCTGTCATGTGCCATCAGTCACCATGTTGGTGAATCTGTGTGGTAAATTTTCTTGTTTGCTCTTTCTTTTCTCCATTCCTACTGACATGACTTTCATTCTGGCCCTGTATTTACCTTCCTTCCATAATTCTCCTTCTGAAATGACTCTTTTACTTACACATGGAATCTGTATTTTCATAGGCATCTTGCTTGCAATATCTTCTATTTTTCAAAAATGAGTATTGTACATTTTGCTCTATGTAAGGGTCTATGGCACTGGGCAGTGGCAGCACACTGGTCATAGTCTACACGCATGTGGAACTTAGTCTCAGGGACATTAAACACTAGTTATAGATACTAAGTAATATATATCTAAATTACTATGTATATTTAGAAAGTAAATGGTATAAAAATAGAATGTTATAAAGAAAATATAACAGCAACTTTGTTTATAAGTTGGAGTTATGACCTGATGGAAATGGAAGCTGTGAGTTGATGTAGATCCACAATGTGGAAAAATGGACATAATCTGGCTAGTGGTAGGGGGTGGGCAGTTGTTTGAGAAGAAAGACAGAAGCTGTGTAGAAGCTCAACATTAAAAGCATTTGAGGACTGAAGAAAGACAGGTTATGGCTACCTTGAGCAGCGTAAATAGCCGTATGGAAAGATGATCTACTTGAGAAAGTCTTGCTTACTTTTGATGAATTATCCTTTCTTACCACTCTCTTAGTCACTCCTTTGAAGTAATGCCTTCCCTCCCTCGTCTCAGAGCCCTTACTCTTACACATTCCTCTCTTGTTGCTCTCTCACATTGCATTGTAATTATCTGTTTACATATTTTTCTCCTGCTGAACTGTGAGAATTCCGAGGAAGTGACTGTGACTCACTTGTGCTCTCAGAGCGTTAACCAAAGTGTCAGCATATGGAAGAATGTACTTCAAGTATAACTTTTTTCAACCCATGTATTTCTCAACCTACACTTGTTTTTAATTGCTAGCTTAATATCTTAAGGTCATTTGTAGAAAAATATGCGTTATTTCTTTGTGCTAATAGGACTCCAAGTCCCTCGTCCTCTGTACAAAAAACCGAGCTACTCATTCTTCCTCGTAACCCACACAGCTTTCAGAAATGTCTTCTCATTGTACCTTGAGTCTCTGTTAACCCTTCTACCTCAGAGCTAATTCAGGGCTCTCTAGATTTCTGACCTGGGTGGCTACGAAGGATTATTATTTTGTTTTTGTTTGTTTGACCAAAGATCTTACTGCAGCCCAGGATGATCTGGAAATCACTCTACAGTCCAAGCTGACCTCAAACACTTGTGTCTTTCTACTTAAGCCTCCAGTAATATTTGTTGAAGGCATGAGCCACCACACCCCAAATAAACGTACCAGATTTTATTTTATTTTAATTTATTTTATTGCTTTTTGAGGTAGGATCTCACTCTAGGCCAGGCTGACCTAGAATTCACTATGTAGTGTCAGGGTGGCGTTGATCTCATAGCAATCCTCCTACCTCTGCCTCCCGAGTGCTGGGTTTAACGGTATGTGTCACCATCAATCCTGTCTGACCTGTACCAGATTTTTAACCTTGGTTCATTTTTCAGAGTTGCTGCTTCCATATTACATCTGCTGGATTTTTAAGTTTGTTCACTTAATTCCTTGTCTCCAGTGCACACATGTAAAGTATTTCATGACTGTTCAACCTCTCCATCATCTCATCTGTGAATGATATAGCTCCTAAGCTTTGATCTGAAACAGCTTTGACCTACCCAGCCTGCGTATGACCTCATGACTTTTGCCATTGGCATGCTATTTGCTATACCGAGAAAGTTCTTCAGATTGTCCCACCTACCAATTAGCAACTCTTTCC
Source organism: Dipus sagitta (assembly GCA_036346955.1). Classification (NCBI taxonomy): domain Eukaryota; kingdom Metazoa; phylum Chordata; class Mammalia; order Rodentia; family Dipodidae; genus Dipus; species Dipus sagitta. Next base: position 46,899,361 of record CM070785.1, read on the forward strand.
TTAATACGCAGATGGATATACACTACTCCTGGGGCTCCTGTCATCACCTCATGGAGGTGATATTTATCTCAGTTATTCTTACATCAGGTAATGATGCATCTATTATTATGTTAGTAGTAACTGTTTCTCGCAGTTTGTAAGTTATTCAGCTGAAGATTTGTGACTTATTTTCTTATTAGTGATGAACTGGAATAATCATATATTTAAAATAGTGTTGTTCCAACCATTGTATAGTCAAAACTGAAAATAATATCACACCACTCTTTGAATGAGTTAGGACCAGAAATAAATTCAGTCAAAATAAAGGATTTCCTATAGCTATAAAATCATCATAATGTGATCAAATAATGTTGTGAAATTAAATCAGACTTTATTTCCACTATGTTAATATCAATTATAGTTGATGCTTAGAAGAGGTGATTATCTTTTAATAACATGACAGAATTAAAAAATAAAACAGGAGCTGGGCATGGTGGTGCATGCCTTTAATCCCAGCACTTGGGAGGTAGAGGTAGGAGGATTGCTGTGAGTTCGAGGCCACCCTGAGACTACATAGTTAATTCCAGGTCAGCCTGGGCCAGAGTGAGACCCTACCTCACACATACACAGACACACACACACAAAAGTAAAAATAAAATAAAATAAAATAAAATAGGTTTGAGCTTCAAGTATGCTTTTTCTATATTTTTATTTTAATGAGTCATTCATTATTCCTTTACTAAATTAAATCCATGTTATCTGGTTCCACATCCTCTTATTTAATGCCTTTTTCTACATAAAAGTAGCTGTTTAAATTATAGATTTATTATTTATAAAGTTATTTCTGTCAATATCTCTGTTGCTATAGGGATAGTCAATCTTATCTCACTGTGGCGAAAAATTATTTAGCAATACAGTAAGTATTTTAGTGCTTGCTAGTAAGTATATAATCTTATATTTCATTAAAATGTTAAAATAGTCTATGCACAAAATTTTTGAGGTTCCAAATACTATAACATTGACTTTAAACAGTTTCCTAATACAATAATGCAAGTAACAAAGCCAAGTACTTTTTCAATAATAAAGCAGATATATAAAGGGAAAAATATGTGCCCTGTGAAAAATTGTTAAAATGTTAAATTAACCTACGACCTGTAAATATGAACAAAACAACAGTGCAATGGTAGAAGCCATCTTTGCGTGGATAGTTTTTAAAGTGAAAAGGACTGAGCTGGCTGGTGAGAGCCGTGATCACATTTTGTGCAGGGTTGCTGAAGCAGCTATTTTACTGTGTGATTCTTTTGGGTCTTTAATCACGCAGTTATTTTGATAGGGAGACCATTTTTGGATGCACCCAAACAAGCCATTAACCAGTTTTTGAAACTCTAAAGATGTGTGCTGAAGAGATGGCTTAGCAGTTAGGGTGCTTGCCTGTAAAACCTAAGGACCCATGTTGACTCTCTAGATCCCACGTAAGTCAGACACACAAAGGTGAGGCAAATGCAAGGGTGCACATGCCCACCTGTTGGTGTAAGGGTCTGGAGTTTGATTGCAATGGCTGAATCCCTGGTACCCCAATTTATCTCTCCCTTTCTGTCTCTCACTCTCTTTAACTTTTTTTTTTTTTTAACTCTAAAGATATGTGAACAGCATGTATTCCATGCCATTCCTATGCCATTCCTTCCAGTCCTGAGGACCCGAGAAGATAGTGATGTTGGGCCCGAGACTGAGGTATGGGATGACCTAAGTGTGGCAAAGGTGTTGAGGATTACAGACTAGTGATTTACAGTAATATGATATGTTCCTTCACTAAAACTGTTTTGCCTATTTTATTTATACTTGAACTAATATTTTGCAAAGATTCTCCTAAGCGGCAGCAAATAAAGAAGTGAAGTGACAATTCCAACCTTAAGCAGTCCCCTGAAACAGTGTTATGGCCACACAGGGGACAATAGAAACTGTAACACAATAATCTAGAGGATAGAGCAAGCCTCTGTGTAAAACCAAGGTGCACTTACAGATCGGATAGGGAGCAAAGGCCAAACCGTCAGGAATAGCCACAGCTCCAGCAACTAAATACAGGCAGATCATACTATGGTAAAGTTGTTTGGAGATTACCAAATAAGTTCATAGCTCTCAGTGTTAGATTTGAGTTTTATTAATGATTGCCAACAATATAATAGGCTAGGAAAACACACACACACATCTATGTCTTGTTTAAGTAGTTCACGAAACTAATAAGTTCATAGAGCTCTCTGGATTGTTTCAAAATCATTTATTTAATTTATGCAAACAGTTTTTAGTGAGGACCCAGTGTATGCAAAGCATTCAACAGAGACATTTCTGAAGCATTCTAAACAAAAACAAAAATAAATAGCAAAAACAAAAAAAAAAAAAGCAAACAAACAAAGTCATTGATTTTGGAAATAACAGTTTTAATTTAATATCACATGAGTCTTAATTTTACAACTTTAGGACAAATTCTGTTAATTTTTATGTAGCTATTTAGGAAATGGGATTAAGATTAATGGATGTGTAAATCTGTTATTCTATAACCCACCTTATTTATGTAGAAGTTGGAATTAAATACTATAAATCTGGCATATAGTGACTGGTGCTCAGATCCTTGTCAATACTGCTCCAAAGAATATTTTTTTTGTATAAAATATAGTGGTGGTTTAGTGTAGAGTGTCTCATTTCAGGGAGATTAGTCAAAAATCCTTCTCCACATGGGACCATGGCTTTCATAAAAGGCTAGGGTAAAGGTCTGCTTTCAGGAACCTTCTCTTACTCGTAGCTAAGCAACTACAAGTATCGAACTCAGAGAGCTGTGGTAACATTTTAAATTTTATTTATTTATTTATTTATTTATTTATTTATTTATGAGAGAGAAATAAAGAGGCAGTCAGAGAGAAGGGAAGAGGGGAGAGAATGGACATGCCAGGACCTCCACCCACTGCAAGCAAACTCCAAATGCATGAGTGCCAACTTGTTCCTCTGGCTTACATGGGTCCTGAGGAATCGAACCTGGGTCCTTTACCTTTACAGCCAAGTACCTTAACTCCTAAACCATCTCTCCTGCCCTTTTGCGGCAAGTTAAAGTAAAGTACATGGAAATTTTTGCATACACAATTGACAGGGAGATATGTAATCTCTAGGGAAAGAAAAAAAAAGCCCTAGTGTTATTTTTAGTCATATATTGCACTTAAGTTTTCAATTTACTATTTTGAATAATTATTCAATGAAAGATTTGCTTGTCTTATGTTCCACCTTTTAACTCATTTTTCAAAATTTGGGTTTTACTTTTTATGGTTCTCAAGGAGATAATACTAGGGCCAGTGAAGGGGTGCAATTGGGACTTTCTATTTTCTATGGTCATCCCTTCACTCTTCAGCACATATTTCTTTTCAGATGCTTTATCATTAACTGTTAAAGGTGCAGTTTCCCTGCACTTGACCCTGTCAGAAGAAAACATTCTACTTCGAAACCTATTTCCTCGTCAAATCTCTGTAGCCATACTAAACCAATCTACTGACCTCTCTCCCCTCTCTCCTTCTATCACTTCTCCCTCTCTTTCTCTCTCCTGCATCCTCTCTTACTAACTCCCCTCAGATATGACATCAGTTATTATATTATTTTCACATGAGTATCCATGTTTGGAATAATATATCACACATTAATATCAGTTAAAACTTCCTAGCTGGGCGTGGTGACACACACCTTTAATCCCAGCACTCAGGAGACAGAGGTAGAAGGATCACCATGAGTTCAAGGCCACCCTGAGACTACATAGTGAATTCCAGGTCATCCTGGGCTAGAGTCAGATTCTACCTCAGAAAAAAAAATTAATTAATTAAAAAAAACCTTCCTGTTGATGTATCATTTATTTCTGTCATTCTGAGGCTGTGTTTTTTACAGTGCATATTGTTCATCTTTTAGAAATAATGACTGTAGATTGGTTACCAGGCAAAAAAGAAAGGTAGAATCAACACTTTCTTTTAAGAAGTATTTTTATTTATTTTATTTACTTTAGAGGGAGATAGACAGAGTGTGGCAGAGAGAAAAACAAAGAATATGTATGGGCATGTCAGGGTCTTCTGCCACTGTGAATGAACTCCAGACACATGTGCCACTTTGCTTTAAGTGGGTACAGGGGAACTGAGCCTAAGCTGGCAGGCTATGCAAGGAAGTAGTTTTAACCATCAAGTAATCTCCCCACCTCATAATAAACTCTAAATCTTCTTAAATTTATAGCAAGTGTTTCCATTAACAAACTTTCAAGGACAGACATGCATGGCTAAATGATGTTTCTGTTCTTAGCAGGTCACACATGACAGTGGTGCCATAGGATGACATTTAGTGGCTCTGTTCTGTGTGTGAACACTCTGTGATATTCACAAAGCCACAGCGCTTAACAATGCATTTCTAGGGTTACGCCCCCCTATCACATAACACAATTGTAGTTAGGAGCATTGCTAGCCCTTGCTCAGTGCATTCCAGCTAAAAGCTTCTTGATTTTCAAGTCACACATACAAAAAAAAAAAAAAAAAAAAAAAAAAAAAAAAAAGAATAATAGAGTATCTCTTGCTAGTAAAACAAGCAAGATAGCCAGGTATGAAGCCGCACACCTTTTCTTTTTCTTTTTTTTTTGAGGTAGGGTCTCAGGCGCACACCTTTAATTCCAGCACTCAGGAGGCAGAGGTAGGAGGATCGCTGTGAGTTCCAGGCCACCCTGAAACTACATAGTGAATTCCAGGTCAGCCTGGGCTAGAGAGAGACCCCACCTCAAAAAAATCAAATGTGGCAAGATTAAGAACCAGTAATTATTTTTCTTTATGTATGTGTAGTGTGTGATGAGTGCATGTCTATATGTGGAGTCTATGTATAACATATGCCCATGTGTCTACCACTCACTGCCTGGTTCTTTGAGATGGAGTTCCTCACTGAATATGGAGCTGATGTGCTCTTTTTTCTTGTTGATGTTTTCTGGTCAAACTGGATGACTTTCAAGCTCCAGTGACTCCAGTCTCCATTCTGCACAGGACTACAGTTGCTAGTTTTTATTTTTATTTTATCTTATGCTTCAGTTTTTCTAGGCCAGGCTGACCTGGAATTCACTATGAAGTCTCAGGATGGCCTTGAAATCATAGCAATCCTCCTACCTCTGCCTCCTGAGCACTGGGACTAAAGGTTGTAACCCACCATGCCTGTACAGTTACTTTGTTTGTTTGTTTATTTTGTTTATTGAGGTAGGGTCTTGTTCTATCCCAGGCTGACCTGGAATTCACTATGAAGTCTCAGGATGGCCTTGAAATCATAGCAATCCTCCTACCTCTGCCTCCTGAGCACTGGGACTAAAGGCTTGTACCACCATGCCTGCTACAGTTACTTTGTTTGTTTGTTTATTTTGTTTATTGAGGTAGGGTCTTGTTCTATCCCAGGCTGACCTGGAATTCACTATGAAGTCTCAGGATGGCCTTGAAATCATAGCAATCCTCCTACCTCTGCCTCCTGAGCACTGGGACTAAAGGCTTGTACCACCATGCCTGCTACAGTTACTTTGTTTGTTTGTTTATTTTGTTTATTGAGGTAGGGTCTTGTTCTATCCCAGGCTGACCTGGAATTCACTATGAAGTCTCAGGATGGCCTTGAAATCATAGCAATCCTCCTACCTCTGCCTCCTGAGCACTGGGACTAAAGGCTTGTACCACCATGCCTGCTACAGTTACTTTGTTTGTTTGTTTATTTTGTTTATTGAGGTAGGGTCTTGTTCTATCCCAGGCTGACCTGGAATTCACTATGAAGTCTCAGGATGGCCTTGAAATCATAGCAATCCTCCTACCTCTGCCTCCTGAGCACTGGGACTAAAGGCTTGTTCCACCATGCCTGCTACAGTTACTTTGTTTGTTTGTTTATTTTGTTTATTGAGGTAGGGTCTTGTTCTATCCCAGGCTGACCTGGAATTCACTATGAAGTCTCAGGATGGCCTTGAAATCATAGCAATCCTCCTACCTCTGCCTCCTGAGCACTGGGACTAAAAGTATAACAAATGCTGGAAAAAAAAAATGGATCATTAGATTAAGCTAATGTGTTTTGTTTGTTTGTGTTCCCCTTTTATCTTTTCAACCCTTTCCTTTTCTTAACTTTCTTTCTTTCTTCATTTTTTTTTTTTTTGAGGTAGGGTCTTGTTCTATCCCAGGCTGACCTGGAATTCACTATGAAGTCTCAGGATGGCCTTGAAATCATAGCAATCCTCCTACCTCTGCCTCCTGAGCACTGGGACTAAAGGCTTGTACCACCATGCCTGCTACAGTTACTTTGTTTGTTTGTTTATTTTGTTTATTGAGGTAGGGTCTTGTTCTATCCCAGGCTGACCTGGAATTCACTATGAAGTCTCAGGATGGCCTTGAAATCATAGCAATCCTCCTACCTCTGCCTCCTGAGCACTGGGACTAAAGGCTTGTACCACCATGGGAACTAAAAAATTTTTGTTGGAGCTAAGGTACTGGCAGAAAGGTTGCTGTCCATACTCAGACAGTTTCCTTAAGGTTGAATTTCAAAGCAATGGACTGGCGTGCTTGGTAGACAGTATGAAACAGGAATATAAGATAGACACCTAATTTAACTTGGTTTGAAGTTACTGGCACAGAGACTGGTTTTAGGTCACTTAAGCTGTAATTGTTAAATTGATTGCCACCATTATGGGTGGACCAACTGCTTTGCACTGGGACAACAGGAAAGGTGTCTGAGAGCACAATTTACCCATGGAAGGCTCACATGATTAAGAATACAAATGATTCTTCTGTAAGATGGAGGCTTGAAGGAAGAATTCTAGAGAAATATGTTGCTCTGCAAGGTGAAGATTTATTCTCCCCTAGAGTAATAAATTTTGTATCCCACTGGGGACTAAAAGTATAACAAATGCTGGAAAAAAAATGGATCATTAGATAAGCAACATGTGTTTTTGTTTGTTTGTGTTCCCCTTTTATCTTTTCAACCCTTTCCTTTTCTTAACTTTCTTTCTTTCTTCATTTTTTTTTTTTTTTGAAATGGCCCCAGGGAAAAGTAAAGCAGGTTTTAATTTCCTTTATATGAGGTTAAGTAAGGCATTGTATGTAGCTATGAAGATGCAACATTGCTGTAGTGAAAACCTGAAGATGTTTTGATATACCAGGACTAGGGAATGGCTGCCATGGAGAGCTGCTGGCTCTGGGTGGAATTTTCTCTGGGTTTCTCAGCCCTTCTGAAGGGACAGAATTGAAAATCTAGAGACTTTTGTCTCTGGTTGTGGATGCTGGCCCTAAAATGCAGCTATTTGATGTTTGCCTGGCTGTTACTGGTTTTGCATTTGTCAAGTCTCTCCTTGTTATGCTTCCTTTTCCAATTGAAGTGTTTACTCTGTGTGTGATACTTTGAATGTGATAGTACAAATGTATAGTCTCAGGTGTTTCACTAAAATTAAATGTGTAACTTGGGTCTCCAGCCACCTGGCTGGAGAGGATGACCCCGGGGGCAGATCCTGGATTATAGCCCTTTAGGGTGAGTTTGGAAGTGGATCTGAATTCAGCTCAAAGGTGTGGAGAGAGCACTTTGAAGGCTGGCTATGCGTGTTTGTGTTGCTGGCTTTGGTGGTTTCTCTCTGATTTTATCTATGAAAGGGAACCAGCTTCTTCTACCATTGATGGGACTTCCCCTGCATCTGTAAGTGCGAAATAAGTTCCTTCCTCCCCAGAACTATTTCTGGTTGTATGCTCATTCCAGAAATGTGGAGCTGACTACAACACTGTGCCATTATGTGTTGTAAGTATATAATTTATTTTGTTTTTTGGTCTTTAGAGTTAAGTTTCACTCTAGTCCAGGCTAACCTGAAATTCACTATGTAATCTCAGGCTGGCCTTGAACTCATGGTGATCCTCTTATCTCTGTCCCCCAAGTGCTGGGATTAAAGGCATGCGCCACAACGCCTTTAAATCTCAGATGAAACTTGGCCCTTTTGAACAATGTTCAAGTTGGTTAATACAATGGGGACCCTTGAAGTTGGACTGAATGCATTTAAGATTGTGAGTATATGGGGGCCAATGATAGAATGTTGTGGTTTTATTACAAATATATGCTCCTAATAGCCTCAGGAAGTTTTGATAAGGTTTCTATTTTAATCTCCAGTAGCCTTCTGGAAGTGGTGTCATTGAGAGCAGATCTGAAGTCCACACCTAAGTTGTGCAGAGAGCAGTTTGACCTTTGGCAGTTTGTATTTGCTGACTCTTGGTGGTGTCTCTCTGCTATACAGAAGTGAGCCAGCTTCTACTGTCCTGATGGAACTTCTGCTAAATCTGTCAACTGGAAATAAACCCTTTCCTCCCATAAGCTGCTTCTAGTTGAGTGTTTGTCCCAGCAATAAAAAATGAAAAAAAAAATAACTGCAATATTTTATATATATTAACTGCAATATTTTGGAGAGAAGCTAAATATTTCCCTTTTGTAAGTAAGCTTCAGGTATGTTTGGAAGTATCTCAAAGTGTTTGCGTCAATAAATTTCAGGTTTGACTAGAATAAGACATTGCTCATAGTTTTCTACAGATGTATAGCTATTAAGGCTGTGCTGTTGTGGGTCTGGGCTCAGCTGTTAAGAGTATTTCCTGTGTAAATATGAGAGACAAAAGTGCCTGAAACCACGTGAATTGGATCCCCAGAACCCACATAAAAATATTGGGTGTGGTCATGCATTCCTGTTTGCATCAGTCCAGTGGACAGTAAAGACAGGTGAATTTTGGGGGCTTACTGGTTATCAGGGTTGACAGAAAATAATGGCAATTTGTCCAATGAGAGGCATTTTGTTAAAGAAGCCAGAAGACTTCTGCAGATCAAGTGAAGAGGAGTACACACATGTGCATGTGCACATGCACACACACACACCTGTAATAATGTGATCAAACATTAAAGAAAGCTAGATTCAGTCTCTCTTTCTCCCAACCAAAAGCACCATGAGCAAACTGTACCTCCATCAATGTGAGAACTCTCTCCCAAACATTGCTTCCTGAGGGTCTCCATCTTTATTTTACCATTTTTTCTTTCAGCAATGGAGCAGATAATTTGTTCGTATTCCCAAAAGCAAACCTAAAGTGTCACAATTTTTAAAAACAGAAGTAGAAGCTGGATATTAAAACACATTTTAAGTCATCAAGATTATTTTGTTTCTTTGCCTTCATAATGATGGGAGTTTGCAATTTATCTAAATAGTTAACTTATTTTTGGTAATAAAATCTAATGTGACTGGTGTGCTCAGTCATGTATAAAGGCTCTTTGTTCCTGTTTCATTTCCTCACTGGTGTTTCTTGCTTTTGCAAATGTTATCAGATTATGTTCATTCTTTTTGCCTACATTCTTAAAAACCTCCTTCAGAACAGGCCTCTTGAGATAACTTCCCTCATTGTTTACTCGCTACCTGAATATCTTTATTTCCCCTTGTAGATGCAAGTTCATTTCGCTGACTGACAATTCTAGGTTGACGTGCATTTTCTGCCAGCTTTAGTACACACTATTTGACTGCTGCCGTAGTATGTGCTATTGAAGTGTCTGAAGTCACTCTGTTCTTTTCTTGCATTGTCAGGGCCTTCTCTCTATCACTTCAAGATTTTATCTTCATCTTCTGTGTTTACTCATTTCCTTGCCACATGTAGTATGAGTGTGGTATTGGTTTGTTTTGTGTGTGCATGAAGCATGCTTTGGTTTCTAGATCACTGCCTTCATGTTTTCATGAGCAACTTTTAGATATGAATTATTAATATTGAAATATTTCATTTATATTTTAATGAGCATGGCAATTTGCCTTTTACCTCTGTTCATAGCAGTATGTTAATTTCTGTGAATACCATTTTTCAAAACATTGCATGTCCATCTACAGAATGGATTTAATATTTTTAAATATTTATTTTATTTTACTTATTGGAGGAGAGAAAGAAAAGTGAAAGAAAGAAAGGAAGGAAGGAAGGAAAGAAGAAAGGAAGAAGGAAGGAAAGAGAGAGAGAGAAAAAAGAAAGACAGACAAACAGACATGTCAGGCCCTGTATCCACTGTAAACAAACTCCAGATGCATGTGCCACCTTGTGCTGTGGCTTACTTGGGTCCTGGGGAATCTAACCTGGGTTCTTAGGATTCCCAGACAAGTATCTTAACTGCTAAGTCATCTCTCCAGCCCCTGGATTTAATATTTAACTACTGTAGATTCAAGAATACATTGTGTATTGTTTCTGTTGGTTCTCGTACATGATAATATTGTTTCTCAGCTCCTTATTTGATCTTTGAATCCATCCCTTTTCATATTGACTGATTCTGAAAGCAATTCTCTCAGAGAAGGCTTGTTCTGCCTCTGCTCTGTTTCTGCCAGAAGCATACACCCTCATCTTTATCGGTTTTGACTTGGGAAAGATCTCATGGCTCACCTTCTTCTTTTTTTCTTTTTCTTTTTTTTTTTTTCCCCGAGTTCATATTCCCAGAGATGCACTTGTGTTGGAACTATGCATTAGATCGGATCTTCTTTGTACCTTGCTAAGCATTCAGGGCAATTTTCTATATTCTTATTTCCTAAATTTCTTTTTTCCCTGAAGCTGACATAAGTGTTTGCCTCTGGCTATGGTTAGCTGCCCCAGTCCAGGCTTCTATGCAGGATGCTCTGTGTTCAGAAGTACATGGTTGAGACCAAAGAGGCCTCTCCAGCATACATGTGTACTGGGAGGACTACTGTTGGGGAAGCATGAGTGTGTGTGTGTCATGTGGTGTGAACGTGTGTCTGCCTATTGCTTCTCAGAACACCAAATTATTCACATCACAAAAAGATTTCAGCCTTCAAATACTTTTAAAATTCATGCTGTAACAAAGAAAAAGTACCTAGATAAGAACAACAAAATAGAAGAGAACTTCCTGGAGGAGACATCAGAAGACCCTTCCCACAGATTGCCTTCTGATCATTCCATCTAGAGACACTTCCTGGCCACCAGCAGGACTGATTCTTGCTGATCTCACACACAACTTCTTGTTCTAATCTGTGATCATTTATTCATCTCCACTAACATATGACCTCTTTCCATGTCTATATTTTATGTTAGTTCATGGCTACAGGTCTACATTTTTTTTATTAGAACTTCCAAAGGAACAATTAAGAAGTAAATTCTGTTTTTCTAAAATTAAGAGGGTGGTCTAGGTGGGTGGAGAGATGACTTAGAGGTTATGGTACTTGCCTGCAAAGCCAAGGGACCCAGGTTTGATTCCTCAGGACCCATGTAAACCAGACATACAAGGTGGTGCATGCATCTGTAGTTGTTTGCAATGACTCCATGCCCTGACAAGTCCATTCTCTCTCTCTCCCTCTCTTTCTCTCTCTGTCTCTTTCTCACTCTCTATCTACCACAAATAAGTAAAGATAAAATATTTTTTAAATTAAAATTAAGAGGTGATTTTTTAATTTAATCTCAGATTCTCTTTATACTAATTTAAGATGCCTTGCTAGAATCAAGAAATGAAATGGCTGCATGTTAGCCTTTCTTATGAGATAAAATTCTCAGCCATTAATGGGAAGCTCTGAATATTTTTTATTGTTCATATGGGACAACTAACTCTTGTGTACCCAGTACACAGAGCCAGATAATTACAAATTCCATTTAAGCGTATGATTCTGAGATTGTGGCTAACAAAAAAATTTTACAAGAAGAAAATAAAAACATATGAGTAATAGAGTGCTATGAAAAGATAATTAGAAATGAGGTTTCCAGCAGGCAAATCCCAACCAATGATTTCAGTGTTAGTCCTTAAATAAGTTTGTTGAGTGCTCACTAAATGTTAGGAATTCTGAGTACCATATTTACTGAGATTTAAACAGATGATTCAGCTTACCTTAACATTTATATTTCATTGACTAAAAGTTTGGGATGTGTGAACATTATTAATTTAGAAAAAAACTGATAGGGCAAACACATACAATTATACAGTCAAAATAAGCTCTTGCACCAGACAGAACATTTCCCACATAGCAGCCAGAATGAGGTTTCCAAAAACATAGGTCGGGGCATGTCACTTTTCTACCTTCCCATCTCATGTTTGGAGACACTCCTCCCATTGCCTCTAGTGTTATGCTTGGACATTGGAAAACTTCTGTTGTGCAAAAGGCCAAACAGTTAACACGTTGCCTTTGGGGCCACACACCAGCTCTGAGGCAGCACTCAGCTCTGTGTGGCATTACATTAGGAAAGTAGAAATGGGTGCAAATGGATGTTATTTCCATCGAAACTTGTAGAATTCCATACCTGGTTTTCATGTCACAAAATCTTCTTCTGTTGACTCCTTATAACATCTATTTAACAGAGCAAAATCACTTTTGGCTCATGAGTTATATACATAATCAATGGGTAGGCAGAACTTGCCTTCCTTGCCATCATTTCTTTTTCTGTACTGTATTCTTGTTTTGTGAACTCCTGACACTTGCCAGGCTATTCCACTTTCACTCCCTCTTGTCCTTGAAGCAGCCTTGAGGTCCTCAAACATGCCGCTCTCTAAACCTTCCTCTTGCTTTCCTCAGGACGACTGCTCCTCTTCTTTGTAGCCTCTGAAAAGGTCACTTTATATCAAAGTCTTTTTCTGCACTATGTTCTCTACCTCCTTATCAATGAGCAATTCTGTGACTTTTCTTTCTTAATCTTATTTTAATGTCCCAAATAGCTCCTGTCATAGTTAGCTTCATATTGCTGGGATGAACCTCCAAACTAGGCACAGTTCATGGGAGGAACAGGATTTATTTGAAGCTTACAAAACCAGGAGAAGTTCCATAATTGTGAAAGAAGGTTGGCCCCTTCACCACATCTACACAGAGAGAAAAGACCCACTCTGGGAACCCTGGGCAGAGGAACCCCAGGCGGAGATCAAGCACTCTTCATACATTAAGATGGAATTCAGATCCACTTCCAGTCACACCTTAAGGCTGGATCCCAGATCTGCCCACAGTGACATCTCTTCCAGACAGGTGGCTAGAAATCCAAGTTACAGCTTTAATAACACACCTGGGCCTACTGGGGGACATAAATTCAAACTATAACAATCTGCCCCTGGCTCCTAATAGACTCATAACCATCTCACATTGTAAATTGTATTCAGTCCAACTTCAAAAGCCCCATAGTCTTTACCGACTAAAGATGGTTCCAATGTCCCAAGTCTCATCTGAGATTTAGGGCTGTGTCTTAACTGTGAGTCCTATAAAATCAAAACAAGTTATATACTTTCAACATACAATGGCACAGAGTAAACATTTCCATTGCTACAAGGCATAACAAGGGGAGACTGAACCAATGCAAAATCAATAACCATTAGGCAAATATCTGCAATTCAAGTCTGATAGCCACAACAAGTGACCAGTGAGGAGTCTCTGGATTTTCCAGTTCTGCCCCTCTAGCTGGGCTGCGTATCCAGGGATAACTTCCATCATAAGCCAACAATGCTCCATCCCAGCGCTTGTACAGTCCCGGTATATCCAAAACATCTTTGGCTCTTCAGGGAAAACATGGTCCATCTTCCAGTGGCTTCCCTGGCCTCCTTATCAGTGTCATCACATTTTGCCAACATGCTGCTTCTCAGCAGCAGCTCCTGGAATAATATGCATTTCATGATATACTCCACACGTTTTTCAGACTTCCAAAACCAATACCAGGTGTTCAGGACACAGCCATATTGATAATTCAGGGACCAAATAAACTGTGACCTTGAAGACCAGGTTTCTTTCTCACTACCATTTAGTCTTTCCTCAGGCATCTTCCCATTATTTCAGTGTAAAGCAGTTGGGCCATCTTCCTTCCACATGCTAACTTATTTGACAATAGCAGCTTTAATGACCTAAAACCAGTCTCTGAGCCACTTACCTTAAACTTATTTGAATTTCCCCAGTTTTAAGTCTTATATCTCCCAGTTCCATTATCTTTAGCCAAGCATACCAGTCCACTACAAATTTAACCTTGATCAAACTCTCTGGGCCTTGGCAGCAGAATGCAGCCAGTCCTTATGCCAGTATGCCAGCTCCAACAAAGTCCTCTGCATTCTTTCCTTCCCTTTCCTTTCTTTTCCCTTTGGCAAATGCATAAGCCAAGCCTCCAAATACAATTCTGTCTGCATGTAGCTTCTTCAAACTCTCACCAGAATAGTCCATAAAATGTGGCTTGCCACTCTAGAAGGTGTCTTCAGAGGCAAGTAACAAGTTCATGTCCATTCCTCCAGAACAAGAGTTCCAAAAGACCAAAATACACATGGTCAGATTCATCATGCACAAACAACCTGCTCACTGGTAACATTTTCTGCCATGGTCAGTTTCATACTGCTGGGATGAACCTCCAAACCAGATACAGTTTATCAGAGATATGGGATTTATTTGAAGTTTACAGATTTAGGGGAAGTTCCATAATGGTGAAGGAAGCTGGTCCCCTTTACCAAATACATGCAGCAAGAAGGACCACTAACAGCACCATAAGCAAGCACTCTCCAGACTCCAGGTAGAGCCCAAGCACTCTGCATACCTTAAGCTGGAATTCAGATCTGCCCCCAATAACACCTTAGGGCTGGAGTCCAGATAGTAGTAGATATTTTGTACTAATGCTTTTTATCAGCATGTTAATGTTATGATTGAAAGTTTTAAAACATTTTTTAATTTATATGCAAGCAAAGAGAGAGAGAGAGAAATAGAAAGAGAGAGAGAGAGAGAGAGAGAGAGAGAGAGAGAGAGAGAGAGAGAATGGGTGTGGCAGAGGCTCTAGCTGTTGAAATAAAACTCCAGATATGTACCACTTTGTGCAGCTGACTTTATGTGGGTACTGAGGAATCAAGCCCATGTCTTTAAGATTTGCAGGCAAGTGCCTTAACTGCTGAACCATCTCTCCAGTCCTGAATTTAAAAACAAAAACAAAAAACATATTGACTTCTTAGAACATAGAAAGCTCTCAATCAGTTTTTGTTAATAATATGCAAGAAAAAATGAAAAGAAGGACATTCTAAATATGCAAGGAGCTACACAACAATGTATTTGTATGTCTAGTATGAAGATAATACATGGTTTTACAAGGTCCAAAAATGCAGATATGTGTGAAGGAAAATCAAAAACCCTACAACCTTCCTATAATCCAACTTTTTTGTGGTATTGATAATGGTTGCCTATTAAATTTTTCCACAGTCTTATCTTCTCAAAACATAAGAGAAGAATTCAGTATATACCTTATAGGTAGACCTCCACTTTCTTTTCTGACTTTCTTTTGGGGGAGGTTAGTGAATTTATTGCTACTGTTGCTGCTGTTCTTATAGAAATGTAATTATATATGCAAATTTCATGATTCATAAATAAGCTGACATAACAGCACTTACTAAAAGATAAGTCTTCTAGTTTATTCCCTGACAACCGCATTGTTTTGATAAAAGTAGCACAATTAGTTTATATTTTACAGGTACAGCATGCACAAAACCCAGGGATATAAAAATGTCATTCTCTTTTATAGCTAAGATAATTTCTTGACTCCCAGCTCATCAATTTGCTTGACATTAGAAAACTTAATCTTATCTAATGAGGTTTCCTATTTTGTTAAATGTCAGATTTAAGACCCAATTAGAGCAATTTCTTGAAAGTCTCTGAGAATGTCTCCTGTTCCCTGTTCTGCCATTCGATGCCCAACAAGGGGCTCAGCAGCAAGTGTTCATGGGCAACAGCCTTCCGGACCACGCCATCCTTGTTACGGGCGCTGCCCTTGTAGCTGACCTGCGCCCCCTGCACGCTCTTCCCAGGAGCATTGCACATTGTACAGTTCCCCAGCTTGGGAAAACTGTGTAGCATCCAGCGTTCGGGCCCTGGCTGCTTGCTCCGGTTGTTGATGTTTCTCCCACTGATGTCATCTTTAGCCACATGCTACAGCCAGGGAGACTGAAGCCCCACTGGAGCTCCCAAATAACTCCAAAGTACCCTCCTCCTGCGATGTAAAGTGCAAGGTCTTTGAGGATCTCTCCACTAACAGTCCCCTCAGGCTGGTTCTAGTCCCCAGTGATCAGAGCCGTCTTGCGGATGCCCCTTCATTCATCAACCACCACAGGGACACAGAGCATCAGCTTACTGACTCCTCTGTTTCTACACTTCCTGCCTTCATGGGGGTCATTTGAGCAAGTGACATGAAATGAACAGGCGGGCAGGTGAGGATGTGACCCAGATGAATAAGGAAAAATGATGTCCCATGATTCTTTGCTATGATTCCTTTAAGCTTCAAAAGACACTTTGACATAAGCTGTAGGCTGAAGGAAAAGACAACCAAGCTGTGACCGTCATCAATTTTTCTCAGTTATTTAAAAATCTCCCTTTCTTAACTGTGAAATTGGCAATGGTTGACGCTATGCCACAGGCATTAATTTTAAAATATATATGGAGAACTTTAATATTAGAAGGTATTACAAAGTGATCATATTCCCATAGGGTTATACTCTTATGTCCCCTCTTCCCTTTACAAACCCATTGAAGACCTCCTCAGTGGAATCACTGGTATCCACTGTGGGGTCATGGATGCACCAGTAGGTCTGGGGTCAGGGGGAGGCAATGAATAGGTATTATTATGATTAATGAGGTGATCAATGCTAAAACTTCCAGCATGATTCATGGAGTATAATAAGAGCTTACTAAATACCATGATTCTTTTGGAAGGAATTCACACATTTTATCTATTTAATACAGAAGAGGACATACCATGGACTCTGTTGCAGCAGATGTAAAACAGAGGGCTCAGAAAACAACAACATGTAACATGTTAAGGAGGTGAAACTGCTTCTAACTCAATAAGCTGAAGAGTGGAGGGTTGTTTCTCAGACAACTGATATGCAGGAGAGGTGCACATCAGATCACAGGAGCTATTGTGCCTTCTGTGTGAGTTAGGGTTCTGAATGGGTGACTCACCTTCTAAAGGGAGATTTAACATTGGGAATTGGCTCAAACAGCCTCATCTCACAATCCCAGAGCCTCACGAGTCATGAAAGCTGCAGGGATCTATAAGTCAGTAATGTATATTACTCCAAGAGCTGGTGGACTCAAGAGACAAGACAATTCACTTTTTCAGATGGAGTCCAAAGACAGATGAATTGTGGGCTTAAGCATCCAAAAGGACAGAGGTGGTCTCTTACTCAGTTAATTGTTCTGTTCAGGTCTTCCATTAATGAGCTTAGGCCCACCCACCATGTACAGCGTAATCTTCTGTATTGAGCCTACTGATTCACATTTCTGCTCATCCAGTAACCCACTACCCTGGAAGCCCATGGTAATGTTAGTCCATGTATTCGGGCGCCCCCTAGCGGTCCCTTAAAGTTGGTGTGTAAAATGAGTCACCCCAGAATGCTACGTAGTTCTTAAACTCTGATGTAAGAGACCAGATGTCTGGAAACCAAACAGAATTGCAGTCTAGAGAGTGAAGGGGCAGACATAGAGAGGAAAAGAGAAGGGTAGTGAAGATGTCAAAAAGAGAACGCAGGCTTATATAGTCTGTGATTTATTCTACTTTCTATGTGAGGGATTTCCAACACTTGACCTTGTTTGTTTGATTGCTCAACATCGAGAAATCTTATGATGAGTGCAGACATCTGCTTGTGCACACACATCTACCCTTTGCCTTTCTTAAAACATAAAATGTAAAGCCACTTATCCTCTCTCCTCTATATACAAATGAAATGAACATTACGGGCCTTTTATCCTTGTGACACACTTCAATAAAATGTTTTTGCAAGAGTTTATCATTTTGAGCTTTGAAATTGTATAAATAAGGAGAAATATGTTGTCTATATTTGGTGTAAGAACAGATCTATATTTCTTGTCATCTGAGTGTGTCTCCCATGGAATTATAGCGAGCCTGAAGTATCTTGAGATCATGGGTTTGATTGAAACACAGCACAACCAGGTTCATTAGACATTCTGCAGCATACATTGGGACGATGTGCTGAACTCCTTCAAGCCTGGCTGAGCAGTACCACAAAGTACTTCTTCACATGAGTTCAGCGTTGGAAAGTTTTTCTTGCTTCTGACGACTACAAGCCCTACTTAAGTTAGTTTCTATCTGTCCCTAATCATGAGCACCTAAGAGAAATTGCATATCACGTTAAGCATCGTTTGGAAGTCTCTTTAGTAAAAGATACAACCTTGTCAGGGATTTCCTTACTCCCACATAACTGTACCGGATGCTCTGCCCCTGTACACCATGGCTGCCTATGGTTACATCCAGTTAGTCTTTCCAAACTGTTCACTCAGCCATTGCTCATAGCGTTAAGTTTGGGTCCCCAAACCCTGGCCCCCAGGACCAAAGCTAATGCCCAGATTCCTCCCAGAACATAAAAGGTATCCACTTTGAGCATCAGCGATGAGAATCTCATTGTTCCACAACTTAACAATCCCCTGTGTCCTCAATCTGACTTTTGTTTTTTCTGTATATTGTCTAATGATGCTGATGTTCTGTTCATGCTTTTATCTGGAGATTAGATGCTCTTAATTTTAATATGGTGCATTTTATCCTTTTGTGATTTTTGAGACAATGCAGGAAGAAGACTAAAGTACTGGATAGTATCCCCTCCCTCCCTCTCTCTCTCTCTCTCTCTCTCTCTCTCTCTCTCTCTCTCTTTCACACACACACACACACACACACCAGAAAGAAATTCCCAATGTGAAAAGAGACTCTGAAAAAAAAAAAATCTTAGCTTTCACTGAAAACTCCTTTGTTTTACTTTCATCTTTGAAAAGGTTTCGATCAGCTATTGAACCTCAGGAAGGTGCCGTCTTCTAAGCTTACAGAATGAATCACTTGAGTGTCTTTTGATTTGGATTTGCTCTTTCTTGTCTTTGGGTGTTTTAAAATGATCCTTAACTCAAAAGTTTCGAAAACTCGCATTAATTATCTCTAAAAATATTACAGGCTTTCATCTTTTTATTTCCCTTTGGTAGAAATCTGATAAGATTTTCATCTCCTACTCTGACCTTTCAACTTCTCTTTTATATTTCATTCTTCTATCTCTCCGTACTATGCATGTGAACATGCCTTTTGGTGTTCCGAAGGATAGATGTGTACTGAGTAGCCGATTTTCAATTATTGTGATCTGCATTTTAAAATCTACCCCATTATTTTATAAATATATAAATTGTTTGGGATACTTTCTGCGGTTCTTTTCTTTGCTGGGACAAAACTTCAGACCATCCTACAGTTTCTAGGGGAAGAAGCTTCATTGTGACAAGGAAAGCCTCTCATGAACAAAACAGCAGGGGAAGGAAGCAGTCCTTTTGCTAATCTGGCTCTGGCAAGGGTGGCTTGGGGTACAACACTGCAATGCCCGCCCCAAGCAACACACCTCCTCCAGCAAGTCTCCAGATCCCCAAATTGCCACAAACAAGGGACTGAACATGATGCTTAATCATAAACTTATGAACCAGTGGGGACAGTGCACCTTCAAACTACCACTAGTTCTTTCAACTTTATTTAAAACATTGTAAGAATAGCATAGTTCTTTTGTAGTCTATGTATAGTTGTTCTTTTAACTCGAGTCAAGCTCTTTTTTTTTTCTATTATATTTTCTCTATCCCTTTTTCTTCTGGACCTCATGTTTCTAGATTTAACATTTTATTTAGTTTTTTTTAAAGGTAGACATTTTGGAGAAAATTATTTTTGGGAATTGTTAGGGACTTAGGAAGAGATAGCATTCTTGTTAAATTGCTGTATTTCCTTTGGTCTGACACTATGTATGTCACTTAAAACCTTTCTATCTCAAATACAAGGTCTATAGTACTTTGATAATCCAGCTAAAGTCTATTTGAGCTTAAAAATCTTCTGTTATGTACCTTACAGTAGGAACAATATCTCTATAAAATCTGTCTTTAAATTTTCCATGGTAAACAAATAAAATTTTTGGATAAATGTGCTCATTTTCAATTCTTTCAATTTTTCATCTCTCACTGATGACCAACAAGGCATACATTATTTTTCATATATGTATATATATATATATATATTTTTTTTTTTTGAGGTAAAGTCACACTCTATCCCAGGCTGACCTGGAATTCACTATGTAGTCTCAGGCTGGCCCCAAACTCATGGAAATCCTTCTACTTCTGCCTCCCAAGTATTCTGGGATTAAAAGCATGGGCCACTGCACCTGGATGTACTTTTCCTTCTTCATTTACATGTTTATTTTATTTTATTTTTCTCAGAATGTGGGATGGAATTTTAGAAAGGCCTGAAGACCACCTGGTCTGATTTCAGGTTAGTTGGCTGCACATGTCACTGGTCCACATTTACAGACAGTGGTTCTTTCCTTGGATTCTCAACCTCAGTTAACCCCTAGATTTGGTCTTCTGAGGGACAGCAAGGGACATGAAGCATTACAAAAATAGCACATACACAGTCTAAGGATTTGTCATCACGTTGTTTTAGGACATAGCCTCTGAAATTGGATGGGTAGCACAAAGGTGGTAGATAGTATTTTATTTTTGTTGCCAGATGTTTTGCAGAGGGAAAATATCAACCATTGCTTTGTTATCATGGTCTTATTTTCCTATTTCTTTTTTTTAGTCAAGTACAACAGACTGGCGATTTTTAATGAGAGAGAAAGAGAGAGAGGAGGGAATTGGAGAGCTATGGTCTCCAGCCACTGTAATTGAACTCCAGACTAGTGTGTCCCCTTGTGTACATGTGTGTCACTGTGTGCCTGGCTTACGTGGGACTTGGAGAGTCAAATATGAGTCCTTAGGCTTTGCAGGCAAATGCCTTAACCACTAAGCCATCTCTCCAGCCCTTATTTTGCTATTTCTAATTCCTTTTTTTCTGTGTGTACATGTGCACTTATGCAGTGCATGTGCATTTATGCAGAGTAACAAAGGAGAGTCAGGTGTTCTCTACACTTTTCCTCATTGTTTCCCTGAGGCTGAGCCTCTCACTGACCCTGGAGTTGCCATTTTTGGTCAGATTAGATGACCAGTGTGCCCAGCAATTTTCCTGTGCCTGCCTGCCTTATAGTACTGGGATTAAAGGCATACTCACCCATGTTAGGCTTTTTAATGGATTCTTGGGATTGAACTCAGGCTTTTGTTGGCTTTCATGCTTGTGTAACAAATGATCTTACCCACAGATCAGTCTCTCCAGCTCCCTTTTCTAATGCTTGGTATGTACTATTTGTCAATTATTTTATTTGGAATATAAAATAATATTGAAATATTTTATAAATATTAAACAATTTCCACATGGGGGTTAACAATATTGCACATTTTGTACAGTTTATGTCACCTTTCATACATTCTGCTTATATTCAAGTATTCATTTCTTTTTTTAATATGTTTTATGTCATTTATTTATCTGAGAGAGAAAGAAAGAGGGGGGAGAGACAGAGAGAGAGAATGGGCACGCCAGGGCCTGCAGTCACTGCAAATGAACTCTAGATGCTTGTGCCCCCTTGTGCATCTGGTTTGCGTGGGTCCTGGAGAGTCAAACCAGCATCCTTTGGTTTGCAGGCAAACACCTTAACCACGAAGCCATCTCTCCGACCCTCAAGTATTTATTTCCTAAAGCACATATAACAGTTTATAAATGGAAAAATCTAACTCTTCATTTTCCACATTTGTTATTATTTCCTCTTCACCCAGTTATTGTAAATTAGAATTCCCTTTATTTGTTGCAGTTTTTTTCTAATTGAAAAAGTAGTTAAGCCACAAAATATTTTGATGGGGAGAGCATATTGCTGACTTCATTTTACTCTGGCTTACATCTTCAGAGCAGATGTTTTTGGAAGTTAAAAGTTTAAATAATTGCTTGAAAGCTAAATGTATTGATATATATTTTTCTACCTCTGGAACCACATGCATCCACACTTGCCAAAATGAAAATTATGTGTTTAATAACAAAGAATATATAGCGATAATTTATTAAAGAAAAACATTATAGAGTGGAATGCCTGAACTTTCAATCAACATGCTAATGTACTTTTCAGTATATATTCAAAACATTTTTGATGGCATATTTTGTTTGGACAGATTGTTTCAATCTCATATGATTTTTATTTAGCAGTCTGATAGTATAATATATATGGAGTGCAGGATTTCAGGATTTTGTTTCCTTTGGTCAGAAACTCGAGTATTTTTTTTTTAGCAGAAAGATAAAATAGGGGTTTAGAAATTGTAAAAAAGAGCTTTGCCTATTACCTAAACATGAATGTTTTTATTATCTATTAATAATTAAAGCATGATTTCATCTATATAAGTCTTGCAATACTTGTTTGCCAGCTGTAACTCTGTGTCTCATTTTTCCAGAGCCATGCTATCTATCATTATGCTCTGATAATTGTTCATCATCATCTCACTCAACATCTTTCATTATTCTTCATTTCACCACTAATTTAGGAGAGTCCCCTGTTGCTATTAATTTCACAAACTCAATTAAGCCTTTTATCAATAATGGTCAATATTTTTCCAGTGTCTATATTTTGGAACTTTCTTGATGTTATTTCTTTACGGTCCCTGTGACTAAACAAATGACAAGCAGGGTCATGGCTTTGAGGCAGTAAGCTAATTCAGGAAGCTTGGTGGCTTTGTAGCCTTCTTGTGGATACACAGTGTGATAGAATGAGAGTGTCACCACTCTGTGGGAGACTTAGGACTTGTCAGCATGGAAAATGCCAGCTTAATTCACCTCCACCCCTCACATACACATCCATCAGGAGCAGCCAGACAACGAATGGATCCTAGACTTGATTTTGCCCGTTCTCAGTGTGACCTCTTTACCAACTGATCTAACTCCAAGTTCAAGGTTTCCTGTAGCCCAGACTACACAGGATGTAAACCCAGTGGGGATTAATTATGGTAGAAAGGATTTTCTTCAGATTATCTCAGTATGAGCAATTTGACATCATGGCATACTGGATACATTTTTTTCAGGAGAAGTATCATATTAGTATTTCCTAGTATTGTTTCATATGAAAACTTATCTACTTTATATTCATTTTCCACCATTTTCAAATCCAAATTCCACTTGTTGTCAAAAGTGATAATATAATAATTCCCTTTTAACATTTGCTATTACTAATGGTCGAATTTTATTTACTACTTTTGAAAATAGAAATGTATTTGTCTTACCAGGTGCCTGTTACTTTCATTTGTGCCTATACTTAATTTTATTAAAAAATTAATAGAATCAGAAAATGAAAGTCTTTGCTTCTGTATGTTCTTGTCTGTGTAGTGCAGTGTGAGGTATGTGTGGTAGATCCACATGTATGTGCCGTTGTAGTGCCTCATATGTTCACCGAGAGCAGGATTCTCTGGCCTGCTGTGGCTGGACTGAAACATTGGTGTTCTGCTCCAATGTTCTTAGACTTGGTCATGATTTGAACTGGAGTCTCTTTTCCTATTATACGAATTCAAGGGCTTGGGGTGCCCTAATGACTCTAGGGTCTCTGCTCCCCTGAAGGGCTGGATAACAAGTGTATATGGCCATGCCTAGATAGTTATGTGAGATCTTGGGAATTGAACAAGGCAGAATCAGTTTCCCTCAGGTTGCACAGGAATTGTGCTTATCCACTGAGCCATCTCTCCAGCCCAGCTTTTCAAATTATATATATATATATATGTATATGTATATATTTTCTTTTTTAAATTTTTATTTAGTAGAAACTTTGTATGGACACTGCATATGTTGGTACCATCATTTCCCTCCTCCCTGTCCTCACTTCCCTGAGGATCCTCCTTAGTGGGATTGCTGGTGCCCACTGTGGAATTGTGGGTAATGAGTTTGTGTTTTTATATGCTATATAATATATACATATATAGCTTAATAATCAGCATGCCTATAGTTTAAAATATTAGATATGAAATCATTCTACTGGCATATTTTTCTAACAAGCTGAATTCTTTTAACTTTTCTTCTGGGTCCTAGAACCTGGGTCCTTTGGCAGGAGACTCTGGGGTGGGTTTTCAGAAGATGGTACGTGAAACTTGGATAGTGAAACTTGGAAGGTGGGGTCCTGTTTCAGAGTTCGAGATGGCATTACAGGTGGACGTGGTAGTTTGGATGTGAAATGTCCGCCATAGGCTATGTGTTCATGATTAAGCTTCACACGAGCCTTTGGGAGGTGGAGCCTTGCTGGAAGAGGTGAGTTTCTGGGAGGGAGATCTTTCAGGTACATGAGTCTAACTCACTGGGTATGCAGAGATCAGCTCATTTCGGTTGCTACCTCTCATATGCTATGGCAAGATGTGATGCCCAGCCTTGGCTCTGTCATACCATTATGAAACCTCCCCTTGAGTGTACAATCTGAAATAAACCTTTTCCTTCTATGCTCTTCTTTTAGCGAGGTGTTTTGCTGCAGCAATGAGAAGGTAAATCCCACAGTGGTCTTGGATAAGTTGTCCAGAATAGCAAGGCTTAATCATGATTGGAGTATAGCCTGCCTCGATAGTGGCTTTCCGCTTCTTGGTCACAGGGGCTGACACAATGACAGCACCTCTTGGGAGGGAGTAGCATGTCACGTGCTGCCACAGAGCCACAGCAGTGTGTGCTTGTATGGGGCTGTGTCATTAACCTGTCTACAGAGGGTCAATGTTTTGCTTGGACAAGAGGATGTCGCTCAAGTGGCAGATGGATACATCACTGGAGAACTTATGAGACTAACAGCACAGACCATTCCAGTCCCCAGTGGTGACATTTTTTGTTAACTTGGTCTGCTGGCCAGAATGAGTCTGATTCTATGCTAGCATGATCTTTAAATCTCATCCTTAAAAGGCACCCTGGCCCCCAGAAAAAATTTCAGTCATCTTAGTCTCTGTGGTGGCCAGAGAGTCAGCTCTCTTCCAGGAACTTGATCTTAAAATGATAGCCAGAGAGGCAGCTCTCTTCCAGGGACTTGATCTTAACATGATATCCAGAGAGGCAGCTCTCCTCCAGGGACATGCTCTTAACATGATATCCAGAGAAGCAGCTCTCCTCCAGGGACATGCTCTTAACATGATAGCCAGAGAGGCAGCTATCTTCCAGGGACATGCTCTTAACATGATATCCAGAGAGGCAGCTCTCTTCCAGTGACTTGATCTTAACGTTCTTAACCAGGAGTCCCAGCTTGGGGAGAGGAAGCCATAATTGTCTTTGGCATTTTGCTCTACAAGCCACATGGCCTTGTCCTTAGCCTGAGTCAGCGTCGCTATTACCATCTGCCAAGTCCTTGTAAAAGCAGGTTCTTGGGGTCTACTACACCCACATCATCCACCATGCTCCTGGAAATGAAACGCCACTGGAATTGTTCATGTATCTTGAAAAAGGTGGGACTTTTATAAAATTATATTTTAAATATTTTAAGCATATTTGGAAAGGAGATATCATATGGAGAACTGGATTTCTAGGATTTTAATAGAACAGGAGGCAGCATTTGGCTTCATAAACAAAAGGTTTTATTCCATAAGTATGTGGAGGTTGTATCATTATTATAAGACATGAGGGACTCGAGTTTTGAAGTCACGCAAGATGAGGTGGATTCTCTTCTAATCTCTATGATGCTGATACTTCAATCGTCCTCTTTAATTTGAGGGTTTTGATGGACTACTGGAGATGTATGTAGACTTCCTTCTAAAAATTCTGTCATGTTTACAGGTAAATATTTAATGACATTTTGGCATTTGCTGGTAGGGGTACGCATATACAATATAGATGCTAGCTAATTTATCACCTAGAAAAATACATTTTTATTTATAACATTGCTGAATAATTTTTACATATTTTCTACAAATACTAATTTATTTAATCTCTAGAATCATAACTGTCAGTCCAATTTTATGATGAGGAAATGGTCCAACTGTAGGGTTAGGGCCACAGATCAGGATTAGGGCAGAATCATCTGCAAGACAAGTGCTTCCTGCATAGGTTAGACCCAGGAGCACAAGTGTGTAAAATTCTTCACAAATGGCTTAGACTTTTCAACTTCCTTCTGGATCTAGTGATACTATTTCTTTTAATAGTTACTTCCCCTTGACGTAACTCACGTGAATATTTAGAGAAAAGTGATAATAATTGCAGTATTTATTTTGGATTATAATTTGACAGGATTCCGTCCATGGTCATTTGGCTCCATGACTTCTGAAAGTCAGTTCACGGCGGGCTAAAATTTCATGGTGCCGACCATGTGGGGACACAGATCTGTTTGCTGCATGACAGCCAGGCGGCAAAGTGTGAGCAGGAGAGGACAGATCTGGGAACAACGTATAGCCTTAAAGTCATACCCGCTGTGATATCTCCTGACTCCCAATAGTCCCAGCTATAACACCATCAATGGATTAAACTATTGGTATATTTATGGTCTTCAAGAGCCAATCATTTCTCAGTATTCTTACCAGTTGGATATCAAGCTTCCATTACATGATCCTTGATGGTAGATGGACATTTTATATCGGAACCAAAATTGTTGTTTGATACATAACCAGGTCATGTCCTCATGAATTATATGTTAATGTCCCCCCTAAATCCAGTTCTTCTGACATTGAAATCCTGCACCTGAATCAGCATGATGAGCCTTTGTGTCCTCATCCAGGCATGCTTAGGAACATTGAAGACTGGGAAGTACTGGTCTGCTAGAAGTATATATTAAGTACTGATTTATTTATCCTAAGTATCTTTCTTGAAAGTGAACTAAGAATCTTGGCATGCTCAAAGTTTTATAACTTGTATTTGGACTACTTTGAGAATAGACTTACTTTTTTTTTTTTTTAAGACTATGTATATTCTAAGCTGATCGCTTGAGCTCACTATCCTTCTGCCTCAGCCTCTTGGGTACTGAGGGTATAGTCATGTGCAACAACATCTGACTTGAAGGTGTCCTATTCAAGCAGAGATATCAGATGGGATATTAAAGGAGAAAGATAGATTGTGTGCAGGCCTGCGGCACCAGTCGAAACCGACCTCGAAGGAGGGAGTGGGAATGAATCTGAGACAAGAACACAAGGAATGGAGCCAAGACAAGTTCTGACCAAGGCTCAGGTTTATTCAGGCGGACACAAGCTTATATACAGAAGACAAAACTTTCTCAACAATGCCTACGTGCCTAAGGTCAGCTTCACCAGGGCCGTATGTTAATGCCTCTATGTCTGGCGCCCACCTCACCTAGGCTGTATGCTAAATAATGCCTTTGTATCTGGCGCCTTCTGCCTTCTACACCTAGGTCCACCTAGGTCATAGGATAAGGCCTTTGTGTTAAGAGATCAAAGACCACCTGCAGCTCCTGAAGTCAAAGAGCAGCTGCAGCTCCCGACAAGATTGGCCACAAAGGCCCTGGTAGGTGACACTGGATTGCAGCTCTGAATAGTTGTGCACTCAATCAAATTTGACTGCAATGCTGCCTGTAGAGTCATCCACTTAGTAGCTATGTATCTTCATGCAAGTTCTTTAGTCTTTCTTTCTCTTTTGTCATCAGTGAGAATAATTGTATTTCACATTGTAAAAGCTATGCAATTCATCCAGTCCAGTTCTAACTATACTAATTGCTCCACAAACTGTTAGGATGAGACCTACAGTTATATTGGTATGGCTGTTGTCACTTCGGGAGCTCCAGTTCTCTCAATAGTAACTATGCTCAGGTCTGCCTACTTAAGTCCCCATGCATTGTTGAACTGGGATTCTTCAAACTAGTACCAAAAGCTCAAGGGTAAATGAACCAGCCTAAAGAGAGGTCAGCATCAGAAAAAAAAAAAAAAATCTCAATACTCAAATTTATGGATTTACTCTAGATTGATTTTCTATGTATGAAATTAAATATTCTACTATTTTACTTAAAGTTACAAGAGAGAGACGAAAGGCAGTATGCACTGCAAAGCTTGAAGGAAGAAAGTTTTGGGAAAGAAAAGGAAAAGTTAGCTGGGAGTGGTGGTTCACGCCTTCAATCCCAGCACTCGGGAGGCAGAGGTAGGAGAATTGCCATGAGTTCCAGGCCACCCTGAGACTCCATAGTAAATTCCAGGTCAGCCTGGGCCAGAGTGAGACCATACCTCAAAAAAAAAAAAAAAAAAAAAAAAGGAAAGGAAAAGTTGTTACAATCATCTGCATGCCTAGTGAAAATTACCTTTGGTGTACAGCAGCAAGGAGACTGTCCAAGATGGGAAAAGGCTGCCCTTGGGAAATATGACAGCAATTACCATGCTGCTGAGCTCTGGATCACTAGGTAGGTGAAAGTTTCAGTGTGAATAGGCAGAAAGCAAGATACTCAGATCTGGGTACCAACAAGATAAGTTCCCAGCACTGGAAGACAGAGGGACCTGCATTGTTTTCTGCTGTTAATGAAATCACCTTTACTACTTTTGTACTTGAATGATGGAAAATCGAGCAAAAGGACTGCGGGTTCAGCAAGCGTCTGTGTAAGCAACTGGGCTTTAAACTTCAGTCCCAAGGCCTGTGAGACATTCAAAGCCCGTTCAAAACACGATGTCATTTCAGAACTACATATGTTTTTAAATGCTTGTGTGAAGAACAGCACCGTTAAGGACGCCAAGCCTTCTATTTCAGTGCCTGCTCTGGTTGTGTTTGAATGTGAGTGGGAACAATCCCTGCTTATTCCAGTCTGCATGTGATGATAGCTTGGGGAACACATTGACCCTGGCAACTCATCTCTGTCTGCAACTTTAGGCTGTACTATTCCGCCCGGTTTCCCCAGATGGAAGCTACACTTCTCAGACTTGATCCATAGAAAATCCAGCTTCTCATCTCATCACCACTGGACCACCAGTCACAAATTTCAGCTTCCAATACCAAGCAAGCTCCAGAGAACCTACTATCTCCAACCACCTCGGGACGGGGGATATAAGCTCGCGTGACCGCACTCAGTTTTTCATGTAGGTGTTTAGGTGTTGGGGAATTGAACTCAGATATACACACTTGTGTGGAAAGTGCTTTGACCCACTGAGACATTTCCCCAACCCTTGTGATGATAAAGAAAAGTGAAAAAGTAGGCACTTAGGGAGTCCCTAGTATTATTTGCATATTTGTGAGAAAGTTAGAAGTGTTCCAAATTGTCTACAGCAATCTCTCAACCAATCTAAAGCATTTAAAGAAGCACAGATGACCCCTAAGTAGTGCTCAAATTTAAAGGCCTTTGGTTGAACATTACTATAGAATGGCTTGATAGGCTACAGCAATGGCCTCTGACTTACAGACAATGCTTACCCAGGGCCAAACAGAAATGAATGCTTTTAGGGCTGGAGAGATGGCTTGGCTGGTTAAGCGCTTGCCTGTGAAGCCTGAGGACCCCGGTTCGAGGCTTGATTCTCCAGGACCCACGTTAGCCAGATGCACAAGGGGGCTCAAGCGTCTGGAGTTTGTTTGCAGTGGCTGGAGGCCCTGGCACGCCCATTCTCTCTATGTCTATATCTGCCTCTCTCTCTCTCTCTCTCACTCTCTGTCCGTCGCTTTCAAATAAATAAATAAAAATAAAAAAAATAAATAAAAAGAAATGAATGCTTTTATCTATCAAGCAGGAATTCAAATTCCAAATTGCATATCCATCGGATGATTTATATTTGCATAATACTGTGACTCATCTAGAGCTTATCTATGGTGTAGTTCATATTTGGAAGTGTTCTGCTGTAGAACAAACCAGATTGATGTTCTTGAGTCATAATATTTTAGAAAAGAGACAACTGAAACCTTAGAAGATAGACTTCTTTCTTCAAGTATTTAAATGTATACATGTGGTCAGCACGTGAAGTCTTTTTGGTGAGCTGTTCTTTAGTAAATTAAGTATTACTCCTTCTTTTAATTCAGCATTTTAGTTTACATGTAGGTCCATTTTCTTTTACATAACCTGGTAACATACAGGTTCTAAACATCATTACTTGTATGGAGTGTAATTTTTGTCCTATTTTATCTTTTTGACATCGTGTCATGTTTGGTTTGTTTCCAAAGTTTGGGGCTGGATTCCATGTAGATTTGAAAAGCAGGGAGATGGCTAGAATTTGGAGGTTCCAACCTTAGTTGGAGTGTTGTGATTTGACAAGTTAGGGAGCTGGCCATACAGATCAATGGTAGAGCATGTTTGGCAGGCTTGAGGCCCTAGGTTCAATCTCCAGCGGGGAGCGGGGGCAGAAATAAAACTGGGACACAATGATTTTAAAGATAAAGCGTGAAGTCATGGATATACAGGCCATTTTGTGCTTGGAGGAGCACATTGTAAGGAGTCTTACCCTTCCTTTGGCTCTTACATTCTTTCCACCATCTCTTCCGCAATGGACCCTTAGCCCTGGAAGGTGTGATAGAGATATTTCAGTGTGAGCACTCCTCTGTCATTTCTCAGCACCATGGTGCCTTCTGAGATATCCCAAGCTCCCTGCCATCTGAAAAGAGAAGGTTATGACCAAAGTGCCTGACAATACCTACACAAGACCATCACAATAGGAGGAAAAGATCATGACATCAAAATAAAAGAGAAACTGATTGATGGAGAATGGAGTTTCAACGGGGAAAATGGGGGGTGGGAGGTAATTACCATGGGATATTGTTTACAATTATAGAAGCTGTCAATGAAAAAATAAAAATAAGCTGGGAGTGGTGGCACACGCCTTTAATCCCAGCACTCAGGAGGCTGAAATAGGATGATCAATCGCCATAAGTTCAAGGCCACCCTGAGATCACAGAGGAATTCCAGGTCAGATTCCAGGTCAGGCCTGAGATAAAGTGAGACCCTACCTAGAAATAAAAATAAAAATAAAATAAATAAAAGATAAAATGTGAAGACTTCAGTCCCTCTTCCAGGCTGGCAGAAATGTGTGTTCTTCAAAGCGTTCGTGAGTCCATAACCATGTCCAGGATTTTTTATTATTATTTATGTACACAGTGTATATACAGCCATGTTGGTACAATCTTTAGCTTTCTGCCTTCCCTCCCTCTCTGAGGGACCCTCCTCCTTGGGGAACATGGGTCGTGCATTGTGGGGGCAGCCATCAGTTATGGGGAGGAGGCAATATCTCTGTACATAATGTCCCAACTTGTGGCTCTAACAATCTTTCTGCCCCATCTTCTGAGAATTTCCCTGAGCCATGTTGGGTTCGTTTTAGGTCTACTTCAGTGATGAGGTCTTGGGAGCCTCTCTGCATCTGCATATCTGGTTGGAGTTGAGTGTTCTCTATGTCTATCTCCTTCACCCTTGTGCTGGTACCAGGATTTTTATCAAGAGGTGTCTTAGGCCCGCTCCCATGCCAGTCTATTGGTGCAGCAGCTCTTGGTGGTTGCCATATGCTAGTCTATGCCAGTTCCATGATGGCTCCACCTGCCCATGCCTGCTGCTAGTGCCTGGCATAGAAGTTCTGGTATCCTTGCCAAAGGCACCAGCAGAGGACTCTCCCAGTGTTTCCAATTAGAAGCAGAGCCAACTCCATTTAGAAGGGACTAAGGCTCTTCAAATGTTCTGGAATTATGATAGATTGTATCTTAAAGCTACTTTTGCATTCCTTAAATATCTTCATTGTGTCCTTACTATGTTTTTTGACTCTAACACAGAGGAGATCCTCATGGCCAAATTTATGCTTAGAAATAATACCGAGAAAGCACAACTTTAAAAAAAAAAGTGTTTTTCTTGATTTCTACTGGCAAGATTCATTTGGTTCATATTGGTACAAATACAAAATGAGGATACCTATAATACGATCAGTTGGAGTCAATTTGTTCTACAGAGATTTCCAGAAAGTTCATCTACAACATGGGTCCCAGGGTGCAACTTCTTTATGTTAAGCCATCTCTGCTGTCCTCAGCCTCAGTTATGAGATTGCAACCTACAGTTTTGTTGGAAGAAAACAGATGGGTTGGTGACAGCAGTTCTGGGGCTTAGTGGGATCAAAAATCCCTTCTTAATCTGAAAATTATGGAAAACCTCAACATGCATACAGAAAACATATGTATCATTCAGCATTTTCTGTATTATTCACTGAAACAGAGAACATCTTAAACATCTATTTACATATAATATAAAATTCAGACCAGTAAATCAATTTCAAGTTAACATACATAGGTTGCTTAACTGAAACATTTATATTAAGAGATATTAAAATATTAATTAGAATAATGACATTTAATATTGTTGTTAGTTATTTTTCATCCTAGTAGAGGATGCCTGGACTCCCACATCTGCTGGGCATGTTATCCATGCTATGGTGTAGGTAAATGGAGAGAATCTAGTTCCCTGGAGAACAACATCATAACGTCTTTTCAGATAACAGTGGTTATTGTTTTGTATTACACATGCCTCATCAGATCAGATGGCCCTTTTAATGGATAATTACAATGAGAAATAAGAATTATACCAATAATTCTATTGTAATCTAGCATTTTAAAAAGTGCACCAATGCACTGACTTTTTGACCTAGCCTTTCTGTTAGTTGTAGGGTGGATGAGGAGGACCATGCATTATGTATTGATCATGTTTTGCATCTCAACTATACAAAACAGTTATGTTGACACATTTTTTATGAAACATCAAAATTCCATTTGCTCATATCATCAACAATCTCACTTAAATTTCTTTAAATATTGCGAGGCTGTCACACACACGCACACAATTTCAAATACATTTTCTTTGCTTACAGCTTGAATTTTAGTATTGGCAACTCTGTCACTTGTTTCCTTGAAGTCGGTGAACTTGTTTTCTTCATTTTCAATAAAATATCTGCTGAAAAGACAAATATGAATAATTGAAATTTGCCTTTCAAAGCAAAAAATAATGAGAAAATTGGGCAACTCAGCTCATAACTTAAGCAGTTGTAAAAGAGTGCATGCTCTTCAGCAAACCATCATAAAAGTCTGTTTGAAGTAAGAGTGCCTTATTCAGGTCTGGAGAAATGGTTCCATGGTTAGAAACACTTGCTTGTAAAGCATGCTGGCCACATTTCCATCCACCAGTACCACCTGAAGTGGCACATTCATCCCCAGTTCAATTACAGTGAAAGAGGCCCTAGTACCATACCCATCCTTTCTCTCCCTTCCTCTCTTCCTCTTTTTCTTTCTGTCTCCCTTTTTTCCCTATCTCCTTTTTTTCTCTCTCTCTCCATAGTTTCACATAAATAAAAAAATATTTTTTAAAAATGATATGTTACTCACTTTACCATTCCATCTGATATAATATTAAGGCATTTCTTCTAGATTTTAGGTTAAATAAAATAGGTTTCTTTCTGCTCTTCTTCAGGGAGATTTTAATTAAAATCTCACTCTGAGCATACATGACCATGAATTTTGCTATGAAAACTAGTTGCTAAAGTTGGGCTCTATAATTCTGACTCTTTGATGAGCACCCAGTTTTAATGCTAAATGTCTTTTATGCCATCAATATGAATGTCTGCTTTGATGTTTGGTATAAACCATAAGGTTTGAATGTTACCCAATAATTTAAATATTGTAGCTTGTGCTTATTGCCAAGAATTCACATAAAAGATGCTCTTAGATTTCTAATCTCCAGAGATACTGGTCTAATTCAGGTCAAATGAGGACTGCCAACCACCTTTGTACATACATTCCTATGTTGGACAAGAGCAATTTTGCTGAAGATTTTGTATATATATACACACATATATATATATATATATATATATATATATATATATATATTAAGTTTTATAATGGTTATAGCTCTAGATGAAATTTAAGCACTTATAAAAAATTTAAATTAGATAATTAGATAGAGGGGATGAAGAGATGGCTTAGTGGTTAAGGTGCCTGCCTGTGAAACCTACAGACCCAGGTTCAATTTCCCAGTGCCCACGTAAGACAGATGCACATGCATCTGGAGTTCGTTTGCAGCAGCTACAGGTCCTGGCATGCCCATTCTTTCTACCTGCGCTCTCTCTGTCTCTCTCAACATAAAATAAATAAATAAATGTTAAAAAATAAAATAATATAAATTTAGGTAGATAGATAAGATTATATCATGTGTGTCTAGGAGATACAGATTTACAACACAAAGCAAAATGTGTTTAATACTGGCTATGCTTTCATATAAACTCAAGATAAATTGTTTGATTTCAACAAATCAGTGGAAATCATCATAATAATTGACCATAATAATGGTATAGGTGTTAACATTGATAAGAACTGAAAATGGCCAGTAAGTGTACATAAAAGCATTGAAAACAACCTGAGCTGATCAAAATTCATTTTATTTATACACCAAAATGCTCTACCTTAAATATTCCTTTTTTATTTTTATTAAACATCAGCAACATGCAAAGAATTAGGTTTTGTTTTTAATTTTTTTGTTTTATTTTTATTTATTTATTTGAGAGCGACAGACAGACAGAGAGGAAAAGGCAGAGACAGAAAGAGTGAATGGGCACATCAGAGCCTCCAGCCACTGCAAATCAACTCCAGATGCATGCGCCACCTTGTGCATCTGGCTTACGTGGGTACTGGGGAATCAATCCTCAAACTGGGGTCCTTAGGCTTCACAGACAAGCACTTAACCACTAAGCAATCTCCCCAGCCCCGAATTAGGTTTCTTTATGACATTTTTCAAACAAATTCTTTTATTTCCTATCTCTTCTTTCACCATACTCTCTCCCCAACACATCCTCTCTTGACAATAGCCTTGCTTTCATTTTACAAGAGTCCGGTTGGCCACCCCATCCTTTCTCAATACCACTTGCCCTGGTTTGCATTCTCTTAGTTAGTGCCATAGCCTATAGAACACGAGCAAATAGTTCATTATCTAGAATAACTGATGTGATCACATAAAATTTGAGTTTTGGGACACAGAGAGATGAATTCTTGAGGGATAGAGAAGGCCAAAAATAAACTACCTTTTACTACTACTACTACTTTCAGTGAAGGGTATAATCATAATAAAAGTTTTGGAAGTCTAAGTTCTCAGACATTTCACATCTCCCACATTCATTACTTGCTTAAGGAAGCAAGGCGTTCTGACTAAAAGATCACTCGGGGAAGTGAAGCTCATTGTATTCTATAGGTTTAACCTGTGGTATTCAGAGAGTGGCTATGGTAGACTCTTTTTTTTTTTTTTTAAGACGGTTTTATATTCTCACCCTACCAAATTGCATCATTCATCTTTTCTATTTGTTTGGCCACAGTGGTTAGATGGAAACCTGCCCTTGAGACAGGTTGGGGGACAAAGTCTACTGTGTGCTCAGCAGGAGGGCTTCCCTAATAGAGCATCTACTGTGATGTGTTCACTGTGAAAGCCTAGGGACTGGAAAAGTGTAACTAGGGAACCATGCAAATACAAACATTTTATAGGAACATCACGATGGTATAAAGTGCTATATTTCCCTTGAATACAGTGAATTATGCTTAATTTAGTAACATTTATTATGCATCTACCATAGGCTCAGAATAGACAACCAGAGAGCTAACCGGATGAGTGGGAATAGATGTTTAGTAAAACACTAAGCAGAAAGCAAAACAAGTACAAATTGTAAGAAATTCCAAGGGAGAAAAGAAAGTGGACTATGATACGGCTTCAGAGGGCTACCATGGAAGGACTTTTCTGAGAATATAATATTTGAGTCCACAATTTGTGAATGAAGAAGAGAGGGCTGGGCCAGCATCATAGGCTCGGTGATCCATGCACTTATTCTAAGGGCAAACAGAAATCCAGGTGAGTTCCATGGGCAACTTGTATTTTAAGAAAAAATCATTCAGGTGGATTTATAGAGAATGGATTTTGGGAGACATCAAGATAGCATAAAGCTAATTATTAAGTTCTGCTCTATGGTACACATACCTAATCATTTATGCAATTGTCCTTGAATAACCTTGAGCAATGAATCAAACTTTATACTACTAAGCTCATTTAGGCTATTTCAAAATTATTTCCATTGTTTTGTTGACAGGTAATATGAGAAATATATAACTATTATATTCCTGGTGGTAAATACAAGTGGAATTGTAAAAACAATAGTTTACTAAAGATTTTTTAAGCTATCAGTGCTATCACTATTAATACAAAGACAAAAATAATTTTTCTCTTCTCAGAACTGGCATTTATCTCATCTGTGTCTGGCATGAGTTATAAAAATGACAAATGTTACCCTTCGAAGTTGAAAATAGAATGCCAGCTTAATTTTCACAAAAAAATATATATATGGTAAAACATGTGCAGCTGAGACATTCTTATCCTAAAGGTGATAATTTGTAAAATAGTGGATTTAATTAAACAATAGTGTTGATGGAAAAAAGGTATAATGGATAAAGAAATAAGTATTTTAGCTGTGAAAGCTTATTATTTATATACAGTTTTTTTTTTAAATTTTAGATGGTCCTGTGTATTACTTCAATATGAAACAAGTGATCTTTCAGTGAGCTATCCTCTCCAGCCACTAGCTTGATTTTATGTTATGTTATGCTATGTTATATTTTATGTTGTATTGTGTTGTGTTGTGTTTGTTAGGTTATGTCATGTTTGTTAGGTATATTAGGATTCTGTAGATGAACACAATTGATTGAATGGACATGAGTTACAAAGGGGGTCTGTTAGGTTCGTTTAGAGAATTTGGATTGTGTAGCTGCCTGTGGGCTGGATAGTTAGAGAACCCAGTAGCTGCTCAGTCCATGAATCTGGAAGCCTCGGCAGTCCTGATCTGGCACTAAAGGCCTGAAGAACTCCTGGACAGCCACAGCTTTTCAGTCTACATTGGAAGGCTGGTGAAGCAGGGTTCTGATGTCCACAAAGCATAGCAACAGCAGTGTAGGTGTAAATGTCAACAAGTAGAATGGCAGCCAGTGAAAGGAAGGGTCACCACTCAGCAAGGAGTTCTCCCTCCCTCCATCTCTCTCAGTCCATCAATTCTTCCTTGAAATGCCATCAGAGACTCACTCAAGGCATATCTCTTACTTGATTCCTACTCTGACCAAGATGACAATAGAACTGAAGTCATGTTATATTATTCATTTGTTTCTTATTTAGCAACAGTATCTTAATATATAGCCTTGGCCAGCCTACAACTAACTATTGCAGACAGTGCTGGCCTCAAACACAGTGTGGCTCCAGCCTCTTCCACCAAAGTGCTAGAATTACAAACATGACCTAGCAAGGTGGATTTCAAAATAAGGAAAGTATAAGTGATCATTCCCTATGCCATATTAACCTTATGGGTGAAACAAATACAAGTAGTTTTTGATATTTTATTAATTTATTTATTTGAGAGAGATAGAGAGAATGGGTGCACCGTGGCCTCCAGTCACTGCAAGTGAACTCCAGATGCATGTGCCACGTTATGCATCCAGCTTATGTGGGTCCTGGGGAATCAAGTACCTTAACTGCTAAGCCATCTCTCCAGCACTTTTTTCTTTAATATTTTATTTATTTATTTTTTATTACAGAAAGAAAGGGGCAGATAGAGAGAATGGGCATAGTAGTTTTACCCAAAGTAAATGTCTTTTCTTGCATATAATAAGCATAAAGCATGTAGTTTTGAAGAAATAACCAAGTGCCCATTGATTTAGGTGAAAAATAAAAGTACCTGTGGAAAATGCCTTTATCTAGATTGTCTATTTGTCGGTATTTCTGTGGTTTTTTTTGTTTATTTTCATTTATTTATTTGAGAGTGACACAGAGAGAAAGAGGCAGAGAGAGAATGGGTGCATCTGGGCCTCCAGCCACTGCAAATGAACTCCAGATGCATGTGCCACCGTGTGCATCTGGCTTACGTGGGTACTGGGGAATCAAGCCTCGAACCGTGGTCCTTAGGCTTTACAGGCAAGCGCTTAACTGCTAAGCCATCTCTCCAGCCCTGTGTTGTTGTTGGGTTTTTTTTTAATGGAAAGTATTTACAAGTATTTTTTATTTGTCCATAAAAGCACAAGAATGATTTTCAAAATTATTTTGTACAAAATAATTTCATTCATGGTTAAAATGATGTATCCTTTAACTCAAACTGTTCAAGTATATCTTAGTAGTACCTATAATAAACTGAGTGAAATAGCTGATATAATCAGGACATACCATGGTATATCAGTTCATATCACTATTTTACTGAACAGAAAACAACATTCAATAAAGATAACACGAGTCTTCATTTCTGAGTATAGTGTATCCCTGTGTATGGACACAGGCTCAAGCACACTTAGATACATATGTGCATATTAGTTCACATAATCTTACCATCTACATCTGATTCCCCTTAGAATGAGGGGTAACTTTTCATATTGTAATTCAAGATCACTTTTGAGCAGTGACTTAAAAAGATACTTCCAACTCTGTGAAAAGGTTTAGAGAATAATTGTTGCAGAAGTAGCAACCATGACATACACACACACACACACACACACACACACAGAGAGAGAGAGAGAGAGAGAGAGAGACACCGATGCTTTTACCCACCCATAGGTAAAAGGAAATCCAGTTCAAAGAGGCCAAGGCTGTAAGGGCATGCATCTATTGCTTCAAGGAAGCAAAGGTCCAGGGAAAAGTCTTTCTAAAGTGCCTTGGTGGCATCCCAGGGGACCTGAGTTGTCCATGCTTCATTCTTCTCTTCATCAGAGTCAGCCTGATTCACGTTAGCACTAGCCAACAATTGTTTGTGATTTCAAAGCATCTAGGATAACATGATCACAAGACATTCCAGAAATGCTCCATGAGGAAAAAGATCTCAGATGGCCTCTTCAGGCTCACCTTTATACTTTATGGTTAACATGTCTGCCATAAAGCCAAATCTGGGATATGGGAAGGAGTCCATCACTTTTGGCTTTAAACTATAGGGCTCTTCTGAGTCTCATGATCAAGGACATTTCTCCGGAAACATGTAAACAAGTAAGTATTAAGGTAAAGAGTCCTGGGCCTAGGATTACAAAGAAGATAGGGAACAGTGGATATCAAGTTTCAAAAGTAGAAAACAGAGGAATATGGTATGAAATGGAGATGTAATGAAAACAGCTTAGTTCATTCAAGAAAGGGGAGAAGTCCTAGATCTCCCACTGTAATGTTGTGCTTCTAAAACCTTCAGTGAAAACTATTCCAACAATTTCTCAGCATCTTTTGAACCAGAGAAGAAAGAATTATATCTGGAAAATATAGAACTGACTCAATTATGAATGGCCTATGGGTACAATGTACAAAAACAATGTACCAAAAAAATCTTCCTGTCTGTGGACTTAGGGATAAGTATACCCCGCTGTGTCTATAGATTAGATACAGGAATAACATTAGAATGTCAACCTCTTCTTATAGTGAGAATAGGCTAGTAGTAGTTTTCTGTAAGATGAATTCAACATTTCTGTCTTAATACTGTCACATACCTTTGATTTTACATTTTATTTCTCCTAATGTGTTTTAGGCTGCTTCCAGGATAAAACACACAGCATCATTATAATAAACATATGTAGAATAGAACTAATTAATTGTCTTTTTCTCAATTTTTAAGATCCTGACTTTAAGGACCTTGGCGTTTTGAAACCATTACCAGGTTGGTAAAATAGAAATTTAATAATGTTCAGAGGCCTTTGTTTTCTATGATGAAATATACTTCGGGTTTATTGTTCAAGCTCTATCTTTGTGTGTGTTTGGCATCTTTTCCTTTAGCGTGTGAGTTTGAGATGAGCGGCTCTGAAGGAATTGTAGAGTCCATACAGATTCTGAAGGAAGGAAAAGCTACTGCCAGCGAGGCCGTGGATTGCAAGTGGTACATACGAGCCCCACCGCGCTCCAAGGTCAGTCCTGCATGAAGTGCAGACGCCCATAAACAATGGAGTTGAGAAGCATATAGTGTTCACATGACTCTGCAGAACCTGGATATTAGAAATGCTTGACACATGTCAGAATGTTATCATAGGCTACCATTTTGTTTTGATTTGGAATGAGATGTGTTTTCCTTCCTGTCTCATCTAATTGTGCTGTAAAATGAAATATGGCAAGTTGGCTGAACAGATCATTTGAGAACCTAATGCAAGAGCCTACCTCTCTGGGACATGAATCAACCTGTTAGGCAAGCGCCCTGGTTAGGAGTAAAATTACATTTCTGTCCATCTTGTGAATATCTGCAATTTGTTTTCAATGCAAAGTTATATCTATGAAATAAATGAGCAGGGCTTACTAAATCATTTATCTTTAGCATATAAAATATAGGTGTGACAAATTTCAGTAGTGATAAGAGCTAAGGAAGCTTGTACCCATTTGAAGGGGACAAGCCTGTAGCTACCTACTAAGCTCATTTGACTGTCATGTGACTACCATGACCCATGATTGAATTGACTTAGTGACTGTAAAACTTCAAGCACTGTGAAAGACTAATGAAACCAATGTCTGCCTGGACTACCGAGTGAGTTATATCTGAGCCCACACACCTTAGAGAGACACTTTCTCAAATAAATAAAGAGAGAAAGAGATCAATGATAGAACAGTTGCTTAACATGTGCAAGGTTCTAAGTTCAACATTTAATAACAAATATAAATATTTTAAAAATTAAAAAGCTATTTGACATTTGTAACAGAAAACCATAGGTACCTGTTTTGATGATCACAGGGCTTAAATTAGCTAATAGAGCATGTGTGGCAACACATGTAAGTGCTTGCCATATTTCTTCACCTGTATGAAGGAAAAACTTCCTTTAAAAGGCTACTTGTATCAAAGGAAAAGTGTGCCCAGCACCTTGCTGCCTTAAGCAACATGTTGTCGAAACAGTGTTAAAGAGCAGTGTAAACACACGCCTCTTTCTCTCAGCTGGTAAATACGCTGTCTTTTGTGAAAGCCCAGGACAACAATGCCCAGTGTACCTGTCTGTCACTGAGTCTGGCAGCCCATGACCTAGAGGGCACGCTGCCTACAGAGCTCAACAAAGGTGGCTCTACTGTGACAGACTTTCTGTGTTCAATTAAAGGTGAGAGGACAGGAAGCTGCTCTGAATGCTGCAGGGAAAAGTGGGAAGGGGGTTAACTCCCTATGTGGGCTTCCTGTTTATGGAGATCATAGCAGTTTATGAGAGGAAACTATCAACGCACAAGTGAAACTGGAAATGGCTTGCTGTGAATATTTGAATGATACACATCCTGACGAAGCACACAGCGCAGTGAAGATGATAAATAGCTTACTTGCTTCTCCGGATTGATATAAATTACACATTGCTTCCTGGCATGTGATAAGCAGTGTCCATGCAAAGCACAGCTCTCACGTCAAAGGGGAACATAGGATTTAAGTTACCCTGAATTCTATGGTCCAATGTGTTAACAATTTCAAGAAGGTTTTATGGTTACCAACAAAGAAACAAAAATCATCAATCAAGGCACTTTTCAAATACACTGGAGGAAACACGAGATAGGCTGGGTTACAGTAAGGCAGGGAAGTCTCTGCTATAAGCTTCAGATGTTATCTGACGACATTCTTAGCCTTTGGGATGATGGAAGCTGATGATCTGCTAGTACATTCCAAAAAGCTTGCATTTGATCACCAGATAGCCACAAGGATGGGTGTTAGGTGGAACACAGAGGGGAGGCAATAAGTGGCTATTAAAGGGCTAAAGGTTAACCCAAGACAATTTGGCTTTGATCCCACATCCTTCCATCTCTCTATAATCACAGAAGTTCGATGAATCCATTTGGCCTTGTTTGAAGAGGTGCAACTGCTTTATCGGAATTGTAGTTTACAGTAAATATTGTAATATTTGATATTTCCTTTATTAACGGAGATGGTCCCCTCTAACTAGAAATTTGATTAGTCCACAGTTTTTAGGCTGTGGAAAATCTGAGCAAAAAGAATGCTGGAATTTGCTTACTGAAGGGATCATTTAAGTAGTCAGGATAGCGAAGGTATCTCTGACTTAACCATGTGGTAAGGAAGTATACTTACTTCCGTGAGCAAACGCTAGATACATTTAGACACGAGGGCAATGGTGGGGGGAGGGCATCAGCATGTCCAATCATGGGTCTGGCCCAGAAAAGATCCACCAACATGGAATGACAGGAAACCAAACCATAGTAATGACTGGCACCTGAATTCCAGGCTAGACCTTAGGTATCTGTAGACATCCAGCTCAAGCCAAGTGTCTGTCACTCCATTAACTCATGGAAAATATAAACTGATCTATATCTAGAGGAAAGACATAGCAGCATTCTTCAAACATTTGAAGGGCTGTCAATAAAGAGGATAATATTTAATCTGCATACATGGGAGGGCTGCAGCATATTTTAATTTTTAAGATAGAGATATGTAACATTTAATTCAATATACTGCACTGAGGATTTTTGTTTTAATAATGAAGATCAAATGAGATTCCCAGAGAGGAATGCAAGCAGAACTTGGCAGGGATTTTGTATAATAATTAAAAATCCAGTAATTTTTTGGCAGAGATCATATTATGAAGTCTTCTTAAATCCAAAATCTCATGAATCTATGATAAGGGACTTGCTGAAATATTTGGCTAATTAGTAATGTAGCTGGAGCAAGAGCGATAGCTTCTATATGAGGCCAGTTTAACATCACAAAAACTCTATATTTGAGGAAATGATCAAGTTTGTTGGAACATGATATGAGACATGAGTCAAAAAAATTAATAAAATGCCACAAGGAAGGTAATTAATATTTTTTGTAGAATGAAACTCTAGCGTTTGTTATCTGAATATGATTTTAACATCTCAAATATAATTTTAATTTTTTACCTATCTCAAAAATATTCAGACTCAATTTAGAAATCCCATCAACATAACAGTTGGTAGAAGGACATTCAGCTTACATTTTGAATATGTCAAGGTAGCACACATCTGATTATATGAAATCACCTGGCAAAGGGTGTTTGGGGATTCCAGGGAAACTATCATACCTTTGACCTTGGTTGAAGTGAGGTGTGTTAGTTTAGCCTGATCTGATCATACAGCCCTTAAAAACAGAATTTTCTTTTGTTGTGGGCAAAAGGAGAGTCAGAGAACCAGAGGACCCAAGAACCTTTCTGAGTGTGAAGGTTTCTGGCACCTGATGAAAAGCCATCAGGGGGCTAGAGAGATGTTATAGAAGCACTTGCCTGTGAAACCTATAGACTCAGGTTCGATTCCCCAGTACCCAAGTAAGCCAGATGCACGTGGTGGCACATGCATCTGGAGTTCATTTGCACTGGTTAGAAGCCCTGGCCCACCCATTCTGTCTCTTTCTCCTTCCATAATAAATAATAAAATAAAATAAAAGCTATCAGGAAAATAGAGGTGTTGGTCTTAGAACTTCCAGTACTTGCCCTTCCAGTGTCAGGAATGAGTGCTTCCAATCTGTGGACAGCAACAAGTGGGTCATATTTATAGCTGATACATCTGAGGTTGTTTCTTATGGGTCTACAGGAAAATAACATAATAAACTAAAGGTGATAACTAGAACTGAACACAAGTAAAAAGATATCAGTGGTTCTTAGGATTAAGACTGCTTTCATTATCTTTAAACATGAAAATACAATTAAATAAGCCCAGTAAGAATTCTAACTAAGTACCTAACAATCAGTGAAAATGTCATGGTTCAACTTTTTAAAGTTAAAGGTCATTTGCATAATGTGAGTTTTACAGGAGCAAATGGCTATGGAAAGTCTTAAATAATTGCTTCAGTATCTATTTTGCACAAAATCATGATTTAAGGGGGGGGGAACATTGTGAGCAGTAGGTATTAAATTTTGTATGTAAATACACTGCTTAGTAAATTTAACTCAGTGTATTTGTTTTGCATATAAACAAGGAGACTGT
This sequence comes from Dipus sagitta, assembly GCA_036346955.1. Classification (NCBI taxonomy): domain Eukaryota; kingdom Metazoa; phylum Chordata; class Mammalia; order Rodentia; family Dipodidae; genus Dipus; species Dipus sagitta. Next base: position 46,943,017 of record CM070785.1, read on the forward strand.
CTTCCATATTAAAGTGGTTTGAACAACAGATACCACAAAAAAAATGCTTTCGATGATCAGAAGTTTCCCATGTCTTTTTCAATAAATCATTTTGTCAGCTCCAGCTCTTTCTGACTGATTAAAAAGAAGAATGCATCAAAATGATGCACTGAGAAGAGATTCCAATCTGTCTCTTTCTCTAGTTATATATTATTCTGTTTATCATCTTCTTTGCCTTAGTGGAGGGCTAAAAGAGTTTCTTCCTTCTTTTCTTCCTAACTTTCTTTTTTTTTTCACTTTCTTCTTCTCTCTCTCTTTTTTGTCAGTTAATTTCTTTTCCTTAGCATTATTGTGGCAAAGGATTTATGCTGATGAGATACTCATTCTAATCATAGCATGAAGAAGACTTACGCATAGCAGGCTGGAGCTGGTGACAGAAAACTTGGTCACTTTTTATGGGGTAGAATTTAACTTTTGCCCTTGCAGGTTGGCTCTAGTGAACTGAGTGATTTGCTAGTGTGCTTCTTGTAAGATATAAAAATAGGAATTTAAAAAGTCACAGTTCCTTTAGAAGATATGTGTTTACATACTCCAAAACATGTGGCAATAATGCTTTTTTAAAAAAATATATTTTATTTATTTATTTGAGAGAGAGAAAGAGGGAGAGAGACAGAGAGAGAGAGAGAGAAAGAGAAAGAGGGAGAGAGAGAGAGACAGAGAGAGAGAGAATGGGTGCCCTAAGGCCTCCAGCCACTGCACAGGAACTCCAGATGCATGCTCCTCCTTGTGCATCTGGCAAACGTGGTTCTTGGAGAATTGAACCAGGATCCTTTTGGCTTTGCAGGCAGATGCCTTAACTGCTAAGCCATCTCTCCAACCCGACAATAATGCTTTTGATGTGAGAAGGAACTTAAATAACAGACCCTAACTGTCACGAGCTAGTCAGGCACCTCTTGGATATCATAAACATGCTTCAGGAATATTCAATGGCAGATGACAGACCAGATATACAAACTGACTTTGTTGTTGTTGTTGTTGTTCTTTTATGGTATTGTATGGCTCTAGCCCAGGCTGACCTGTAATTCACTATGTAGTCTCAGGGTAGCCTCAAACTCAAAGAGATTCTCCTGCCTCTGCCTCCAACCTGTTGGGATTAAAGGTGTGTGCCACCACACTTAGCTTACAAACTGACTTTCTAATGACCATAACACTTTCATATAAAATAGGACTGTTTTTTGAAGGAAGGCTACCCTTTTTTTTTTTTTTTTTTACTTTCCATTTTTATTTATTTATCTGATGAAAGAGAGTATTAGTGTACCAGGGCCTCTTGCAGCTGCAAAGGATCTCCAAAAACATGTGTTACTTTGTTCATCTGGTTTCATGTGGGTACTAAGGAATCAAATCTGTGCTCTCAGGCTTTGCAAGCAGGTGCCTTTAACCACTGATCTGTCTTCCTTTCCCAAAATAAGCCTATTTTTAAAGGATTTTAAGATGGCTAGTTATGTTATGTAGACACATTTGTGATCTATGAACTTCATGATATTCAGTTTGTTTTCTACCAAGTCTCTTTACAATATGGAAGTAGTTCTTTATGCTTGCTTACCTTGATTTGATTTCTTTCTATACTTAATTTGGTTTTCTTTAAGATCATAACATTCTCTCAGGACTATAGGTCAGTGAACATTTTTCCCAGAGTTTCTGTGATATTATAATGTTCAGTATTCTAGGGAGGATAATGGTAGTTGGGATTCAGGAGATCTGAGTACATTGCCAACTCAGGGCTAAAATGTTTGGGTCATTTTGAAAAGTGACATTCTTTTTTTTTGTTCAGTTTTTTATTTATTTATTTGAGAGTGTCAGAGAGAGGAAGAGGCAGATAGAGAGAAAGAGAGAGAATGGGCACGCCAGGGCTTCCATCCACTGCAAACGCACTCCAGACGCGTGCGCCCCCTTGTGCATCTGGCTAACGTGGGTCCTGCGGAATCGAGCCTCGAACCGGGGTCCTTAGGCTTCACAGGCAAGCGCTTAACCGCTAAGCCATCTCTCCAGCCCTGAAAAGTGACATTCTTACTGTTACTTTTCTTAATATTTAATTATGATAACACTAATCTATTGTTGTTTGGGGGAATTGCATAAAAAATCAACAATATTAAGATATTTCTTGTAAGCTCCCTATTTTGTATAACACGTTACTATTTCTACAGTGCTTCTATTTTCAGTGTAAGAAAATATAAATGAGAGCAAGGGAGATATCTCAGATAGCAAAACACTTGCCCTATAAAAATGAGGACCTAGGATTGATTCCTAGTTCCCATGTAAACATGCCAGGCGCAGTGTTGCACACAGCGTATCCCCAGGCTGCTCAGAGGGAGGAGACAGGAGAATCTGTGGGTCTTATTAATCAGCTAGAATAGTCTCCCAGCCCATGAGATACCCTGTTGACAAAGGATGGAAAGTCGACTTGACAAATGACAACAAAAGTTGTCATCTGACCTCCATACACATGTGCACATGCACCTGTATACTCATATGCACGCACATACATATAAACATTCATACACACACACACACACACACACACATGCTAACCATACAGACATGTAAAATAAAAAACCAGTATACTAGTTGTGGTCTCAATATTGGTCTCTGTATTGGAACTGAATTGAAACCTTCATTCATTAAATATATTTCCTTTTGTGAGCATAGTACTTGGATTTTACAATGTTTAAAAATTATTAAGAAGTTGAATTATTTCTACTGCACTTCAAAAATGTGGAAAACATTGTGTCACTTGCCCAAGACAGGGTTGGTTTCATTGGTAAAATTGTATTTCCTGTTGAAATTTCATATTTTGAGAGTTGATAAATTGTGTTGTATTTCTTGCTTAGTAATTTTGGAGAGATGGCTTAGTGGTTAAGTGTGTGCCTGTGAAGCCTACAGACCCCAGTTCCAGGCTCGATTCCCCAGGACCCACAGAAGCCAGATGCACAAGGTGGCGCATGCATCTGGAATTCATTTGCAGTGGCTGGAGGCCCTGGTGTGCCCATTCTCTCTCTTTCTCTCTCTCTTTCTGTGTCTCTGTCTGTCTGTCTCAAATAAATAAATAAAAATAAAAACAATAAAAAAGTTTGTTATCATACAAGAATACCTAGATTTTGGTTGAATTTCTATAGAATTGTCAGAATTTTGTCTTTTATTCAGGAGAAAGCAAAGTCATGGGATGAGAGGAAGATCATTTAAATCGAGCCAAGCCAGCTGTGATTGTGATAGGAGACAGAATTTGGCTAGTCAGTCAGGGTAACAGAACCCCAAGAAGTGAAGAAGTTTTTATATACCTTGGCTAAAAGCAGGGGATGTCACTAAGCTTACAGAAACCTGAATGTTACACCCTCCAGGAAAGATTTCTAGATTAAGTCTGCATGTTCTAGGCTTAACCCCCCTTCTCTTCACCCAGCTTAAGCTGTAAGCTATAATCACATCTTTCTGAATCTTATCATCTGGTCCATGGATTTCATTCTTTAAATTCACTGGACCAAAATCCAGGAACACCCCAAATTATCAGCACAATAGCATACAAGGATCCCAAAATTCCTATCTCAAAGGCTCACACCTTTATTCCTAGCACTTGGGTGGCAGAGTTAGGAGGATTGCACTGAGTTCAAGGCCAGTCTAAGACTACATAGTGAATTCCAGGTCAGCCTGGGCTAAAGCAGAATAAACAAAAAAGAGTCAAAGATTTTAGTCTTATTTAAGTCACCCATACCAACTTGTTTCTTAAGTAAGTTATTTTGTACTTTTCCAGTCTAGTAAAAGTTATCTAAAAAAAAAAATTCCTCTCCTTTTTAAAAATAATTATTGTGACTGTTTGAAAAAAAAAGTGCAGTAGATGCTGAAAACTTAAAGGCAGCAGTTTTTAGATGTATTTCTTCTGAATAGAGACTATACTGGAAGTCTATGGATAATTTTGAGAACGTAGTATTACGTTGGTGTTGCAGTCAGGTTAGCATTGCTGGTAGAAATCACTCAACCAAGAGCAGCTTGTGGGGGAAAATAAAAGAGGTTTATTTTGGCTTACAGGCTCAAGGGGGAAGCTCCACGAAGGCAGGGGGAAAATGACGGCATGAGCAGAGGGTGGATATCACCCCCTGACCAATACAAGGTGGACAATAGCAACAGGAGAGTGTACCAAACATTGGCAACGGGAAACTGGCTATAGCACCCATAAGCACATCCCCACAATATACTGCCTCCAGGAGGCGTTAATTCCCAAATCTTCATCAGCTGGGAACCTAGCATTCAGAACACCTAAGTTTATGGGGGACACTTGAATCAAACCACTACAGTTGGCAAGAGGATATTCCAAATGGGTGATAGAGTAATAGTTGAGCTTTTGGTGGAATAATCTAAAACAATAATCTTTTTTTTTTCCTTTTTTTCTTTTTTTTTTTTTTTGGTTTTTCGAGGTAGGGTCTCACTCTAGCCCAGGCTGACTCGGAATTCACTGTGGAGTCTCAGGGTGGCCTTGAACTCATGGCGATCCTCCGACCTCTGTCTCCCAAGTGCTGGGATTAAAGGCGTGCACCACCACGCCTGGCTAAAACAATAATCTTTACCTGAGGCGGTACAGGCTTTCTTAAGGTGTGTGACTCACAGGTGGTGACAATGTCAGCTAATTTAAAATCAGCACAACAGAAGTTTGAAATTTTAGGACAGCTTTCAACTGAAATATTACAGATAATTTAGATGTGAAAACCCCTTATATGAAAAGCATTATACAACTGGTTTTCCACTACTAAATTTCATTTATTACCTCATAGTTCTCTATTTTATTTTTCTTTCTCAAAATTAGATCAAGGTATGCTTTCTTGGATGATTATACTTTATTTCCAGCTTCCTACAAGTCTACACAATATTGTACTTTATTTTAAAAGCTATTTCAAATAATCCGTAGCACATGAAAATCATTATTTTTAGCACAATTAAGACAATAGCATATGAAAGTCTAGTGATATTTCATGAAAGCTGAAGAAATGAGGTCAAGAAAGAAAATAGGACTTCCAGTTAATCATATGTCGTTATATCTATGCCTAGATGTTGATAGAGTCCCTAATACATGACACACTTGGCTTAGAAGCTAGAATATGGAACTATCGAACTGTAACCCACCTTTTCAGGAGTGAGTAGTGTAGCACAAAGGAGGTATCACAGTAGCTATGGATTACAATTTGTTCAAATTCATAATTAAGTAGAGAAAAATTCTGTGAAGGTGGTGGAGTGGGAGAAGTGGGGATTTCTGCCCTGGGCATGGAGTAGTAATTAAAGTATGCCGTGGACAGACCTGGATGGGCTACCACGGAAGAGCGGGAAAGTCATACCTGTGTGAAAAGTATGGTGTTTGGAAATAAATGTGAGGTGCTGGGCTATAACAGGGAAGAAAATTGTCAGATTGCGTCTTTCAAATGTTTTTTTTTTTTTTAAATCATACGTCAGTTATAGATTTAGGCTAAAAGCCTGTGATTATTGATTTGGTACTTAGAAATATAACTTCGACTGGTTGGGGGATATGAAATGAACTGCAGAGACTAAGTTGTGGAAGCACCCCAGGCTGGTTATGAGACTGAACATATTCTGTGACTGAACAGATTCTGTAAATGAACATATTCTATATCAAAGTCAGGGAAGATAACTGTTTTATAGGTGAAATTAACATAGAACAGGGCCTAATTTGATAATGACATTGAGGACAAATGATGCATTTCTGTTAGTTGAGGTAGTCACATTTTAAATTTGGGCTAGGCATTAGGCATACCAGATATGGGAAAAAGTTGTTCCATGAATTTCACAGTTAATTAATTAATTTATTATTTGATATGTACATATGTGTATGATGTGTGCATATGAACATGGGTGTGTCACAATGCATGTGTGAAATGCTGAGGACAGCCTTGGGGTGTTTGTCTTCTCCTCCCACCTTGCTTGAGACAAGGTCTCCTTTGTTTTCCCATTGTGCACCAGTCTGTGGCTTGTGAGCTTCCCATTTCTCTTGGTTCCTCCTCCCACTGCCATATGTGCAAAGGGATTACAGATGTGCACTACTCTGTGTCTGGCTTTATGTGAGTGCAGGGAATTAAATTCTGGAGGTAAGCTTGCAAGCAAGCACCTTTAGCCACTGAGCCCCTATAGTTTCTAAAATAAAAAAAAAAGATGCATGTAGAAGAATGTAACAGATAGACTTATAAATAAAGGTATATCTTCAGTTTATATGCATGCTAGATTAAGGGAACTATGTTTAAGAAGAAATAGTCTATTGCTATGCATGCTAAAATAATAATTAGAAAAAGAAACACTTAGGTACTACTGTGTTAAAGGAGTCAGTTTTAGTTCAGAGTTATTCCAGATACCTCTCTTCTGGTGCTAAAGTGTTTTTGTTTTTCTTGATTTTTTTTTAACAATTCCCATGGTTTCACATTATACTTTGGTGTCATGATCTAACTGATGCAGACTGTCAGCACTTCATTCCATTCCCCCCCCCCATTATTTCCTCAATGCCTAGACTTGTGTCGGTAACCAATGAGGAGGGCAGGCTCTGACCACTGCTGAGTGAATGGATGAATGAACAGATGCCTTCTTTATAGACTCATTTCTGATTCCAGTGATTACTTGTGACTCTGAATTCATATTGGAACAGAGTCAAATCATGTCCCTTGATCAAGAGCAGTGTGTTTGAAGCAGTGCAGCCTTGGGGAAGTTTTCTGTACTGCCGGAGGCTGAGGTCTCAAATGCCTGATTTCCATTTTATGCCATGTGTGTCTGTGTTGCCAAATCTGACTATAACAACTCCTGAGTCACAGACTTGCTGTAAGGGTGTTTTTGTGTTTCTTTATTATTTGCAGGAAGAGAGAAGAGAGAGAAAGAGAGAGAATTGATAGTGGGCCTCTTGGCAGTGCAAGCAAACTTCAGGTGCATGTGTCATTCTGTGCATCTGGCTTTACCTGGGTAGTGGGGAATCGAACCCAGAACCAAGGCCTTTAGGCTTTGTAAGCCAGGGTTTTAACTGATGAACCATCTTTCCATCCCTTAAAAGAATGGTTTGTGAAGTAGATTGACCAGGACTACTCACTCACTGAGTGCAATTTAACTGTTATCTTTATATATCTAGCTCAGTGGCTTGGCTATAAGTATGACGAGACTGTTCGTAAACTACCTTGGCCTTATGTGACTATCACTATGCACCACCGCAAACATGGAATGGGGTAGTTATGCTAAATAATTAAACAGCCTGAAACCAGAGGCTATTTTAGTATATATTTTTTGCTTTTCTTTAATATTAATGCACATTATTTCTTCGCGTCTATGATCTTTTTTAAGTAAAAAATAGTGTATCTTTAACAAGAATGTGCAAGGGGTTCTTCAGACAGTCTCCTAACCAAAGTAAAATAGTACATAAGTTTGCAAACTCATAATTGATTCGAAGTAAATCATTAGATGACATCAAGATTGTTTGGAAAAAAATACTCAGCTCAGGGAAATGCTGCAATTAAGTTGAAAAACAAACAAACAAAAAAAAGTAGTGAGCAGGCCATGGTGACACATGCCTTTAATCCTAGCACTGGGGAGGCAGAGGTGGGAGCATTGCTATAAATTCGAGGCCATCCTGAGACTACATAGTGAATTCCAGGTCAGCCTGGGCTAGAACGAGACCATACCTCAAAAAAATAAAAAAAAAAAAAAGCAGTAATAGCGTTTGAAAAAATATTAAACATAATTTTTTTTTCTTGCTCGTACATCTTCCTGATATCCAAAAGGGGGAAATAATAGGATTGATTGCAATCAGGACTGTCTTGTGAGCCTTCTCAAGAGAAAGGAAGTTCTAGCACTTCCTACTTTACTTTTTTTTTTTTTTGAAGTGGGCAAATTGTTTCATCTTTCTTTCACAGATTTACTTACGATTCTTGGACTACGAGATGCAGAATTCAAACGAATGCAAGAGGAACTTTGTGGCTGTGTATGACGGCAGCAGCTCCGTGGAGGATTTGAAAGCCAAGTTCTGCAGCACGGTAGCGAATGACGTGATGCTGCGCACAGGCCTCGGGGTGGTCCGCATGTGGGCGGACGAAGGCAGTAGGAACAGCCGATTCCAGATGCTTTTCACGTCCTTTCAAGAACGTAAGGTTCCCTCACTTGCTTTTGCCCTTCAAATGTGTCCCAGGATGAGGATGCAAGTCTTATAAGCAGTTAACTTTTTTGTTTGTTTGTTTGTTTGTTTTTCATGCAGCATGGGCCCAGCAGGACACTCCCTAATAAGTCTTTAGCACCACTGAGGTTTCTGTTTCTTCATTTTGGTCCAGTGACAAGAGTGTTACACATTCCAACCTGAGCACTTGTTTCAGCATGAGCCCCGCAGCCTTGCTTAAGAGAGTGCGCAGGACGCCAGCAGGAAATGAACTTTCTCTTTGATTGAGCGAGAATGACGCATGTGTCACTGGCACAGCAGCTGTAGATGAAGCTTGAGTTAAAATTGGGAAAACAAAACAAAACAAAACTGTCCAGGGGGGTCGTGGTGGCGCATGCCTTTAATCCCAGCGCTCAGGAGGCAGAAGTAGGAGGATCACTGAGTGTTCAAGGCCACCTGAGTGAGACTCCATAGTGAATTCCAAGTCAGCCTGAGCTAGAGTGAGACCCTACCTCGAAAAAGAAAAAGAAAAAAAATAACCTGCAGAAATATATGTGGTAGATTTTCTTTAATAACCTTGTCTTGCAGTTCAACTTAGTTCAAATAGGTTTGTGAACACAGAGTCACAATTGAAGAAGGGAAATAAAGAGAATTGCGTGGAAGTGAATATAAAAAATCAGAAACTATAGTGGCATGAGGACTTATGGACAACATTATTTGTGAAATGTATTGCACATTTCTACTAAATCGTGTAACACCCATGTGTACTGGACTGTGTCGCTCATATGTATGGCAAAGAGGAATTATATATAATTTTCCTTCAGAAGAATGGCTTACCTGATAGAATGGTCTCAAAATCCGGGAGCATGACAAAAAATAATCTGTATTATCATGGAAAAGACACTTTTACTTTATCAGGTTATAACGTCCTTAATGTCATCAATGCTGTTATTCACTTCTAGTACTCAGCATGTTTTACCCACTAGTCAAATGCCACACACATGGGTGGTCCAAACTGAAAGAGTTGGCTTTTATTCTGTAGGAAAGCTAACCTATCTGATAATTAAATGCATTCTGAACATAGTAGTACAGTTATTTAGCTTCTTAGGAACTCATTTATTTCCAGGAGTCAAATGATACATATTTGAAAATCAGTAATGAGATTACTGCCTATTTTGTAAGTAAGAAAATAATCCACTTGGGCATAGAGATGGCTACCACATTAGGTAATACTTCCATTGAATTATCAAAAGTACCGGGCGTGGTGGCGCACGCCTTTAATTCCAGCACTCGGGAGGCAGAGGTAGGAGGATTGCTGTGAGTTCGAGGCTCAAAAAACCAAAAAAAAAAAAAAAAAGAATTATCAAAAGTGTTTTATATTTTATTTACCAAAGATTTTTCTAATAATATGGTTTAATATATTTGCATACTTTAAAAATATTTTTATTGCCGGGCGTGGTGGCGCACGCCTTTAATCCCAGCACTCGGGAGGCAGAGGTAGGAGGATTGCCGTGAGTTCGAGGCCACCCTGAGACTCCATAGTGAATTCCAGGTCAGCCTGGGCTAGAGTGAAACCCTACCTCGAAAAACCAAAAAAAAAAAAAAAAAAAAAAAAAATATTTTTATTTACCTATATGAGAGAGGGACAGACTGAGAGACAAAGAGAGAGTATATATGGGCATGCCAGGGCCTCCAAACACTGATATCAAACTCCAGATGCATGCACCAATTTGTGCATCTGGCTATGCGTGGGCACTAGCTAATCAATTTTGTACCATCAGACTCTGCAAACAAGCACTTTTAACTGCTGAGCCATCTCCCCAGCCCCTGCATTACTTTTTATGATGTCACTGACCTTACCTTTAAGAATCATCTTACATTAAAAATGATTATATTTAGCCAGGAGTGGTGGTGCACACCTTTAATCCCAGCCTTTGGGAGGCAGAAGTAGGAGGATTGCTGAGAGTTTGAGGCCATCCTGAGACTACATAGTAAATTCCAGGTCAGCCTGAGCTAGTATGAGACCCTACCTCAGAAAACCAAAAAAAAAAAAAAAAGATTATATTTGAATATGAATTTTGAATGCAATTATAATTGACCAACTGTGAGGAATTAGTTACATGTTTAAGATTAACTAACGGCCCAGTATGGGAAAAATAGAGACCTTAGTGAATTGTGCATGTTCAGTTGAGTCACTTGCTTTTTTTTTACTGCTTTGAGTTTCACACCTGAATCCATCCAGTGACAGGGATGGGAGCTTCACCACAGGGAGCTATAGTTCTAACCTCTTAGGAGCTCAGCTGCTTTTCTACTCTCTCAGCTTTTGCACACGAAATTGTCAGTCCTTGGTAGAAGGGTAGGCTCTTTCTGTTGTGAACAGAAAAGCAAGTAAAAATATATTTAAAAAATTGAATCTTTTAAGGTCTTGTGGAAATTAAAATAACTTCCTAAATTAAAACAATTGGATCCCATGCTAGCTTATAGGACCATGAAGTCTATGCTACAGAATTATTTAATAATAAAATCACTCAATAGCCTTTGAGTTTCAGGAGGAATGGAGCTAAAGCATTCTGAGATGAAGGAAAGGTTAAGGGTGCTGAGTGTGGAAGCTTCCTATAATACTCCTACTCCACTTTAAGACGGCGACACCACAAAATAGCTTCTGACATCATTTGGTAATTAACTTATAGCCTATGACAAAAGTTATCCTGAGGATATGAATAACATTCTTAATCAGTTCACCATTAGTTGGCCAAAAGGGAAACTATCTTGAGCCCATCTTAGGGGATGATGTATTTGTAGGTGGTAACTCTCAAAACTAAAGTAAGACTTGAGGTAAGGCAGCTGCTGACCCCAGAGAAGAGGAAAGTGACTTTTGCCTGCCTGTGAGAGACAGTGGAGCTTAGTGTCTCTGGTCACCAGTGCTCGAGGAGATGAATATACTGGTTTTATGATGATAGAAATCACAGCAAACTAGCGTGGCAAGCATCACCCATGGCAGTATAGGCTGCAGTCAACTTACTGAGTCCAATGTGGTAAGGATTAGCTATCTTCCTTTAGCTGATTCTAGTAAAATATGAGGAGGAGAAATAGATGAAAGAAAGAACAGCTAAACAAAGAGCATGAAGACTGCATCATTTTGAAATCGCAGCCTCCTCTACTGGTAAAATAAATGAATGAATGAATAAATAAATAAATAAAAGTCAGAAATGACAACTGAATGTGTAACATAGTAGAAAGCCTGAACTGATGGCCTGTACAAGTATGAATAATCCTTGGGAGTCATCCAAGGCCACAGTATTCAGTAATAAGAATACCCTTTTCAGAGACATAAAGGGCGTCTTGACACTCTTCACGTGAATGTAGGGGCCTCCTAAAGGATTTAAGGATCTGCCCCTTCCTCAGACATCTTGGTATGTGCCAAGAGAAAAGACCATCTCAAATTGATTTATACAATGACTTCAGTTTATGCGAGCAAAACTCGCTGACTTTCAGGCAAAGCCCTCCACGTTCCTGAGACCCTTGTTTCTGCAGATAGGCTTTTTTACATGGACTGAAAGGGACACAAACAGAAACAAATAATCCTGAAATCCCAATAGCATGAAGCAATCTGATAAGACATTTCAGCCACATAGACATATTACCTGTCCTGAGAAAAGGAGATATCAGAGCTTGAAAATTTAATGAAGAAAATATAGCACTATCACTGTTGGATTAAAAAAAAAATACTTTGGGAGTTGTTGCAGTTTCCTTCAACTTGCTGAACAAACATCTGACCAGAAGCAGCTTATGGGAAGGAAGGATTCATTCCAGGCTTGTAAAATCCAGGGGAAACACCATTAGCTGGAAGAAGTTGTCTCTCTCCCAGAGATCCATTCACAGCAGAGAAAGAAAAACCAACACTCGCAAACCAGAAGAGCCAGAAAACACAAACACTCAGTGCCCAAACCCCTCATAATACATCTTAGGGGCACATCCACTGTCAGCCTGCTGGAGACTCAAGTTGTAAGCTTAATCAAAACTATTCCAAGGTATGGGTGGACAAATATTTACATTCAAACCCCTGCTAGTGTATTCACACATATCTCATTTCTCCCCTTTTGTGATCATTAATTTCTGTTGACAAATTCACAAGATAATGAATCAAATATGAGATAAGTAAGCCTCATGGGCAGGTCTATAAAGACCATTTCCAGAAAGCATTAACAAGGGGAGGAAGCCCTTGCCCCAGGATGGGGAGCCTTTCCAGTGGCAGCCTACGTTTGAAGAGATTCTGGAAGAAAATCTAGTGTCTTCTGCGTGGCTTTCAGTGCTACCTGCTGGTGCGTGCATCCACCCTGTTGCTGTATCCTTAAGAAACACCCGACGCCAGCTTGTTCAGCCCTCCAATGTGGACTGAAGATCAGTGGCTGTCAAGTGATTCTTCAGATATTAGGTATCAAATTGAGACTGCTGAGACATCCAGCCTTGTGGACTGAGAAGCTACTGGGTTCTCAGACCCTCTAGCATGCATGTAACTATTGTCATTCTACCCAGCCTGTACAGTGCAAGCTAATCTAATATATCTAATATATAATGTAATAAATTCTCCAATATGTATTGTATCAGTTTGTTTCTCTAGAGAATCGTGATTAATGCATCTTTTGAACTAGAATCTCAGGCCTAATCCTTTTCTCTGTGTGTGAGGAGTTTATGGGACAGAGTACCAATGCTTTTAGTCTCATAATCCCACATACGGAGAAGACTTTGAAGCTGGCCATAGCCCTCAGGGTCCCCAAGGAGGACAGGACACATGGGAGCCACATTTACATCAGATTCAGATATAATTTATACCAGAAAGGGCTGGGAAAATGACTTGCAAGTAAGAGGCCCCCGCTGCTCAAGGACGACAGGCTGAATTCAGTCTCCAGCACTCATGTAAAACTGGGCAGGGGGCTGGAGAGATGGCTTAGCGGTTAAGCTCTTGCCTGTGAAGCCTAAGGACCCCGGTTCAAGGCTCAATACCCCAGGACCCACGTTAGCCAGATGCACAAGGGGGCACACGCATCTGGAGTTCGTTTGCAGTGGCTGGAAGCCCTGGCGTGCCCATTCTCTTTCTCTCTCTCTCTGCCTCTCTCTCTCTCTCTCTCTCTCTCTCTCTGTCACTCTCAAATAAATAAATAAAAATGAACAAAAAAAAAATTAAAAAAAAAAACTGGGCAGGACCGTGCATGCCTGAAACTTGAATGCTGAGATGGGTGAATACAGGATGATCACTGGGAATCCCTACTTAGCAGTCTGACAAAAAAAAAAAAAAAAAAAAAAAAAAAAAAAAAAGTGGTGAACTCGGAATTCAGAGAGATTGTTTCAGGAAACTAAGGTACAAAAACATTACAAGAGCCTATCCAGTGTCTTCCTCTGACCTTTGCATGTGAGTATACACATTGCACACACACACACACACACACACACACACACACACACACACACACAGAGAGAGAGAGAGAGAGAGAGAGAGAGAGAGAGAGAAACAGAGAGACAGAGAGAGAGGATAAATAAAAAGAAAAAAAAAAGACATGGATTTTGAATTTGAGCTGATAAAAGTTTGGCAAATGTTTATGGCAAATGTTTATACTGAGTCCATGCTTTTATGGATTGAGCCTCTTGGGAACCCTGAGAAAAGTGAATTCATTTTTTACTTGTGAGGGAGGAGAAGTAATGATGAAGAAACGACTATGACAGGACTTTTTGTTTTGACCTTCAAATTTCTCTCCCATCTCCAACCTTGCATTCAGACCTTCTCTGGAGTACTGAAAGATCCTGGGAATGTAATGAGGTCTCTCTCCACGATCATTTCACAACATATAGGTGGATAAGCGACATTGAATGTGCGGTTACGGTCACAAATCAATGAACTTTCAGTAGGGTAATTTTCCAGGGATGCCTGGCCAAATCAGATGGTCTCATTTAAATAAAACATTCTACAAGCCAGGAGTGGAAGAAAGCAGAAAGATTCTACTGTATGGCAAATATCCCTGTGTTGAGTGAAGAAGCTGCCGTACTGTACAGTCAGAGGGACCTGTGACAGGTCATGCAGATGGCCGCTGAGAACTGAGAGTGTCCTGCAGTTGTCAGACACCAGGGAAGCAGGGGCCTCCGTGTTACAACCTGGATAACCTTCAAAGAGGGTTCTACACGTTGGGGAGCCACCAACTCAGGCTGATTACTCTACTTAAGCCTGGTCAGTGTCCAAGAAAAGAATCTCACCAGATCCTAGCTAGACTTCTGACACGCAAGTGTGAGGCAATAAATGCATATTGTATTAAGCTAATAAGTACATTAGTGAGTGTATCTCTCAGTAATACAAAACTAGTACATATCCTTATTGAAGTGATATGGGTGGGAGTTTGTAATGACCCAAGTGCAAAGTATAATATAATTCTTAAAACCACTAATATATTATTATTTCTGAGTTGAGTCATTTAGAGTATGGGATCACATGCCTTTATCAGTATGGAATAAAAAAGAAAAGTCATCACTCCAACATCAACATGAACTTAAAGTGAAGCAGCCACTATTTGTTTCTTAGCTGATTCATTGTTAATTTTGCATTGTGTTTTCTCTTTTCTCACTCTTTCCTTCGTTCCTTCAGTAAATAAGCACCCAGGAATTGATGTCCAAGCCAAATAAGATAGCTGCTTCTCCCACGGTTCTGCCCTACCGAAGCCATCCAAACCCAGTGCAAGAGTGACTTGATTCAGGAAATGTTAATTTCTATCTTGTATGTCTGTTTCATGTTCTCCTCTGATTAACTTCAGGAAATTGCTCAATGAAACTTTATATAACGCTAACCCATTTTCTCCAGCATTTGTCTATATTAGTTTGTTTTTTTTTCCCATCTACTATTGATGGATTATGATTTCAGAAATTACTCTTATCATCTACCTATGAAGAATACAGTATGGTCTCACACCTGCCTCTTGGTTATAAAGACATGGCTTGTGATGATTCTTAACTTTGAAATAACTTAGTAAGCCGGGCGTGGTGGCGCACGCCTTTAATCCCAGCACTCGGGAGGCAGAGGTAGGAGGATTGCCGTGAGTTCAAGGCCACCCTGAGACTCCATAGTGAATTCCAGGTCAGCCTAGGGTAGAGTGAGACCCTACCTCGAAATACCAAAAAAAAAAAAAAAAAAAAAAAAAAAAGAAATAACTTAGTAAAACAGACATCTTATTTTAATAAACTAAGTTTATGGAATCCTATAAAAACATACAGATCATAAATTAAATGCTAGTGTATAAATTTTTATGTTCAGTAAAGCTCCACCAATAGACACAAATATGATAACATCAGTACTTGAATTTATTTCTTCCAACACATTGAACAAGGGGAAAATCAAGTTTTATATACTTAATTTTTTTAGGGAAAATAATACATTTACAATTTTTTATTTAGGTTAGTGAATGACAAGTGAGTAAAGTCATAAATTTTATTTAATATTTTGCCACAATAATATTTATCATAGTACATTTTTCTCTACAAATATGTAAAGTAATGATGAGTCCTAAGTATGTACTGAGAGAAAAAGGCAATTACATTCATTTTGTGATTCATGAACTAAATTTTACATAGTGGAGAAACAATGTTACCAGTTGTGACATGGACTGAAGCCAAAATTGATGTCTTGGTAATATGTATCTCATACTTTCTTATGATGAATTGGGGTGTTTTACATAGATTAAAAGCACTTTATGTTTGTAGGAAATATTTGCTTATGTATGTCATATAGGAACATA
This sequence comes from Dipus sagitta, assembly GCA_036346955.1. Taxonomy (NCBI): domain Eukaryota; kingdom Metazoa; phylum Chordata; class Mammalia; order Rodentia; family Dipodidae; genus Dipus; species Dipus sagitta. The sequence continues at coordinate 46,958,944 of CM070785.1, forward strand.
AATACCAGATGACATAGATTTAAATATCAACAGTACACAAAATATGCTGGGATATTACTGAATATGTGTCATGTTTTGACAGGTCTTTCTAAAGTAGACATAAAACTGTATGGATAAGAAAAATATCACTCTACTCAAACATAAAATATCTGAAATGTTTATTGTTATAAAAAAAGTAGCTGGGGAGAAAATGGACTAGCGAATAATTGGCGAGATAAAAAGTAGGCAACACGTATATAGATTTTATTCTATCATAAATAGGAATCAAATAATGTAATAAGAAAACGTTTGAAAAAGAGACAAATAAACTGAACAGCACATCATAAGAGTTATATGTGGATAGTTGTTTAGCAAGCAAGCCTACATGGGGACACACACTCAGACACTAATGATGTTCCATTTAATCTATGAATTTGATTTAAAGTATGAAGAACCTACTTGGGATATGGTGTTATGTCATGAAAGTCTTTGTATTGCCCAACAGAAATGAAAGTTTCCAAGGATCAATTTAACATCTCATATCAAAATTCAGAAAGTATCTTTTATTCTAAATTATTTACCTATACAATTACCTCTTAGTATTGAATACATTTTAAAGAATGAAAACAAAATGGGATGTTCTTAAGTGGAATAGTTAAGTTGTTCAAGAAATATATATGTACTGATTATTAAGGTAATATGATAGATTCATAATTATATCAAATATTAAAAATAAGATGCTAAACCAGCCATGCACATGCCTTTAATTCCAGCCCTCAGTAGGCAGAGGTAGGAGAATTGCCATAAGTTTGAAGACAGCCTGAGACTTCAGAGTGAGTTCCAGGTCAGCCTGGCCTAGAGTGAGACCCTATATTATAGTAAACAACAACAACAAAAATAATATGCCAAAAACAATCAATAAATACAAGACCTCCATATTGCATATATGCTATTGTAAACATTCGGGGAAAAATGGAACATATTGCATCAATCATATATCCAAATGTATGTGTGGAAGGCAAGATAATTAAGCTTTTTACTAATTATTGCTTGAAATTTTAGGGTTTTTTCACCTTTTCTAAAATGATCATGTATTGTCATAATGAACTCTAAAGGTAGAAGTTTGAAAGAAGTTATTAAGTATAAATTAATAAGATTACAGCTTATTGTAGAGGTGAATAACTAAGACTCATTTACGATATCAGAAATAGCTGATCAGTGTGGCAAAAATCTGACAACAGTTGAAGGTATCACACTGCTGCGTAATGGCTGCTCATGCCAAATGAATAGTCATACGAATTCAGTGCTGTAAAATCTCTGTCACTTAATCATAAGACCCTCAGCTGATGGCTTTTTGTGTGTCAAATTCAGATGGATAAGCTTTCATTTTTACAGTGTACTCATAAGACAAAGTATGGCATAAACATTTTGTCTCCCACTGGATAGGAGTGAGTGTATCCTGAAATTTGTTATAACGTTTCAAAGATGGATTGGAATTAGAGAAAATATAATAGCACATTTCATGGCCAATAATAGCATAGGGATAGACAGATTGTTCTTGTTGAAAACTGTTATCTCTCATGTCATGTTCTTTTCTACTTATGTCCTTTTGTGGTTCTGGATAAACACTGGAAGCTGGTGCCTAAACATTTAGATTTCCCAAGCAAGTTCTGTGAATTAGCATGCAGACATCTTAGGAGCCAGTATTTAAACAATAGATTTGATATTTTGCCTTTGACTCATATATTTTACCAATGTTTGCTTTACCTGAAATTATGAAAACAATAATGGAATTGACTTTATATATATATATATATATATATATATATATATATATATATATATATATTCATTGATTCTAGTATATCTAAACACAAGGTCATCTTTATAACATATGATTAAAATTAAAAGAGTTACATTAAAATTGCACATGTCTATTGTTATAGAAAAATTACAAATTAGAGTATTATCATAAAACATAATTTAGGCAGATGGATATTTGTTTAGAATTTTAAAAATTACTAACAAACATTTGCATAAACCAAAACCACATCATGGCTTGATGTTAAAACAACATCTGTAATAAGAAATATTTAATGGCATGTGCTTAGTGCCAACCAATCAAATTTGCCACTTTTCCATATGAAATTGCTATAGTGTGGTCTATAGTATCCTTTCCAGGAAATGGGAGAAATATTGCAGGGAAGCTGAAAGGTTTAAATGTATGATTGTAGAAATAAGAAAGTGGTAAATAGGATATAGTGAGTTTTACATCTGTTACCATCATCCATGACATATTGAAACTTTGGGAATACTTTCTTGAAACTGTAGTGTGGCAAAAAAGTAATATGAAATTATATATTCTATAAGGGATTAACTTCTCCCTCCCTCCTTACCATCTCTTTCCTCTTTTCCTACATTCCTACCTTCTTCATTTTGAACTTATCTTTGGGTCCAATTATGTGATAAAGGAAACAAATGGCAAAATATTTTGACATTCAAACATATTCTTTTTAGAAATATTTATTTTATTTATTTATTTAAGAGAAAGAGGGAGAGAGTGAGAAAGGAAGAGGCAGATGGAGAGAGAATGGGCACAGTAGGGCCTCCAGCCATTGCAAATGAACTCCAGAAGCATGTGCCACTTTGTGCATCTGGCTTGTATGGGTACTGGGGAATTGAACCTGAGTCCTTAGGCTTTGTAGGCAACCACCTTAACCAAAAAGCCACCTCTCCAGCCCTAAATATATTCTTGGTGGAGCTTTATTATTGATTTGATCATTTAACTCAAATCACTAGGGAAGTTTCATGTGTGTTAATACATAGCTTGATACAATACACAAAAACTAAACATAGCATCCTTGATGAGAATATATATTGATTGCTGTGATTCTGGTGATACAGCCATTTTAGTTTTATCCATCGCTGAAAATGCATGCTATGTGTTTGGTAAATGGAGATAGGAAATTCTTACCTTGAACTGGGAGCCTTTAACATAGTATGATCGCCAGCTTGGATTAATGTGGTCTGTTAGGGCTGGGTCCTACTCTTTGTTAACTGCAAGTTCCTCTTTGGAAGTTGGCATGTTCAACAATGAAGGCAAATATTGTACATTTATAAGAACAATGTGTCTAAACTCACCAACCGTTGCAGACATGTATAAATCAGTTACAAAACAAACCCTGTACCAAATGTGCAGGGCCTATTAATAGTCAGAGTACAGAAGCAATCCAATATCCTTCCATTATATTTGTGATGTCTAATTGCACAATGAATAAATCATGGCACAGCTGACTCAAGGCAGACATAATGATAGCATAATATTCATTAAAAAAATCTTGGAATAAAAGACGTAGATTTCACGTGAATGTAATTCACACCCTAGGAAAGGAAGGAAATTGTCTCGTCTTATAAAATATAATTTTCACATGAAGCTGTGCATTTCATCCCTTAATGCATTATCTTTTAGAACAATAGAATTTTGCCATTTTAGTACAAGATTGGGAAGGAATTTAATAATCGTGCATAAGATTAAGTTGATATTTATGAAAAGAATTTCTAATGTTAAAATGATATCAAGAAATCTCTTTCTCTGATAATGCTGGATCTTTCTGAACAATTTCTTAGTCACATCAGAACAGAGAGTTTTGGGAACAGATATTGATTTCAAGACATACATGGAGAAGAAAAAGGGCAAGAAGTGAGGATGCCCAGATCTATTTTGGGTGTCAGTTTGGTCAGCAGTTTTCAAATAAAATATTATTTCTTCTAATTACAAATTCTATTGGCTATTTTTGTTTACAAAATGGTACCAGGGTAATGTTTTTTTTTTCTATTGGCTTTGGGACAAAGAACTAAGATGTGTTTTGGGAGACATGCTGATGGCTTCATGCGTTTTATATTTTTTACTATTCTGTTTCTCTAATTACAAGACTACAATTAAAAATGACACTTGGAAAGAAGTTATTCATTTTAGTCCAGTTATTGATGTTTAAAACTCTCATATTCTGTTGATTACTTCTAATTACTTTTCCTAACATTTCAATCTCTCCTATCGATATTACTAAGTGTGAAATCTCTTAGAAGTTGAAAGAATTGTCAGATGACAGCAAGAAGATAATGACTTGTTTCCATTTGTGTTGCTTAAGGAATTTTTATTCTGCTATGTGGTCTGTCAGTGAACATATATTTAGCACACGGAATTCAATACCTGTTCCTTAGCTTCTTGTTTTAATTTTATTTATTTATTTATTTGAGAGAGAGAGAGGGAGGAAAGAGATAGATAGAGAGATAGAGAATGGGCATCACAGGGCCTCTAGCCATTACATTTAAACTCCAGATGTATGTGCCACTTTGAACCCAGGTCCTTAGGCTTAGCAAGCAAGGGTCTAAACTACTAAGCCATCTCTCCAGCCCTCCTTAGCTTCTTTGTGTGTGTGCTGGGGACATCTGGGTCTTCAGAGGAACTGGATGGCATGGAATTCACTCACAGTACGCTGATCAAGATAAGCTGGGAATTTAAAACTTTATCAGGAAGGATTTTAGAGTTTTGTTAACAAGATGAAATGTTGTCAGATTAAAATTTGCCAGTGACAAACTTGTTATAGCTCTGTGTACAACAGTCTGTGTACAGGGGTGTAAGGCGGCCTTGGCTTGTTGGTAGTGAGGAGACTACAATAGGAATTGAACAAAGACAGAGTTAACGCAAGTTAGGGCAGCTTGCGGGAGGGCTTGGAGGAGAGAAAGGACTCCATGACTTTCCAAGCCTGTAGGCCAAATAGACAAGGGACAGCTGTACCTTCTTATCAGTGCTGGGCAGATGTGGCTGCAAAGAATGGAAATAGATTATTCCTAGGTTTTGTGGGGTTGTGAAAGTGTTTTGAATGGGATTGTTTTCTGGATTTTCCTCACTATAAGTTTGTTATTGATATGTAGGAAAGCTACTCATTTTTATAATATTTTTGCATTCTGCTACCTTGATGACAGTGTTAGTGAGATGTAAAGGTTTTCTGGCAGAGTATCTATGGTCTCTTAAGTATAAAACCTATATTGCTTACAAATGGGAATGATGTGACTTCTTTTACTATTTACATCTTTTCAAATTTTCTTTCTTTTTTTTTTTTTTTTTTTTTTTTTTTTAAGGTAGGGTCTCACTCTAGCCCAGGCTGACCTGGAATTCACTATGGAGTCTCAGGGTGGCCTCGAACTCACGGCAATCCTCCTACCTCTGCCTCCCGAGTGCTGGGATTAAAGGCGTGCGCCACCACGCCCGGCTCAAATTTACTTTTCTTATCCTATCACTCCGTCTAAGACTTAAAGACTTTAATGAATAGGAGAGGAAAGAGTAAACATCTTTTTCTTCTGGATCTTAGAGGAAATGCTTTTAGTTTTTCTTCATTTTATAAACTGGTTACAGCTTTTTCTTACTTAGACTTTATTGCCTTGAGGTTTAATCCTTCTACACAACTTCTTTTGGGGATTTTATTATAAAGGGATTACAATGACCATGTGATTTTTTTTTCTAGTCTGTATATGTAGTGCATTACATTGATTGATGTGCATGTGTTGAAATGTCCTTACATCCCTGCAGTGAAACCAACTTGCCCATGGTGTTGGATCTTTTTGATATATTGTTAAATTTGGTTTGTAAACATTTTATTGAAATATATTTTTATTCCAGTTCATTAGGGAACCTTACCTATAATCTTGTTTTGCTTTTGCTGTTGTATCTTTATCTGGTTTTGGTATCAGGGTAATACAAGACTCCTAAAAATCAGTAGTATTTTTACCCATTCTGTTTTGTAGAATAGATTGAGGATCATTGATGTTAGGTCTTTTTTATAGGTCTGGTAAAATCAGCAGTGCACCTATCTGGCCCTGGGTTTGTTTAGGTTAGGAGACTATTTATTACTGCTTCAATTTTAGTGCTTGTTATATATCTGTTTAGGTGGTCTATATCCACCTGATTTAATTTTAATATGACAAATCTGTCTAGAAATATATGTATTCCTTCCACATTTTCCAATTTATTGAAATACATGTTGTCGAAGCATTCATTAATGATCCTCTGAATTTTACAGGTGACTAGCAGGAATGGGAAAGGGGGAACAGGTCAGTGTATTGTCATTATGTAACTTGTCACTCTGTATGATAAATACATACTAATACATTTTTAAAGATAAAAATGAAAATAGTTTTAAAAAGGAATTGAAGGGCTGGAGGGATGGCTTAGCAGTTAAGGCATTTGCCTGCAAAGCCAAAGGAAACAGGTTCAATTCCTCAGGATCCACATTAGCCAAATGCACAAGCGGGCACATGTGTGTGGAGTTCATTTGCAGTGGCTGGAGGCCCTGGCACACCCATTCATATTCTCTCTCTCTCTCTGTCCCCCTCTCTCCCTCTTTCTCTGTCAAATAAATAGATAAGTAAAAATAAAATATTTTTAAATATTTTTGTTTGTTTTATTTATTTATTTGAGAGCGACAGACAGAGAGAGAAAGAGGCAGACAGAGAGAGAGAATGGGCACCCCAGGGCCTCCAGCCACTGCAAACGAACTCCAGACGCTTGCGCCCCCTTGTGCATCTGGCTAAAGTGGGTACTGGGGAATCGAGCCTAGAACCAGGGTCCTTAGGCTTCACAGGCAAGCGCTGAATCGCTAAGCCATCTCTCCAGCCCAATAAAATATTTTTTTAAAAAGGAATTGAGAAGTAGCAAGGTTTGGTTTGGAGGAGTGTGAAAGTCACTGTTTATGAATCCATTTATCCATATTCTAGTAAGATGCTACTTAGGAATCTGAGTGGAGAAGCTCAGTGGTAATATGAATGCTTAAAGCAAGGTTTGTTTTCACAGATTTTAGAGTTCAGGGTCATCCCTGGGTCAATGGTTAAGGCTCAGAATTGTGAACAAACCAAAGGGTTTATTGAAAGCAATGAGCTGTGCAGGTACAAACAGGATGTGGAACGAGAAGGGACTACAGAGTCCTCCAGAACCACAGGACAGGTGTCTACAGGCACCAGCGTGGCAGCCTGAGAAGGAGGTGAAAATCATCTTTGTCTCCTAAATTATCAGAGTAGTGACTGAGTGGAAGCAATCGAGTTTCCAAGCATCCGTGTAGTATGAATGCACTACCTAGATATATAATGGAGATGTGTCACATTTATATATTCATAACAAAGTAAAGGTCTGTCTTTACTTGTCAATCAAAGAGGACAATACAAGGGGTTCCAAAGCATCTAGAAGATCAGACAGATTCTGTAAGTCTTCAAGGAAAGTTTTAATAAACCATTACCTTCAAGGCTAAAACGTTGATCTCAAGCAGTACAGTGAGGAGATGTAAGTGTCCGCCGAGCAATTTCCTCTTCCCTCTGCTCTGCCACCCAGGTCTGTGAGCATTTCCATCCCAGTTTTACGTTGAGGAAAGGGCAAACATCAACCACAGCAACAAGCAAGAAAAACATGATCCCAAAAGAGTGGGCATGGCTGTGTGGAGTACGTGTGTGTGTGGGAGTGAGCAAGTGAGGTTTTGAGGGGTGTGAGTGTGGATGAGCGTGTGTATGGCCACAACTATACACATAAGCACAGAGTGATGTTAGTTTTGGGAAACTCATAGTACAGAATTTGAGAGAAAGAATTTCAAGCAAGCAAGAGACTAGTGGGATACATATATATATATCATGCTGAAAATTAGTTTTGTTACCTCCAGTTAAATGATTCAATTATTTAAAATTTCTTGATATGTAGGTGTAGACAGGGTTTGTTACCCGTATCAACCCTATGAATGGCTGGCGTTTTACTGAAATCTGGTGGACTCCTGCCACCTTGTGGATAGAATGGGAACATGTGAGCGTCTTCCAGAAGAACAATGAATCTCTAGTAAAATACAGTTTTTTAATTAGCTTTAAAAAAAAACTTTTATTTACTTATATGAGAGAGAGGAGGAGGAGGAGGAAGAGAGAGAGAGAGAGAGAGAGAGGCCAGGGCCTCTAGCCACTGCAAATGATTCCAGACGCATGTGCCACCCTGTGCATCTGGCTCATGTAGGTCCTGGGGAATTGAACCTAGGTTCTTAGGCTTTGCAGGCCAATGCCTTAACCTCTAAGCCACTCTCTCCAGCCCTCATTAGCTATTTCTAATTGTAGAAAAGTACAGATGAGCTGTATATATTCATTGTCTACCGTCACACATCTGGATAAACACACGTGACTGGGCATTTGCTAAAGTGTAAGAATGTTGTTACTGTCACGATTTTTGAACACTAGGGAAATGTTTTCCATGGTTTAAATATCGTGGGGTTTTTTGTTGTTGTTGATTAAGTGATAAACTAATTAAAAACTTAGAGCAAACAAATGTGAACAGGTTTTTGGCTTTAAAGTATTCTAATCCCTTCAGATCGTGCTTGATTCTGAGAGTCACGGGAAACAATGAACCACCCCTTCCAATCATCAAATAAAACCCATCCTAGCTGGGCGCGGTGGTGCACACCTTTAATACCAGCACTCAGGAGGCAGAGGTAGGAGGATTGCTGTGAGTTCAAGGCTATCCTGAGAGTACATAGTGAGTTCCAGGTTAGCCTGAATTAGAATGAGACCCTACCTCAAAAAAAAAATAATAATAATAACAAACAAAAAATCCCTCATCCTAAGAAAGATTTAACACTAAATTTTGTGCTTCCAAAGAATTGATTATTGGATATTTGGATAAACATTGAGTGAATAAAATTTAAATTTCATTATTTAAATTGCAGTTAGCAGTACATATAAAATATCTCATAACCTGTATGGATGGATGGATGAATGGATGTGGACTTATTTTCTGGAAATTTTGAATAGAAATTTTATCTACAATTAAGAGAGTACCCTGTCACCTTTGTCTTTCAACCTTACAGGGCATCAGCAACTTGGAAAACAGTTCTTTAGTACTGGGTGCAGAAGGTCAGGCTGTGCTTCCTCTAGATATTGCTTATATTGTCTTTTAAAGATGGAGTTGAATTTTCTGTCTTTGCAATTTAATGTTAGAATATACATCTCATTTTGGTGATACTGTTAAAGTAAGACCAATGGATATCAAAACTAAATGTCATACGTACTCTATACTCTTAATAAGTAATACCCATATGCTAAAATCTACATTTGCTATGATATGTGACATGCATACTTTCTGTTTTCTGCATTATTTTTCCTTCAGAATTAAAGCATGATGTCTTATACTGGGTGTAGTTGCAACAAAGACATATACTTGCCAAGATAAGAAAACAGCCAAGAAATCTTTGAGAAATTCTAATATGCATTGTCTTCTAATGTAAGAGAGGGACTTGTGGAATAGCTCTCTTCCATTCACCTGTTAGGGAAATATCAGTTCTCTTAACTTCTGGGTCATATATTACAGAAAGTTCGCTTTGGTTTTCCTGAGACAGTGTCTCGTGTGGCTAGGTTGATCTCAAATCCACCATATAGCCAAGGTGACCTTGAATTCCTGCTTCTCTTACATTTACCTCCCAAGTGCTGAGATTATGGACATGTTCAGCATATCTGCATGGCAAGCTCTTAATTTTTACATTTTTATTTATTGCGGACAGGGAGACAGAAAGAAAGAAAAAGAAAGAAAGAAAGAGAGAGAGAGAGAAAGAGAGAAAGAAGAAAGGAAGGAAGGAAGGAAAGGAGGGAGGGAGGGAGAGAGGAAGGAAGGAAAGAAAGAGAGAGAGAATATATAAATGGTCACACCTGGGCCTCCTGCTCAGCTGCAAACAAACTCCAGACATAGGTGTTAGTTTGTGCATCGTGCTTTATGTGGGTACTGGGGAACTGAACATTGCACCCAGGCTGGAAAAAAAGGAAAAAAGAAAGAAAGGAAGGAAAGAAAGACAGAGAGAATATATAAATGGATTGAGTTCCAGGCCAAACTAACATGTCCCTAAGGATCATGATGTATTATAGGCCACCTCAAAGCTCTGTTGTTTCTCCAGCTACTGGGCATCTCAATTTCAGGCTGGTAGGCAGGTGTGTCTGAAGAAGCAGTCTTCAAGTTTTGCCCAAATAACAGTTTACTCCATCACTATTAAGGGCCCTTTGCAAAAGTGTCTATGGATTCATTCTGCAAGGAAGAGACCACAGTGAGGGGTGACGCATTTGCAGTTGCTATAACACCCACTTCCTATGTTAAAAGAATTATTTAAGCATACTGACACTTTTCACCATGATGTCCTTTTGACTAAGATTGTTTCGCTATAAATTAACACGTCAGTTTCTGTCTTTAAAGAAAGAAGGTGTGCACACTTAGGCATTAATCATTAAGTGGTGAAGGTTAATGAATCCTGGCAGAAGTGAAGCGGCAGTATTGGGAGAAGTTCAAAGGTTGCTCTTCAGATCCCCCCAAAGTGATAAGAATGTACTCTGAGGTGGTGTCTGAAAGTGCCTGTTACCTCATAAGCAGAATGGAAATGAGAATCTCTAATGGTCCACTGCATATCTGGATTTTATGAGAGTAATACTCAGACAAACGATATTAAAAAAAAATCAGGACAAAACTGAGCTTGGTGATGTAGGTTTGAAATCCCAGATACTAAGGTTGCTGAAGCAGGACGTTAGGCCAACTTGGGCAATCTAGTTCCTGTCTCAAAATGAGAGAGGAAGAGGGATAGAGAAAGAGAAAAAAAGAAAAGAGTAATCTAGCTGAGCATAGAGTTCATTGCTTGATCACCTTCCTAATATGTATGAGACCTTGGGTTCAATCATAAATAAATGGAAAAATAATCTGAACACAACAGAACATAGTTTGATTTCTTTCTGTAATATTTTTATTGAGAGTTTTAACATGTAAATACCCTGATACTTGATCCTATTTCTATCTTGTTATCCTCCTTTTACCCCTCTTTCCCCACCCCTAAACCCCTGAACAGGCTTTTTTTTTTCTTCCAAGTACCTTTTCTTCTGCATGGATGCTCAGTCTTTTTTGTTCCTGTCGTCTAGGTCAAAATGTTGATGGCACAGAATTGTACAGGGTTTGTGCGGGTAATGACAATCCCTGTGAAGTCATGAATGCATCAGTAGGTTCATGACCAGAGGGCACTGTCCCCTGGTACTCTTCTAAAATTGTGTTACCCCCAGTGTGTAAGACAGATCTGTTTTTCAGATATGGCAGGTTTTGTTTGCTTTTTTGTCCTGATATCTCCCTTTGGTTTATGATTTGCACAGTAATCCTAGGAGTATTAGCAAAAGGGAGGAAAGATATGGAGCATTCATTACTGGGAATATTACCAGCAACAGGTGATTTCCAACCAAGCGAGTAATTGCTTGGTCATTCAATGTCAGTAAATATCTTGTGGATGTGATTTATGGACATTTCTTGACTGTTGAATTCTCAGTAAAACAATTAACATATAATAACAGATGCCAGCACATTGAACGATAGTTTCACAATGAGTAAGCAATGGCAATAAATGAAATCATATTTGGGTTATTTGAAATATGTCTATGCACTGTTACCAGGGTATTATTGCATTTCACTCATATGCAGCATGCAGTAGTATCTGGATTTATACATTTAAAAAATTTAAACTAGCTTATCCTGTTTAGTAATTATTACAATAATTTTTACAAGTCATTATAGAAGGTCTATCAATATGTATAAGTCTTAAAATCTATACTTGGTGGATAACTGTCCCTTCAAAATTACTATAATTATTTAGTAATGCTTCATACATGGATATTTTTGAGGTATTTTAATTGGTTTGCAGAAAACTCTTTTATATTCTATGTTCAAATTTTGACAACACTCATTATCTGTGTAACAGACCATATCAGTTCTACAAAAACCATTATGTTTAGCTACAGAAATTCATATTTAGTTCCATATTAAGAAGCAGATTTTTGCAAGAATATATCAGATCATTAAATTTTACACTGTAACACGCTTACATAGAGCTTAGCAAATCCGTAATCCAATATAGTGTTAAGCATGACATGATTCAAAATGACTACCACATATCCTCTACTATTTTTTTTTCAAACTGACTACTATATGTCATTTACCTTTTAAATAAAGAGGCTAGAGTCAAGATGAAAAAGGGAAGAAACTTGTTTATGGGGAGGGTTGAAGAGGGGTTTCCAGGCAGTTACTTGAGGCAACTGTAACTTAGCTTTCATTTTTATTTTAATGATTCAAATGTTTTCTTTACAAGGATTTCTCTAGAAGGAACAAAGTACACTAAGTTGCCTAAGGAGAATAACTTTCAGACTAATATGCATAGCACAGCACATATAGGAAAGAATCTAATATTATAAAATGCATGCTTTTGAAAATACTAAGAAATTTTGTTAGACTACAGTATATATATACTATTGATCATTCATAAAGCTTTACTGATTAACTAAATAATCCCTTAGATTACATGATTTGTATTATACACTTTCCAAGAATGGCTATCTGAAAAGATTATAGGATAATTACTGAACTAAGTGAATATTAACCTTACATTTCATCATGCATGCATGTGTGTGTTTGCATAATACATATTTTCTCATGTTGTGCAGGATTAATTTTATCTTGGGTTTCATGACTTTTTTATAACCAAAAGTTTTACAGTTTGGCTTATTGTGTATTTTCTTTCAGCGGTAGTTGGCATATGTATTTGAAATTTGTTCCAGTGTTTGACCTAATGCTTTTGCCCAGTAAAACTAAATTTATACATATAGAAGTTCTGTGTAAAGCCTAGCACACATTCAGGGACATCACATAAGTTTTGCTAAATGAATGAATGTATCGACTTAAAAAGAAATATATGGGTAATGTGGACAAGGATATGGAGCCACCTGTGGGGAGAGTTAGCTAGAATTAATTATGTATATTGTTAAAGAATAAAAACATCATAAATTGTTGTGGGACTAGTGAGGTATGGCAGTGATAAAGGAAAAATAAAACTTAGGATAACATCCTACTGATGGCTGACACCACGCTCTTCCGTTACACTGAGCCTCCAGGGGAATTCCAGCCTGCTAGTGACCCCTGAAGTAACCACAAGTGTCACAATCCTTTCAAGCATCTCCTGAGGTACCGCTGATTTCAAATGAGTGGCACGTGCACACCCTAATCTTGGTTGCGTTAACATTGGCAGTGATGAATCGAGGAACATAAGATGGATTTTCTTCCTCTCTTTTGTTCGTAGCTCCGTGCGAAGGCAACACCTTCTTCTGCCACAGCAACATGTGTATTAACAACACGCTGGTCTGCAACGGGCTCCAGAACTGTGTGTACCCTTGGGATGAAAATCACTGTAAAGGTAATCCTGACCCCTTGCCATCTGCAACATCTCTGCTTATGGAGTGGGAAGGAAGTGTATCCATATCTGCCTTTAAAAAAAAAAAAAGAGTCAGTCTGATGTTTCATAGTCGTTTGTGAGCATTTTTCCCTCGCCTTTCCTCATTGTGTCCAGAGGTTTCATCAATAGCAATGATAGTCAAAATTCCAGAAGACTTGCTTCCTAAAGGCACCTCAGGTGGGCCTGCAAAGCCACGTGGACAGACACAGGGTGTTTGACGGAGTGCTTCGTGTCTCTGGCATGCCTGGTGCATGTTCATTAATGTATTCTATCATTTATTTTCATTGTACTCTGCCCACGAACTCTAGATATAACATATGTTGAGGTCTCATTTGTACTTTCAATTACTTAGAGTCACTTGTAGCCCATTCAATTTTGCTACCAAAATGCTTACTTATTTGGCAGAAAAAATAAAAAAAAAGTGATTGCACATGCCCCCGTCCACTTGGCTAGCCTCTTCACAAGGTTTTCCTAATTAAGACAGTACTTTTTGCTTGGGTTATGCTACACTTTAGTTCATTTGAAAACACCACATCAACTTCTTCTGCTCAGATCCAACACTAAGCATTCTGCAAAGAATGATAAGCAAGCAAGGAATTCTTTTTGGTTAAAGATTGATACTATCTATACAAACTCTCTGGAGAAAATGTTGCCCTATGGCCACTGTTTGTATAAGAGTCAATAAGAATAGTAAGTTAGTATGAACCCTTTTCATGGTGGGGTGCGGAACCACTTGGGAATAGATAGGAGGGTAGTATATCTTGAATTTGTCCCTCACTGTTAGCATGTAGCCATCATCATTGGCTTTGGCTGAGAGACATTGGTTGAGTTCCATGTGTGTGAACAGTACTGAGACAGCAATTGAAGCGCTGTGGCTGGAAGTGCATTTTGCCAGAGCACATTCTTTTCTCCGGAGTTAAAAACCATTATTGCATTTCTCATTCATTGTCTTGCAGTAAGAGAGCTTCCTTCTTTTGAACACAAATTGGGGTTAGTTTTATAGTTTAGACTAAAAGTGAATGTCTCGTGAGTCCTTGAAAGGAATATACGTTCTGAGGTTGGATGGGTTATCATAGGAGATATGTATGTATGTATGTCTAGTAGGTTTTTATAGCAAGGGACAAGTCGTTTTCGAGTTGATTATCATTCATGTTTTATGCAGACTTGAAAGTACTGTGATCTCTGAGTTACATGCTGGAATGGTCTTCTGTCTTCGCAGTTGTAAAGCCCATGTTTAATATAGTATTGTGTTTCATTTACACATGTTGGAACAGTCATATCTTCCTGATGGGTTGAGCCACTGCCCTGTCATCACAAAACGAACTAGCATTCCCCATTTTTTAGTCTTGAAGCATCTTGTCTGACTTTTGTGCAGTTGTCCAGCTTTAATTACTTCATTCTTGTTCAGGCCTACTAGACTTTGAATACAGAGGGTTTACCATAGACAATATATACTTAGATCCTGATTTTCATCCATTCTAACAATTTCTGGCCCTCAGTCAGGATGTTTAGTCTGTTCATTCTGAATGCTGTATTTACCATAGCCGACGTTGTCACCATCGTCACAGGATTTTTTTTCTCTATGTCTTATATTATATGCAATTTCAGCTTCCCCCTTACTCTCATGCATTGTGGACATTTTCTATGGTAATATTTTACTTTTTAGTGAGCTTTCAATGATTTATTGTTTTACTTTCTCCATGATTACATTAGAGCCTATGAAAGAGAATGTAATTTATCAGATTATATATTATATTTTTACTAACAATTCTGTTGAGAACATTATTCCTATAAATAGCTCCATTCTTCTTATCCATTGCTTTCCTATATTACATCTATATTAGAACTCCATTACACTCATCATTACTGTATATAATGTAACTTCATTAAACCAGAATTTATTTTTTTTAATTTAGTTTTATTAGATATGGACATATTTAGTATGTAAACAACACACATTGGTACCATTCTTTCCATCCTCCCTGTCTCTTCTCTGAAGGAGCCTTCCTTGTTGGGGCTGCAGGTCAACCCCATGGGGATTGTGGGTCATGCAGTATGGGGGAGAAGGAATGTCTGTACAAAATATCCCAACTTGTGGCTCTAACAATCTTTCTGCCTCCTCTTCCACAAAATTCCCTGAGCCATGTTGGGTGCATTTAAGTCTACTTCAGTGATGGGCACTTAGGAGCCTCTGGATCTCTGGTTTGGTAGGTATTGAGTGTCCTCTGTGTCTATCTCCTTCACCCTTGTGCTGCTATCAGATTCACTAAGAAAGAAAGCAGCACTCTTACTCATTTCCCCAGTTCATTTGTGGTTTCAGCTGAGGCCAGGGTGGAGTGTGCTGGGTCGTTTATCTCCTCAGGTCCAGCTGCCATCTGAAAAAGAGAAGCAGATTTACCAACAGAGAGTGCACTCAGCACCAGTTAAATGGGATAACCATTATTAATTCAGAGGGAAGTTAAAGGGTGCAGACCCTCTTAAAGCCCAAGATTACTGGGAGCTTGACAATGGAAAGCAGAATCATTATCTGGATGTGATTCTGACTTGTTTCCAAGTTACAGATATGGTTTTCTTTCCACTGACCAGGTCTATTAGCCAATCCAAGAGCAGTAGGATATTTACCATGTCTGTGTGCCACTATTGCACTGTGTGAGCATCACATCAGGTTCTTTGCTTCTAAGTCACTTAGACTTTGAGTTGCTCGGGCAGATGTTGGCCACTTCGCCCAGCAGCTGATGTAGTGCCTTCCAGCTCTAGATGGAGTACTTGTCTGGGGACTGGCTCTATACTGGACTCCAAACAGGTCTCTTCATGGTCCTTGCTGATGGTGTATGGTGTCTTCAATGTTAGGGTCTTACCATTAACTTCTGGTTGGTAATCAAGTAATATAACAAGTCTGTCTTGTTGATCTCTCTGATCAACAGCTCATTGTGGGTATAAACCACATCCTGATACAGGGAGTTACAGGCCACCACCAGAGGAAAGAAAAAAAATAAAAGAAAGAGAAGAAAGATAAACAGGAGAAATTTAAGATTAGGCTTCATCTCACCCTCTCCAGGGCCTATCGATTCAGGTATTCCCCTAAAGTCCTCTTGAGGGTTCCACCTTTAAGTCTGACTTCCAGGATATAGGATTCTATGGTACCAGTTCAATTTGGGTTCAGTTTTTAGCCCCTCCCCCATCCTTCCCTTTCACCCAAGCCCTACCTTCCCTATTGTCCAAGCCTCAAGATGCGATTCAGGTATATTAGCACCTTGGGCTGATCCAGATTATGAACTGTAGATTAGTGAGACCATGCGATGATTGTCTGTGATTGTGTGAGTTCACTTAGAATGATCTGTTCCAAGTTCAACCATTTCTCTACAAATTTCATTGTGTCATTTTTTTCTTACTGCTTAGTAGAATTCCACCATGTAGATATATCACATCTTGGTTATCCATTCATCCAATGATGGGCAGCTGGGTTGATTCCAGTTCTTAGTTACTATGAATTGAGCAGCCATAAAAATGGTTGAGCAAATAACTCTGAACTGAGGTGTGTAGCTTTTAGGGTAAATGGCCAATAAAGGAATAATAGGGCCTGTTGGTAAGTCTATATCCATCTCTTTTAGGAGTCTCCATATTGATTTCCATAGGGATTGTACCAGCTTACATTCCCACCAACAGTGAATGAATGTTCCTATTTCTCCATAGCCTCACCAACATTTGTTTTCATTTGATTTTTTTTTTTTTTAATGTTTGCTATCCTTACTGGGGTAAGGTGGAATCTCATAGTTGTATTAATATGCATTTCCCTAACAGTTAGGGATGTTGAACATTTTCTTAAGTGTGTGTTAGCCATTTGTAATGTTCCCTCTGAGAACTCCCTATTGAGTCTCTATCCTAATTTTGGAGTGGGTTGTCTGATTTTTTATGTTTTAGTTTTTTTGAGTTATTTGTAGATTCTAGATATTATGCTTCTTTCAGTGGTATAACTGGAAAAGATTTTATCCCATTCACTGGGTAATCTATTGGCTCTGCTTATGGTATGTTTGTGCAAAAGCATTTTAGTTTCATGAGATCCCATTGGTTGAGTGCTTGCTTAATTTCCTGGGCTACTGGAGTTCTGTTCAGAAAGTCTTTTCCCAGTATTTCCCCTTTTCCTGTATCATGGAGAGTGCCTCTTATTTTTTCTTCCAGTAGCTGAAGATTTTCAGGTCTTATATTGAGGTCTTTAATCCATTTGGACTTGATTTTTCTGTATGGCAAAATGAGTGGGTCTAATTTCATTTTTCTACATATGGTCATCCAATTTGTCCAACACCATTTGTTGAAGATGCTGTCTTTTCTCCAGTCTACATTATTGCCACCTTTGTCAAAGATCAAGTAGGTATAGTTACTTGACCTAAAGTCTTGGTCTTCAGTTCTGTTCCATTGATCTATGTTTCTTTTTTAATTCCAGTACCAGGCTGTTTCTGTCACTCAGGCTTTGAAATATAGGTTTAGATTGGGTATGGTGATACCACCAGAGGTGTTTTTTCTTTTTTTTTTTGCTGAGAATATGCTTGGATATCTGAGGACTTCTGCCATACCATATGAATTTTGAGATCATTTTTTCAATCTCTGTGAAGAATGATGCTCGACATAAGGTGTCTTCAGCAGTGGGGTATTACCACTAACCTTTGGTGGGTCATCAAATACTCTAACAGAAATCTGTCTGTCTTTTAGGAAACCTTGTAGGTCTTTCTGATCAAAAGCTCATTGTGGATGATAGCCCCATGCTGGTATTGGGAGTTACAGGTCAGTGCCCACTAAGAAAATGAGGAAAAAGATAACTAATATACAAGAGTTAGAGAGAAGAGAGAGGGAGAAGGAGAGGGAGAAAGAGGGAGGGAAGATGTAGAAGATTAAGGTTAGTCGTGATCCTACCCTCTCCAGTGTCTTGTGGTTCAGGTGTTCCCTGTAAGGGCCTGGTGAAGGATCAGCCATTTGGTCTGCCATTTAGTAAGTAGAATTTTATGGTACCATTGCCATTTGGGTCTAGATTTGTGTTTCCCACCCCTTTGATGCCCTCCCCTCCCTCTCCTTCCATCCTAGTGTCTAGTCCACGAGATGCTTGCTGGATATGTAAGGTATCTTGGGTAAATTCAGGTTAGGTGCTGTAGATGAGTGAGACTATGTGGCGATTTTTTTTTCTGTGATTGGGTAAGTTCACTGAGAATGATCTGTTCCAGGTTCAACCATTTTTCCTCAAATTTCTTTGTGTCATTTTTTTCTTACTACTGTACAGAATTCCATTGTGTAGATATACCACATCTTAGTTATCCATTCTTCTAGTGATGGGCATCTGGATTGATTCCAGCTCTTAGCTATTACAAATTGAGCCGGTACAAACATGGTTGAGCAAATCTCTCTAGCCTGTGGTTTGAAGGTTTTAGGGTAGATGCCCAGTAAGGGAATAACTGGGTCTGTTGGTATCACTATACTCAGCTTTTTCAGGAGTCTCCATATTGCTTTCCAAAGTGGTTGTACCATCCTACATTCCCACCAACAGTGGATGAGTGTTCCTACTTCTCCATATCCTCACCAGCATTTATTTTTATTTGATTTTTTGATGTTTGCTATCCTTATTGGGGTAAGGTGGAATCTCATAGTTGTTTTAATTTGCATTTCTCTGATGATTAGGGATGATGAACATTTTCTTAAGTGTACGTTTGCCATTTGTATTTCTTCCTCTGTGAACTGCCTGTTCAGCTCTTTGCTCCATTTTGTGAGTGGGTGTTTGACTTCTTACTGTTTAGATTTTTGAGTTCTTTGTAGATTCTAGAGATTAGGCCTTTATCAGTTGGATAACCTGCAAATATTTTCTCCCATTCTGTGGGTAATCTATTGGCTTTGCTTATTGTATGCTTGTCTGTAAAGAAACTCTTCAGCTTCATGTGATCCCATTGGTTGAGTGATGGTTTAAGTACGTGAGCTATTGGGGTTTTGTTCAGGAAGTCTTGTTCCATTCCTATATCATGGAAAATTCTTCCTATATTTTCTCCCAGTAGTAGCTGAGTTTCTGGTCTTATATTGAGGTCTTTGATCCATTTGGACTTGAGTGTAGTGCATGGTGAAATGTGTGGGTCAAGTTTCAGTTTCCTGCATATGGTTATCCAGTTTGCCCAGCACCATTTGTTGAAGATGCTGTCTTTTTTCCAGCCTATATTGTTCAGGCCTTTATCAAATATCAAGTAGCTATAGTTGCTTGACCCAAAGTCCAGGTCCTCAAGTCTATTCCATTGGTCTATACTCCTGTTCTTATGCCATGATGAGGTGTTTATGGGGCTTGGTGCTTTCCTGTGTTTTATAATATTTTGAGCCTGGTCAAATGGTCATTGTGATCTTCTTCTTGTTGGATCTTGAGATTGGTTGTCTGACTGTTCTGTGTGGAATATTCCTTCAAGAATTCTCTGTAGGTTTGGCTTTCTGTTCATATAATCATAGAGTTGACTTTTTTCATGGAAAATTTTTATTTACCATCTATTATGAGGAATAAGTTTTCTTGGTTGGAAGCTATAGGATTTTAGACTTTGAAGTGTTCCATTCCAGGCCCTTCTGACTTTCAGGGTTTCCACTCAGAAATCTGGCATACTTCTGATGGAATTGCCTTTGTATGGTGTGAGTTGTTTCTCTCTTGCTGCTTTTAACACTCTCTCTTTGTTTTCAGTGTTAAGAGTTTTAACTATGCTGTGTCTTGGAGACTTTTCTCCTTGGTCCTGTCTGTTTGGTGTTCTGTGGGCTTCTTGTATCTGGATGGGTCTCTATTTTGAGAGATTGGAAATTTTTCTTCAATAATTTTGTTGAATATGTTCTCTATGCTGCTGGCCTGGATTTCCTCTCCTTCTGGTATACCCATTATATGGATGTTTGATCATTTTAGGGTATCCGACAACAGATCTTTGTATTCTGTTCACCTGATTCTTTTTGAATTTAGCAAAGTTTTTGGCCTCCCCATCAATTTCTTTTTTTGTTTTGTTTGTTTGTTTTTCAAGGTAGAGTCTCACTCTAGCCCAAACTGACCTGGAATTCACTATGTAATCTCAGGGTGGCCTCAAACTCATGGTGATCCACCTACCTTTGCCTCCCAAGTGTTGAGATTAAAGGCATGGGCCACTATGCCAAGCTCCAATCAATTTCTTCTGTCTTGTCTTCCAGGTCAGAGGTTCTGTCTTCCACATGAGTAACTCTGTTGGTTAGTGGTTATTGAGAGGTTTTAATCATTTCTAGTTGATTTTTTGTTTTCTGTTGTGTTATTATGCATCATGTCCATCTCTTTCTGGGGTATGATTTCAATTCAAGTTCTGATTTTCTTGATGCTTCCTGGAATTCATTCTTTTATTTTTACTTTTTAAAATTTTTTGTTTATTTTTATTTATTTATTTGAGAGTGACACAGAGAGAAAGAGGCAGAGAGAGAGAGAAGGAGAGAGAGAGGGAGAGGGAGAGAATGTGTGCACCAGGGCTTCCAGCCACTGAAAACAAACTCCAGAAGCATGCGCCCCCTTGTGCATCTAGCTAACATGGGTCCTGGGGAAGCGAGCCTCGAACCAGGGTCCTTAGGCTTCACAGGCAAGTGCTTAACCGCTAAGCCATCTCTCCAGCCCCTGGAATTCATTCTTGCATTTGATCTTCATTAAAATTATTCAGCTGGTTTTGAGAGCTTCCTTTTCTTCACTCACCTTCCATTTATTCATATCTTTTTGGAGGGTTCTAACACTCATTCAAGTTAAGCTTACTGTCAAAGCAAAAGCTGAATGCTCTATGATATGATTCTATTCAATTTCATTGATACGATTCTTGGTTCTTTGATTTTTTTTTTTAAATCAGGTCTTTCTGGTTGTTGTGCTTTCATTTTGGGAATGAATTTCTGTTGATTTCTCTATGGAAGAAATTAGAGGCTTCCATTGTAGGACTAGGCATCTTTGGGGGAGATCCCTCAGTTTTCTGACTTTCATTAGCTTTTTTGCATTGCTGTTTACCCATTTTAGGGAGACTCTTTAATTTTATTGAGGAAGAATCAAGTTTTTGTCCTTTGGCCTATGTACTCCCTGACTCAGGACAACAGGAATGTTGTCACCCTTTGGCCAGTCAGGATACAAGAGCAAAAGGCCTGATTCCACAGCTCATACAGGGTTCAGGCCTCCCCAAGCAAGACACAGTGAGTCCTACTAGGACCAGGGGACTGGGAGGATGTGGGAGGAGCTGGGAGACAGGGCTGTTGCCCACTCAATCCACAGTGATGCACCCCTAAACCAGAATTTAAATAGTAAATATACTTAAATAGTACATATATTTAAATAAATTTATATATATATACATATATATACATGTATATATATACATATACATATATATATATATATATACATATACACATACATATACATATATATATATATATATATATATATATATTTCATTTGGAAAAACCCATGCAGGTTCCCACCTCACCATTCAAAAGTGTATGTTTGAATCTGTATTGAATTAATTTTTGTGTCAGAATGTTATCACTACTGTAACATCATTTATCCCTGCCAAACACCAATGTGGACAAAGGCAGGTGGATTCATGTTCTCAGTTGTGGAGCCAGAGGGGATCCTTGTAACTGAGAGAAGAAGAAATTATTGTTCATGAAATCACCAAGTATATTTCCACATGCCATCTCACAACTTGTATAAAATAAATGTCTTCAACATGTGTGTGTGTGTGTGTACATTTGAACAAACACACACACACACACACACACACACACACACACACATATATATATATATATATATATATATATATATAGAGAGAGAGAGAGAGAGAGAGAGAGAGAGAGAGATTGAGAGAGAGGTTGGGAAATGAGAGGATTAGATTTAAGGCTAAAGATAAAGCCCTTGTGAAAGTAATGATTTTTACTTTTAAACATTGTCTAATGCTACTTTAAGCCTGTGAAAATTCCATGTTCAGCCTGATTCATCTTAAAGCTTTGAATCCACACTTTGGCGGTGATATTAACTGTGGTGGGTTGTCTCGTCTTGTCTGTCTGTTTTCACTCTCTCCCGGCCTACAGAGAAGAGGAAAACGAGCCTGCTGGATCAGCTCACCAACACCAGCGGGACTGTCATCGGCGTGACTTCCTGCATTGTCATCATCCTTATTATCGTTTCTGTCATTGTGCAGATCAAACAGCCCCGTAAAAAATACGTGCAAAGGAAGTCAGACTTTGACCAGACCGTTTTCCAGGAGGTGTTTGAGCCTCCTCACTATGAGTTATGCACTCTCAGAGGGACCGCAGCGACAGCTGACTTTACAGATGTGGCTGAAGACTTTGACAATTACCATAAACTGCGGAGGTCATCTTCCAAATGCATTCACGACCACCACTGTGGATCCCAACTGTCCAGCGCAAAAGGCAGCCGCAGTAACCTCAGCACAAGGGACGCCTCCATCTTGGCAGAGATGCCCGCGCAGCCCGTCAAGCCCCTCATCCCTCCCATGAACAGAAGAAACATCCTCGTCATGAAACACAATTACTCCCAAGATGCTACGGATGCCTGTGACATTGACGAAATAGAGGAGGTGCCCACCACGAGCCACAGGCTGTCCAGACACGATAAAGCCGTCCAGCGGTCAGTATCCATAGATTTTTTGATGACAACTACTAACCTGAGGACTGAAATTCTTCTGCAGTGTTGTGTGTTTCAGTGGGTCTTCAAATCTCCCTTCCCTTTGAGTGATGGTTTACAGCAGCATTTGTCTTGATTATTATTTTTTATTTATTTCCTTTTGGGTGCTACCCTTACTCTTCTTAAACATCATACATATTCAAGGGATGTATATGAGTGTGAATGCGCAGAACATGAACACACAGACCAAAGAGATTTTGTTTATTACTATACATATAAAATATTTATTTTTACAAAACCATGGCATATCATTTATAAAAAAATTAAAATCACAAATTTGTCTTCACAGGGTCATGAATGTTGCTCTCAGCAATATATATATATATGTATATATATATATATATTTAATTTTAGAACTTTTTTATTAATTAGTTTGGTATTGAGCAAATACAGTCAATTTGCTACCATTATTAGGCTCATCCATGACCTAATATTTTTATATTTTAAGGTGAAAAATAATATGTGGAAACTCTTGCCTTATTACCAAGATGGTTAAGTCATCTTGTTGAATAATTTTAATGCAAAAATAAGATATTTTTGCAATATAATGTATTTATTTTGGTATGAAACATACTTCTCTTCTACATATTACACAGTAATTATATTACAATTTACATTTGATAGCAAGATATGCTAAAATATTGACTGTAACACTTAAATTTAGCAACAATTAGTAGTAATATATTACTTTCCTATATACATATATGCAAAATTATCTTTTTTAAAATTTTATTTATTTACTTATTTGGGGGGGTAGAGAGAATAGGCATGCTAGGGCCTCCTGCCACTGCAATCAACTTCAGGTGCTTGCACCACCTTTTGCACCTAGCTTTATACTGGGGTACTGGAAAATCAAACCTGCGTCCTATGCCTTTGCAGGCAAGAACCTTAACTTCTAAGCCAACTCCCCAACCCCATTATCTGTTTTATATGTTATTAGCTCTAAATAGAGTAAAATTTTAAGAACAGACAATTTAGAAAAAGTTTAGTTTTTTATTTTTTTAATTAAAAAAAAATTTTTTTGTTCATTTTTATTTATTTAGTTGAGAGCAACAGAGAGGGAAAGAGGCAGATAGAGAGAGAGAGAGAGAGAGAATGGGCACGCCAGGGCCTCCAGCCACTGCAAACGAACTCCAGACGCGTGTGCCCCTTGTGCATCTGGTTAACGTGGGTCCTGGGGAATCGAGCCTTGAACCAGGGTCCTTAGGCTTCACAGGCAGACATTTAATTGCCAAGCCATCTCTCCAGCCCAAAAGTTTAGTTTTGAATAATAAATTGCAACATCTAGTCTACTTAGTCTGTTATTTTTTTGCATGCTTACTAGCAGATAGTTTATTATGTATATGTTACATACTTTATTTATTATGTGATACTACAAATTTTAAATATTTAAGTTAAGTTGATATGAATTGCATGCTGATGGAAGACAGCTATTTCCGTAGATTTTTGAATTTTAGGAATAATTTTAGTAAATATTTCTTTCTTTAACTATATATTTATTTTTGTGCAACTATTACTGTGTTGAATGAAATAGCCATAACATTTCAGGTTCTGCCTCATTGGGTCTCTAAGCAAACATGAATCTGAGTACAACACAACTAGGGTCTAAATTCAAGGTAAGCAAACATCCTTGGCTCCTTCTCCCACCCTGTTGTATTCTGTTCTGTTTTGTGTTGTCTTATAGTCCTTTGGGGAAAGTGATATTTATCCATTATTTCTTAAGCTATATGTTCTATGACATTTTCATATTTAGGAATTAAATAATATAGTGTGAAGGGAGGGGTCATTGTTAAGATATATAGCTTGAAAAGCAGATTTTGATATTTTTATCAATCATTGTCCTAAAATATTATTACAAAGCATATTGAGTTGATAAGGAAAAATTATACATTTAAAAAATACTCAAAGCAGTTTATCCTCTTAAATAAATGTCAAAAGAAACCCGAGTTTTACAGAGTGAATTACAATATTAATTATTAATATAAGTGCATATAGTTATCTGGTAATTACTGACATAATTTGGCTACATTCTATTCAGAACTCAGATACTTAAGTATTTGATGGTGCATACAATTTATCTATTCTTATTTTTGCATGAATAAGTAGTTTATCTCATTAAAACTAAATGCATCACATTATTTTTTAGCATTTACTGTTTTATAATATAAAGGTCTCATAACTACCAGTTGTGTACCTGTGCAACTGTTTGTCACCAAATATCACAATGGCTTTACATTTTCTCTTGATAGCCTATATTTATATTAGCCTAATTTGTCTCCAATTAAATTTGCTTCACAGCTAATCTCTTCAAAGCTCTTCAAGCCTATCAACTGTTCTTGAAGTAGGAGAATGCATTTCCATGCTATTACCTTGATAAATTGGTGTGTTTTTATGCATTTTTTTCATTGGGAGAAAATGTTTTAACTGTGTTTTATTTTCAGAGAAGAACTATTTATACAAACATTGGGACTGTGAAAAGAAAATTCTATAGTGATTTGTGAAAAGTGGACATATTTCTAAATTCATTCCACTGCCTTTATTCAAACTTAAGAATTACAGACATTTGTTATTCCTTCAGCAAGACATCCCCACTGCACAATGATATGTTCATTTCGTAATTTGGTTGCTGGTCACCAAGTGCGCCTTAGTTTTTAAATACATTCTGAGATTTACTGGAAACTTGAAGAAGAAATTAGTTCCTGATTATAAGACTACCCCAATGTTATCTCTATTGTCAGTTTCACTTTCGTTTCTATGTTGTTACGTCTCCGTGATATAATTGTACATGGTGTGATCTGTGAACAACAAAAAATCCACAAATTTGGGTGAACCTTGTGTTATATGTACATTGTTTTCATTATATAGACTGCTTGAGAATAGTGCGTTCCTGGGTGATTTTGAACATACTTCAGTGAAAAGTGAAAATGTGGACCATGGAAAGACCAGCTAGAGGTTTTATGGACTATATGTATCTGTTGTTTTATTATGGATAAATGCAGCAAAAAATAATGATAAAAAAATCACTAGATTGCAATAAGAAAATCTCAGTTTTTGCTCTTTTTCTATATCCCTCATTTTATTTGTTTAATATCAAGGGAAGATACTGAGTTTCAGATTTCTTTTTTTTTTTTTTTTTTTTTTTTTTTTTTTTTTTTTTTTTTGGAATCAAGTGTTTTACCATCCACACCCTACAATAGAAATGTGTTTGATTAAGCACTTGGCAATATGACTGAATTGACAGTTTGAGAAAATTTCCTTGCATGTCTGTACTGGATATTTGAGTTGGGAAAATACCCTCTTTATTAGACACATTGTAAAAAGCATGCATTCTCAAATATTGCTGTTATTCTTCCATTTCTCTGTGTCATATGCTTGCTACTTGTAACTTTTATATAAATATATATAAAATGTATGATAATTTTCTAATTTGAGTTAAGAGAAATGTTTTTTTTTCTATTGGAGTGATTAAAAAATCATGTTACATGAGAACACAATTTAGTTATATCAACTCTTCCCACCTTTTAAGAGTACAGAATGTCCTTTAATATTGCAGTTTACTTTCTCAAATATTTGATTTCTGAAATTTTATGAATATGTTCTCCATTTAGAATCAAATGTTCTTTTGAAGTTCTTCAAAATCATCAGCCTTTTGATGACCCAAATCACGTCACTCAGTTACTCAGGCACACATATGACACCTGCAAGCTACGGGGTTATGCTGTGTTTCACACAGAATGAGTAAGATGCAGTAAGGGCAGATAATTCCTGTTGACTTATACAGATACCCTATAACGTTTGATTGAGTACTTTCCCAAGTACTGAATTTCTATTGTTAGAAAATT
Organism: Dipus sagitta; assembly: GCA_036346955.1. NCBI lineage: Eukaryota > Metazoa > Chordata > Mammalia > Rodentia > Dipodidae > Dipus > Dipus sagitta. The sequence continues at coordinate 46,985,775 of CM070785.1, forward strand.
TAAGCTTAGCAACTACAGTTACTCTAAATCTGATTATCAACATTTCCCCAACTGTTGAAACCTACAGACTAAAAGAATTCTAGCTTTGAAGTAGCAAAGAAATCTGGTCTACTATAATTCGAGCATTTTTTTTACACTCCAAATGAAAAATCACTGTCTTATATCCTGATAAGAAGTGTATTTCATAAAAGCTTCTAAAATGGGATGGAAAACAACATCATTATTGAAAAGTCTGAAGAGTTATAACAACTCTATTTTGAAAAGTTATCATCTTACAAAAGTGATAACTTCTGTGAGTTGTCATCAACTGTCAATTAAAAAATAACTGCATTGAACATGATAAATAGTTTTCATTACTATGCTGTAGAGTTTATAAACACATAACATGATAAAAATATATACTTTTCTATTTGGCTGATTTCTTTGATATCATTGCTAATTTTAAACCCATTAATTAAATTAGTGTAAGGATTATTTTTCAAAGACTGGCCATCACTTCTCTTGTTTTATCTTTTTTTGTTAATCTTCATTGGGCATCTTTATCTCTGAATGAACAATCTTAATAACATGACACATACATCTATATGTACATACATATGTCAAGACTTTTTATTTCTAACAGCAGTTAATGTAAGAAAATAAATTAGGTGAGTAAATTATCATCAATCTGTTCTTCATAAGATGCCCGGATTTTTCCATTTCTTTAGAGATATAAAATGTGCTACTGACATGTTTATTATCTACATAAAAAGTATTTGAAACAGAAAGCCACCTACAGATACCTCCATTTTAACCCCAAACCTAATTAAGTAAATATTAAGTATCGATTGATTACATATATTAAAACCTAGTAAGTCCTTCAGACACCAAAAAATTACTTCATATGAAAGATAGGCCTTCTCAAGGTAATTATATATTTAATAACCTATAGGTACCATCCCATCTGCAAAGGTGATGCTGATAATGTTGGAGCATTGTGATGAGTTCTTTCATTGCATTCAGCGGTCACTCTAGGTGCTTTATCATAGAATGCAGGCCTTGAGCAAAGCTTGAAGGTGCTCTGAGGAGCTCCTTACAGGCACCTATTTAAAATCCAATTCTAAAATCTATCAATATGTAAAAATTCCTCTTGAATAACTACATTAGACTTTACCACCTGAATATCAATCTTTGGCCAATTTTCAAAAGCCAGTTACACCTGTAATTGAAGGAAGACAAGGTTTCGAGATTCCAAATACAGCTATTTCACAAGTTAATTATATTTTGGTCTTAAAGCATATTAAGATATGTCTTTATAATAGTTGTATTAATTCAATCATATGTTTTCAAACATGACGTTAGCCTATGATATGCACATTTTGGTTTTTAGTGTTTGAATTCAGTTTTTTCAGAATCTTGGTGGCATGTCATAATTACATGCAATACTTACGGAGCCCCAAGTCAAGCCTTGTACTTCTCATCAAGTTTATTTTAGTTACTTAGTTCAAGGTCATTGTCCTGAGTTAGGAATCTGAGTTTTTTGTACCTGCTTTGACCCCTGTGCTAATTTTGTGGATCATTTAAAAGATACATGGGTCATTATTTGCCATAATTCTGATTTGATTAAATAATTAAACTGTGGCTGAAAAAATTGAGAGATCAGCACCATACATCCTTCAAAGAGCACTCCTCTTTTATGGAGTTATTCAGTCTGCCTTTCCACATCACATTTTTCCTGCAAAATAAACTGGCTTCAAAACCTGAGTTCTAGTGTTTTCAAAGATAGATCTTTGATGCAATATGCATTCTCTCCTTATCTCCTGCAATGACGTTTTCTATATTTTCCCTTATTAATGAGGTTTTCCTCATATTTTATAGGTTTTCTTCAATCCACAAATGGGTTTTCCTTGATCTCAGAATATTATAACAAATTGAATAATTTGATCTTGGTATCTACTTTCTGTAGTAAAGCAATGGCAAGTAAAGCATTAGTATTTTGAGAGTGAAATAAAAACACCATCTTATATACGAAGTTTTGTGTTTCCATCTAACATGAATGATATCGTTTTGAATGGAAGTTAAGTAAATGAAATCATTTTATGTTTATCCTAAAATTATCATAAAGTCTTTTCCAGTACACAAAATGGTTAGTTGATGTGTAGACATTATTTTTTAAAATCATTTCTATCACTATATGATATGAGGGACCCAGACCAAAACAAAATCATTAAATAGGTAATAGAATAAAATATGTGACACAAGTTATCTTCTAAACTCTTAAGTATTTAATTGATATCTTCTGTGCACCTTTTCAAGATTGAAGAGAGTAAAAAGCCATATTGTTAAAATGACCAGAAATGTATTTTTATTAGTCATCCTGGTTAATAAACCTAAAGCCCCTTTTAATTTAGAATTCTTCAGATTCATTTTATTAACACATATGAATCGTAATAAACTTTAGTTAGCTAATATTATTCATATAAATGGTGTAGGGCAATAAAAACAAGAAATCTAGGTCACTGACATCAAACACTTTGAGCAACTCGTTTCCCTTGTAGCCTTGGATTCTGTAATAACTCTGTTTCATTAAAGAGATCCATCTTCTGCTAACATGCCTCTCATTTATCAAGGTAGGAAAATAATGAAGTTCCTCCTTGTCTGCATGTGTGTCATTTAGTTCACTGGTTTCTTATTCCTAAACTGCCATCATACAGTTCATTTTCTTTCTGGTGTCCACAATAACAGTGCAGACAACACATTCATTCTTGCCCTCTGTATCTACCCTCTCTCTACACATGAAGGAATGGTATTTTATAGTTGTCCATTGTTTGAAAAGTTGTTTGGGGTCCTTCTCTTAATAGACAGATACTGAAACACAACTTAAACCCAACCAGAACGTATGGTGTACAAATTATTTAAAATAAAACATTTTTATATTCCATTATTTAATTTGTATTCTTTATTCACCTTTCATTGAGCTAAATTTGATACAAGTATAAACAGCCACTCTCTTTTAGCCTATGTCCTCTATGCCTAACCTTTTCCTCAGTGGTTCAGGGATGAACACCAGGAAATGAATTGAGTGTGAAATATAATTATGGAGACTGATGTAGAAAATAGTGCTTAGAGAATTATGTAAGATATAATTTATATATATTATAAAACTTATAGTCAGAAAATTTTAAGGTTGCTCACCTTGGAAACAAGAGTCCACTTTCCTGGGCCTGTTTGCCATCACCTGTGGAATATGAAGCATACTTGATGGTCAGGAGAACACAGTTCAGATGTTATTCCATGATCACGAATTTAGTAGTATAAAAATGAGGATAGTGTGCCCTTAGGATCAGAAGATCTTCACGAAGAGTCAACTTTCTAAGCAGAGCTCGAAGAAGGAGACTATGGCCACTCGCCATGCAAGGCACTACTTGCCCCTAGGGTACTTAGAGCAGCTCCCAAATTAAGAATCACTGATTTGAATTGGCTGAACGTAGGAAGAGCTGGGTGGAGTTGTGGTCAGCATAGTCTGAAGAGCAGGATGCAGTTGGCACAATGATTTCTAAGTACATTGGATGCTTGCTCAATGGGGTTTGCCTTTTGTCCAAAGTAAATTATGTTTATGTCTCCTGAGAAAGTATGACTTTGGAGTCCTCTGAAGACAGCATACTTACTAAATCAAATAAAGAGGGAACAGTAGGTTGAATAAAAGCAATGGAGAAACATATTTTGAAAGTCATCGATGGATTAAAATTCCAAGATTATTTGTCTTGCCTCCTTATTTATTTTCTACTGTGCTTTATTGTTGCGAGTTACAGTTGACTAGCAAACGCACTGTCACTCGACAAGCATCATTGTGAGTCTTTTACACGTAATCTTTCCTTTGGCCATATTAGTAATTCTAATACAATGACTTTTAATGCTATTTATTGTTGTTGTAACCCACTATACAGATGAGGAAACTGAAGAGTCTTAATAACTTTTATAAGACCGCATAGGAGCAATGAGTTCAGTCCTGATGCCAAAATAACAAACCCCTAATGCAACTGGTATTGTTCACCAATGTGCAGTACAACCCTATTCCTATCCAGCCTGGTACCTTTCACTGAAAGAAGTGGGTACTTTCTCACAGAGCCTCATGATTTTGTGTTTCCTCCTCTGTAAAAATAAAGTGTATTATAAAACCTTCTTTTCACCTGAGAGTGTATGAAGATCAAATGAACACGCTCTGGAAGATATTTTTTTATATTATATGATGCATTGTAAAAATAAATCGTTTTTTTTTCTTAAATCACGCGTGAACTTCATTTCCTAGTCAATATGGAGCAAATGTAACAGCTGTAGAGAACAGCACAAAGAATAGCTTCCAGCATCCAAAGTGAGACACATGGATTCCGGAACCCGATGGTACTAGCCTTGTCTGAATGTCATTTCATCCAAGGCTTATTTCCTCATCTCCTGGAAGCATTCTTCACCATGATGCCAGGACTCCTAAGTGATTCCCCAGCACCCTAATTATTAAATGTGCACAGACATAGGGACACTTCACAGTGATATAATGTTTTCAATCAGACACAATTGTTGGGACATGTTTACAGGCAAATAAATAGTTGTAAAAGATAAATGCAGTCTCCTCGCCATATTATAATATCAATGTGGTGCACGGCAGTGAAATCTTCAAGTTCAAATTTTAGTCGCACTTCTCAGTATACATGCGCCTTTAAAACACCGTTGGAAGCCGGAGTTCCACTTATAAAGCAGAGAGGGTGAAACTGTTAAATAAGATGCCCATAAAAGCTGCCAGTGGTGTGTCAATACAAGCAGCATGAGATCACTGCACAAGACAGGGCTATGGGGCTTGCCTCGGTGTTTCACTAGTTTGTACTCCAGAGAAGGGACAATCTCTTCTATTCCAAACGGATACACATCTGTGAAGCCAGCATTCCTGATGCAATGCTGTGTCTGACCTCTGTGATTCCAGTGAGTTTGGGCTATTTGGAGGACGTCCTCCCCTTTTAAAGACACGAAACGTAGGATGTCAGCTTTGGGGAAACTATCAAAGCAGGAGCTGGGAGGAGCACAGTGGTTAATTAGCTGGACAAGAGCAAGAGCTGGCATGGTCTGTTAGGTCATAGTGTGCCTCCACACAGTGTAAGTGGGTGTAACAACACAGGAAGGAACGCTAACAAAGAGAGACTCCTTATACTCTGAGAACCGCTGAGTTCTAGAATATGATTCTTTAAATTATTTAATTAATTTATTTATGAGAGAGAGACAGAGAGAGAGAGAAAGAGAGAGAGAGAGAGAGAGAGAGAGAGAGGAGGAGGAGGATGGCATTCCAGGGCATCTAGCCACTGCAAGTGAACTTCAAATATATGTGCCACCCTGGGCATCTGGATTTACATGGTTACTGAGGAATCAAACCTGGGTCCTTTGGTTTTGCACGCAAGTGCCTTAATCACTAAGCCATCCCTCCAGCCCTAGAATATAAATTCTTAAAGACAACCATTGGGACCAATTCTGGGTAACTACTAAAGTAATCATTAAGTTCCTTCTACACACTTTGTAGCCAATATGTGTCTGTTAAATGAGCAAATGTCCTGATACCTACTTTATATATATTAGCAATGATTTTATATGTGAATTTACACATTTTCTAAACTCATTTATTATCCATTTCTAACCATTTATTGAGTAGCATCTGCAGGAATAATTTTGTTGAAGAATAAGAATGCCATTACAAAGCCAGGCATAGTGGCACACACCTTTCATCCCAGTATTCATGAGGCAGAGGTAGGAAGATCACCTTGAGTTGGAGGCCACCCTGAGACACATAGTGAATTCCAGCTCTGCATGGACTAGAGTGACACCCTCCATAAAAAAAGAAAGAAAAGATAGAATGACATGGCATAAAGGAAGTCTATGTAAATCAGTTCAAGCTCTAGCTCAGTGGCTCCAAAAAAGAAAGTTATGATAAAGAGATGGAAATATTTACTACCTGAACTTAATCAGGACACATTTATCACATCCCGTTTCATGAATTCATGCACATTTTCTGTGTTAATAAAAAAAATTTTAAATTAAAAAAACTATAATTACATTGCACTCTGTGTAAGATGTATTAGCACAATACAGCCCACAAATTGTGCAATTAAAATAATAACTCCTTTTTAAATGATTTATGAAGCTGTGTGTTTTTGACAACACAAAAACAAAACAAGGGCTGGAGAGATGGCTTAGCAATTAAGGCACTTGGCTTCAAAGTCTAAGGACTCAGGTTCAATTTCCCAGTACCAACATAAGCCCATGGTGGCACATGTGTCTAGAGTTCCATTGCCTTGGCTAGAGACCTTGGCATGACCATTCTCTTCCTCCCTCCCTCTCTCTCTCTCTCTCATGAATAAATAAACAAAAATAAAATATTAAAAACAAAACAAAACAAAGCAAAATGTTTGGTAGCCATAAAGCACAGTGAGTGTACAGGAGCATTTATACCGAATTTGTTTAAGGGCATATCAGTTCTCTATGCTTAGAAGCTAAAGGTTGTTCTACATGTCTACCTTCTCATATACTAGCTTTATGAGGAAAAAGCATGTACAAAGGGATTGAAAAAATGGCTCAGTGGTTAAAGATGCTTTCTTACAAAGCTTGATGGCCCAGGTTCATTTCCCCAGTACCCATGTACAGCCAGATTCACAAAGTGTTGCATGCATCTGGAGTTCATTTGCAGTGGTGATAGCCTCTGAAACACCCCTTTTGGCTCTTTTTCTTTTTCTTCCCCGTTCCCTCCCCCCTTCTTCTCCTTCCCATCCTCCTCCTCCTCTTCTTCTTTTGCTTTCTCTCTCTCTCTCTTCCTTCCTCCCTCCCTCTCTTTCCCTCTCTGCTTGCAACTAATAAATATTTTTTTTAAAAATGTGTATTCAATTTTTAATTTATTCATTTGAGAGAGACAGAGAGAGAAAGAGGCAGAGAGAGAGACAGAGAGAGAGAAAGAGTATGGGCGCTCTAGGGCCTCCAGCCACTGCAAATGAACTCCAGACGCCTGCGCCCCTTGTGCATCTGGCTAACGTGAGTCCTGGGGAATCGAGCCTTGAACCGGGGTCCTTAAGCTTCACAGGCAAGTGCTTAACCACTAAGCCATCTCTCCAGCCCAGAAATAAATAAATATTTTTAAATGTACCTACAAAGGACAGCTTTCTGTGTACAGCATCATTTCTAAGGCTTATTCTATGGGAATACTTTTTAACTTCACTCATTTTATTTATTTGAGAGTGAGGAAGAGGCAGATGTGAGAGAGAGAGAAAAAAGAGAGAGAGAGAGAGAGAGAGAGAGAGAGGGAGAGAGAGAATGTGTGTGACAGGATGCCAGGACACCAGGGCTGCTGCAAATGTACTGCAGACACATGTGCCACCTTGTGCATCTGGCTTATGTAGGTCCTGGGGACTCGAACCTGGATCCTTTGACTATTAACTATTAGGACACCTTTCCAGCTCCTATGAGAATAATTTTCATACAAAGACTCTACAGCTGTTTTCTTTCCCAGCTCACATGATTAAAATCAGTTGATCCCTTGAAAACTGACACTTCAGAATATCTTATCAGGTCAGAGGGCAGTAGAGGGAGATTTAAAAATTCACAAGAGGACTAGTGAGATTGCTTAACAGTTAAGGTGCTTGTGTGTGAAGCCCAAGGACCCAGGTTTGATTCCACATTACCCTCGTAAGCCAAATGCACAAGGAGGCACATGTAACTGTAGTGTATTTGCAGTGGCTAGAGGCCCTGGTGTGCCCATTCTCTCCTCTCTCTTTCTCTCAAAAAAAATAAAAAATAAAAAACATTCATGAAAACAAAAAGCAGATGTTTTTCTTGACTCAGTAGAACCCCCAAGCATTTGTGGTTATACCTGGTCACTCCAAGAATAAGCCCAAGTATGCACATTCTACTTAGAATACCCTACAGGTCACCTCTTTCAAGCATCTATGTTCTGAACAGCCCCATATGTCTCCTGCATACTCCCTCATGTCTAGGACAATTAGAGCATGTACGGTTTGTTATCTCATTATCGCCCTCATGCCTCCCATTTGTTTTAATTATTCAACATATGTGATAAATTCCACTTCTCAAAAATCTCTCTATTGATATATCCCCTCTTTACAGAACAGAGGATTATGAAGGATTTTATTATTTTCCTTCCCAATGATATTTTTGAAATGTATTTTATTTATTTATTTATTTAAGAGAGAGAAAGAGGCAGAGAGTGAGAGAGTAAGAGAGAGAATGGGCACGCCAGGGCCTCCAGCCACTGCAAATGAACTTCAGATGCTTGTGCCACCTTGTGCATCTGGTTTAAGTGGGTCCTAGATAATTGAACCAGGATCCTTTGGCTTTGCAGGCAAACACCTTAACCACTAAGCCATCTCTCCAGAAACCCCCCCCCCCATGATATTTTTAAATGCTCCTTAAAGAAGGTTTGTTTAATGTGTAACAACTTTGCCTAAATAGGGCTTCCACTAGAAAGAAGTATTTTACTAGATATTGAATTATTTCTGGAATATTAACCGTGTACCATGAGATATTAAATTTTCTATTATCATAATAAGTGATTTTACAGAGCATATATATTTTTCCCATGGATGAATTGTTAATGTCATGGAAATGGTGAGGGATAAATAATTTATATTGAAAAGACATTGAGATGAAAGGATGTCATCTTTCTGGAAAATAATCCTTATGTACTTTCCTAATCTGTTTATGAAGAACGCATGTGTGCCTCTAAATTTTGCCTATTATAATTATTAGCCTGTAGAAGCTACTGACACCGTCAAAGACAGCCCTGGTCTAACAGAAGTTTCAGAGCTTTTTTTTGAGAGGGTTAATAACTTCAGTCTAACTAATCAACCAGAGTCTGGAAAGATAAAAACATATAACTTCAATTTTACACAAGGACTCACAATGAAAAGCATTTTAATCTATTGGATTCAACCACCATCTGGCTTTTATCTTAAGCAAACACAATCAGGTGCTGCTGACAAAATGGAGTGATGTTTGACTCACTCTGTGGTCTGATTAAATTGCGATTCCTCACAGTCTGATTATATGGGGGGGGGGCAGAGTAATTTCATAGCTTAATCAAATGAAATCATAGCTCCTTATGAACAAAGTCATTTTATACAAAATAGCCTTGACATTTCTAAAATGTGTACTCTTACAGAATACTGCCATGTATGTAATTCTTTTTTTTCTAGATTTAGCTAACTCTGAAGGCAGCAAAGGAAAAATAATCTTGAGCTTAAAATATAGACGATGAGTAAAACAGCTCTGCATCAAAACATTTATAGTTAGCACCTGTTAGCAAATGTGAATCATATATGAGACACAGTTCTAAGACTTCACAGTTGTTTATTTATTTAGTTCTCATGATAACATTATAACATAGTTATCAACTATATTTTATAAGTGATAAAGCGAAGTCTAAAACAGCTAAATAACCCTCCCAAGATCATGCACTAGAAAATTCTAAGGCTGGAGCTGGAGAGACAGCTTAGCAGTTGAGACATTTGCTTGCAAAGCCTAAGGACCCAGGTTTGATTCACCAGCACTCACAAATGTACAAAGTGGTGCATGTATCTGGAGTTTGTTTGCAGTGGCTGGAGGCCTTGGCATGCCTATTCTCTCTCTTTCTCTCTCTCTAATAAATAAATAAGTTAAAATAAAATCAGGCTGTATTTGAAGTTGGGAATGTGGTTACAGAGTGCCTGCCTTTATGGTACTATGACTTCTCACCACTTTTTCACTAGAACAGGTGGGAAACCAAGAACTAGCTATCTACCCTCCTGAGCCTAGAAACTCAGGCAAAACCACAGTAGTTTCTCTTTGAATTTATTGCTCAAAGATGGAACCTGCCTATGCCAGAAACAAATATCATGAACAGGTAGGAGTTAACATAGAGAGACATTCAGTTAGTGTCAGGAAACCACACATAGGAGCCACTTAAAAAAAAATATCCATTTGAGAGAGACAGAGAGAGACAATGGGTGCGCCAGGGCCTCTAGCCACTGCAAGCAGACTCCAGATGCATGTGCCACCCTGTGCATCTGTCTTACGTGGGTACTGGAGAATCAAAACTGGGTCCTTAGACTTTACAGGCAAGTGCCTTAACCTACTAAGCCACCTCTCTAGCCCAAGAGCTACTTTTAAAAAAGAACTTCTTGACTTTCTTCACTGTGGAAAGGCTAGCACAAGTGACTCCCATTGTTGGTGTTGGCTTTGAGATAGGGTCTTACTATGAAATCCAGGCTGACCTCAAACTCATGATCCTCTTGCTTCAGGCTCATCGTAACCATTTTTACAGGAATGAATGCATTGTAAAGATAGACTTGTGCCCTTTCCTCTGGCTGAAGATTGAAGCAATGCACTCCCTAGAAATTGCAACTTCCTCAGGAGTCTCATGCAGGGCAAAGGAAAAGACTAAAGCCTGGTGCAGCCAGAGAAAGACCTTGTCTCTGAGAAAGAGGTTTTAGTTTATCAGACCACCTTGCAAGAGATGCAGAAGCCCAGAGACTGATGATGTGAGGGATTAAACCCTGACCAGGACTGCTTAGCTGTTTACAGCTCTTACATTCCATTAGATTTTAAACTTCATGTCAGGAGCCTGGAGAATAGAGAGTGGGCAGGGTCCCCAGACCTCTTCAGTTACTCCTCTTCTCAATGTGGCCACATGGAAGAAATATCCTTTTCCCACTTTGCGCAAAGATACTGACAAAACATGCCCACAGGAATTCCTGATGGAATCTCTGTGTATGGGATGCTTTTAGTACGATGCATCTGGTTGGCGTGGATTACTGATGGTAAATAAATTGATAATTTAAGACATTTGGTATAAGATCTGATAAGAAGTTGATAGTCAGCTGGTGGCTCTCTGAGTAAACGATGGCAGTATTTCATACCTGAAATGTCTTCTCTCGTGTAAGTGACACTGCGCATGCTTCATTTAGAGGACTGCTACCAAGACTGATGTCAAGGTATTACTCATGCAGCAATAGAAGGCGTTTTAGTCAGCTTCGTGCTGTTGGGATGAACTTCCAAACCAGATTTATTTGAACCTTGCAGATCCAGGGGAAGCTCCATAATGGTGAAAGAGGCTGCCTTCCTGTCACAGATCTAAGCAGAGACACAAACACCGAGCCAGAACCACAAGCCAGAGCAGGGACCTGCAGCAGGTAGACCCCCAGAGCTCACTCTGCATACCTCAGGCTAGAAAACAAATCCAGCCCTAGTGACACCTCCTCCAGCCAGGTGGAGACAAGCTTGGTTTTTTTTTTTTTTAAACACCTGAGTCTATCGGGGGAAACACATTGAAACTACTACAAAAGGGCTAGATTGATGTTTGCAATACTAGCCTCCCACAAGTCACACTTATATCTCCTTATCACATGTGTGCTTTGAGCTACTGGTAGTTTTTGACCCTGTGTAAGAGGTTTGTGATGTGCACTGAGGGAAAAGTCAGATCCTTACTGTTTTATCAAGAAGTATCCAGCATTCAAACTGTTTTAGAATTCCAGTGAGTTCAAGGATGAACTATATGTTCTTTTGGTTTTGCTTTGGGAATATGTTCAACATTGCCAACTTATTTAGAAAACAGCAATTTGATAAATACACATTCACTACACGCATGCGTCTGTAGCTTTCCTTAGTCACAGAATTTTGTCTTTTTATTATATACAATCTACATGAAAGAAATCAATAAAGATCAAATGACAAAAATAATCAGCATATGTGCTGTTATCATGACTTGTTAAAGAGAAGGCACACTGAGGAGTGGAGCATTAATATATGGAACTTCCAGAGACATGATATCTATGGTGTGTGTAGTTTGTACAAAATTGTCATTGAAGTAACACAGTGAGATATGTCCAAACCTGAAGAAAATTATTTCCTGACAAATGGAGCAAGCTCAGGCTGGGGAGATGGCCCAGTGATTAAAGGTCTTTGTTTACAAAGCCTGCCAGACAGGTTTTAATTTCTCAGTACCTATATACAGCCAATGAGCAACGTGACCTGTGTCTGGATTTCATTGACAGTAGCAAGAGGCCGTGGTATGCTCATTCTCTCTGTCTCTATCTCTCTGAAAATAATTTTCAAAGGAGCAGGCTTCACACACATACAAGGAAGACAAGGTGGTAGGCACATAATGACCGAATGTGGTGAGAGAAAGGAGAAGCAATGATGCTGAGGCCAGGTAGGGGAAATCAAACACTGCTGAAGAGTAAGCTTGATTGGACTGATGTGCAAGGTCATCGGGGCACCAGCAGAGCAGTGAATGTCATAGCCTCATCCCAGCTGTCTGTGTCTGCCTCGTTAAGGGCTGTCCATAATCTCAGGGAGAATTAAGAAACGAAAGCATTTTTCTAAGTGAGAGACAGTGGAGTTGTAATGTATTGTCAGGAAGCAGGAGAATTAAAGCTCTCATGCGGGCATTTGTTTCTTGTATCCTAGGAATATAGTGCTATTGCTAGACTATATTGGAAGCACAATAAATACATTTTAGTTGAGTGAAAAGCTGTTCTGTAATAAAGGGAGTCATCATGGGGTCAATTGAATGCTAATGTGTCACAAGGTGGCCAGGAGTATATGAGGAGGTCTGCATTGAGAGCAATTCCTCACATTCAATGATGATTTAAGTTTGATGGGCTACTGAAGGAAGTGTTGAATAAAGCAGGCAGGAGGTGAAAACAAATGCTTGACCTGGAATTAAAACTGATGGATGACAGCCAGAGTGCAAGCAGCTGTGAAGCATCTTGAGTATATCCTTTAAGAGTTTCTGTTAGTTTCTTTAATCAGAAGAATTTCCACGTTTCTTCCATTTATGATAGAAGGGGAAAGGTGCTAGAGATCTATATTCTGCTCCAGTTTTAGCAAGTATAATTGAATCAATAAACTTGGAATTTTGTCAAATGCCATTACATCTTCTTGATGCATTCTTTATGAGTTGCAAATTGACAGCTCAATCTTCTTGTCAGGTTCTAAAGGGATATACCCCTAAGGACTTTTCAAGAGAATATTGTAGGAATTTGTTCCAAAGCAGCAACGTGATCATGACAAGGTCCTTCCTAAACAACACTCACTTCTGTTTCTTTCTGTGGCAATTTTCTTTGTTTTTTCAAGGTAGGGTCTCACTCTAGTCCAGGCTGACCTGGAATCCACTATGTAGCCACAGAGTGGCTCAAACTCATGATGATCCTCCTACCTCTGCCTCCCGAGTGCTGGGAATAAAGGTGTGTGCCACCACGACCAGCTTCTCTGTGGCACATCCTTGCTATGCCTGACCATTGCTGGTAGGTTGAAAACTAGACAGATGGAGCCCAGTGACAAAAAAAAAAAAAAAAAAAAAAAAACTTGACTTTTTGATTCTGTTCTTAGAGAAGACCTTTGTTCTTTCCAACCTTCTTTCTTTCAAAATATCTTACAATAGAGTTGCTGTTTATCCTGTCCCCAACCTGAAATAATTTGACAGATTTCTCTTGAAGAATGAATCTAAGCTTAAATAAAAACACAAAACTTTAAAATTAACAAATATAAGGAATTCTTCAAACATCAATTTTACTTGGCATTCTGACAATTGACAATTTTTTGTTCTACTTCTTGAGGTGTTAGTAAAAAAGATCAAGTGCATAATAACAATGTTTTCTGGCTATAAGCAAATAAATATATTTAGGGAGATATTCAAAGTGTCATATGTTACACACATTATGCATACATAATAGATTTTTGTGATGCATATTTAATTTTACTCAGGATAAAACTTTCTCATTTATATTCAAAATACTTATTGTGGGTTTGTGTCATCTTTCAATCGTGGTTTAATATTGTAAATAAATATTTATGAATTACTTACTGTGGCATTAATTAAGATGCTGTTTTCATGCATGAATGCTTGATATTGATATGGCTGGTTTATACATAATGTCTCTCTTTTTAAAAAATATTTATTCATTTATGAGAGAGAGAGAGAGAGAGAGAATGGGTGCGCCAAGGCTTGAAGCCACTGTAAGTAAACACCAGACAATGTGCCACCTTGTGCTTCTGGCTTTACATGGGTACTGGTGAAGCAAACTTGAGTCCTAAGTCTTTGCCGGCAATCATCTTAACTGGTAAGCTATCTCTCTAGCCCAAGTTTCAGGGTTTTCAAATAGACATTTGGGGGCAGGAGAGATTTCTCAGTGGTTAAGGCGCTTGCCTGTGAAGTCTAAGGACCTAGGTTTGACTCCCGAAAACCCATGTCATCCAGATGCACATGGAGGCGCATGTGTCTGAAGTTTGTTTGCAGGGGCTAGAGGCCTTGGAGTGTCCATTCCTTATATATATCTGCCTCTTTCTTTCTCTTTCTCTCAAGTCAATTAATCAATGTTTTTAAAACTTTAAAGTCCCTAAAGCTTAATTAATTCAGATTTATAATTTCAGACCAAGCATTCAATATAATTTACTAGCTACAAGAACAAGAAAATAGTGATTTTGTTTTTTAAAGTTAGAGCCAAAGTGGGGGGGGGGATACCAGAGCTATCCAGGTATAGAAGGTTTCTAAGAGTCTTCCCAGGAAAAGGGCGATTTCTGGTATTTGTGGAAGGGACCAGGGAGTTGTAGGTGTTTTCTGCCTAGAAGCCTAGACAGGAAATAAAGGCCAGACTCTCTCACTTCTGTCTTGTGGATCCTGCTGAGCTTGTCTTCTTGCAAATCCCGTATTTGTTCCTCAAACTTGCTTTCCAGTCAAGTTCAAGTTGCCGAGCAGATACTATATCTGAAGAGACAATGGTGGAGCCACGAGGAAATGTTCTCTGACTATGAGACGATGGGATTTTGTTGATGTCCTCTTCCACTCGTGGAAGACAGTTATTCACATAAACCAATGCCAGATTCGTACCCTCCATTCTATGATGTGTTACAGTGTGAGTGACCCGCCCCCCAGCCTAACAATTACAATGCTAGAACCTAAGACCCATGGTGATGATATTAAGAGGTGGGGCTTTGGGAGAAATAATTTAGTGAGGAGGGTTCATACTCATGAGTGGATTTATTTTCTTACAAAAGCAGTTGAAATGAGACTCCTTCTTGCCTGCCTTTTCATCTTTTGTAAAAATTCATTGACTTATTTTGAGAGAGAAAGACAGATAGAAAGAGAGAGAATGGGTGCACCAGGGCCTCCAGCCACTGTATATGAACTCCAGACATATGTGCCACCTTGTGCATCTCGTTTACATGGGTACTGTGAAATTCAACCTGGGTCCTTAGGCTTTGTAGGCAAGCACCTAAACTGCTGGGCCATCTCTCCAGCCCTTTCTTTTCATCTTTGAGTCACAGGAGCATGCAGCAAGCATACGCTCAGGTGATACCTGATGCAAGCACTTTAATCATCTTGGTCTTTAGTCGCCAGGACATTGGGAATTAAACACTTGGTCTGTGTGAACTTCCCATGGACAGAGATAAAACATACTAGAGAAGACATATGATTGCGTGCCTCCATGATATTATAAAGGGGATACAAATAGTATCATACTTAGATAACCAGGTTATACATGGATGGATGGATAAAAGGGAAATCAAAACAGAGTTACAAAGTTTTAATTCAGTGTTGACTAGGGAATCCAAAGATGTGGATGGTTTCAGACAGAGTAGTGAAGAAGGGCAGGAGATAGGATGCTTCTGTGGGCTAAAGACCATGTCTGTGTTCTCAAAAGCCATTGCATTTGGGGTGTGTACCTTGGGGTGAGGGTGTACTGAAGGGCTTCACTGCTGGCCATATTCATAACTGTAGCACACCATGGAAGAGGTTCAAGAGGAAGGAAGAAGGGAGGACACAGCTTGAACAATGTGGGATGGAATGCAACCAGAGACCCAAGTGTATTCTTTCATTAAATATTTTTGTTTAATTTTATTTATTTATTTGAAAGAGACAGAGAAAGGGGCAGATAGAGAGAGAGAGAGAATGTGTGCTCCAGGGCCTCCAGCCACTGCAAACAAACTCCAGACACACACGCCCCTTGTGCATCTGGCTAACGTGGGTCCTGGGAATCAAGCCTTGAATGGGGGTCCTTAGGCTTCACAGGCAAGCGCCTAACCGCCAAGCCATCTCTCCAGTCCCCAAGTGTATTCTTAGCATGGGAACTTAGTTTTAATAGTGATATGATAAAAAAATAAAATAATGAACCAAAGTCAGAGAATAATCAAAGAAACCAGTCTCTTCTGATGGCAGCAATTACAAAGACATAGCAACATTTCAGCCGTAAAGCGAAGTTCAAATTAAAACTGAATGGCAACAGTGCTGGCTGGCAATGGTAAGGTTTTTCCGGTATTGGTATTTCATGGAAATGGAATCACACTACATGTGCTTTCATATATATATATGGAGAGAGAGAGAGGGAGACTTGGCATGAAATAACCCGAGCTACTGCAAATGAACTCCAGACGCATGTGCTACCTTGTGCATCTGTTTTATGTGAGTGCTGTGGTTTCGAACCTGGGTCTTTAGGCTCCTCAGGTAAGCACTCTAACCACTAAACAATCTCTCCAGCATGGCATGTGCTTTCTTGAATTAGGCCTTTTATTCAACATGATAGTTTCAAGATTTATTTATGCTTTAAAATGTGTCATAAGTTCATATGTACTGCAGATACAGTAAGTGCACTTCATTGTGTAGATAGGAAACAATTTGTTTATTCCCTTCACTGGTGCTGATAATGAGCAGTTTTTCCTTTCTCTTCATGCTGATGAAGAAGAAAATTGGCGTAAAAATGTCACATGTTAGTGGGGGAATTGACATAGTCAGTAAAGTGCTTGCAGTTAAGCCCCAGGACCTGAGATCAAAACTCAAACCCCCACATAAAAGCTGGATGCCATGGCTCATGCCCATAATGCCTGGGAAGACAGAGACAGAAGGATCCCTAGGGCTTACTGGTTAGCTAGGTTATATGATCTGGTCAGGTCCAGGCCGAGTGGGAGACCCTGCCTCAACATAATGTGGAGAACAGCGTAGAAAGATGCCTGACATCAACCTCTGGCATCTACATACTTCTGCACACATGTGCACAGAGTCATGATCCCATAGGCAAGCAAATATTCACACCCAGCATGCACCACACACAGAGATGCACGGAGGCACACACACAGTCTCATATGGAAGTATTTTTGTGGACAACCAACTTCTGTTTCTATTGGGTGATTACCTGAAAGCAGAATTTCACTGGAAGTTTGGCGTATGCTTACAACTTAATGAAACGACTCAACTATCTCCTTGAACTTCCATGCTTCTGTCTAGCATAAAATACTTTCTGCCTAAAAATCCCCTCAATTGGATCAGGGTTATGAGACCTGTGGTCCAACCCCAAGTTTTTAAGCATATATAGTAATATAGCTCACTGGCCCATTGTTCTTTCAAGTACCTTTCAGTTAAACTGTCCTGATTTCCATTGCCTTAGGAATTTCTTCTTTCTTTCTTTCTTTCTTTCTTTCTTTCTTTCTTTCTTTCTTTTTTCTTTCTTTCTTTCTTTCTTTCTTTCTTTCTTATTAGTGTGTGTGTGTGTGTGTGTGTGTGTGTGTGTGTGTTTGGGGCAGAATCTCACTCTGTAGCCCGGGTTGTCTTGAACCCACTATATATACGAGGCTGCCTTGAACTCGTGACAGTATATCAGCCTCTGCCTTCATAGTGCTAAAATTATGGGTTTCATGCTCAGCTCCCTCCATTATTTTGTACTTGAATATATGCCCAAATTTTCTCAGCTTTCACTTGCATGAGAACCTTACCTTGATTTCTAATTAATATTTCCACCAACCAGCAACTTTCTTTCAGCTACGTTAGAGTTCACTGCATCATATTATGGCTCTCATCATTCATATTTAATAGAAACCATTAATTTAATTCTTCCAAATTCAACGGTGAGTTTTCTTTCTCCAGCTGCTTTTGTGGTTTAAATTTTGTATTTTGTTTTCCACATTTACAGTCCTGAGTACAGCATTCTTTACGTTTCTCTTTCTGGGTTTATAATACTTAATTCTGTGGCTTTCTTTGATCATTTAGAAGTGCTTTTGGCTATTATTTCTCCATATTGATTCTGCTTTGCTTTCTTTTTTCTGTATTTTACATTTTTTAAGCCACTTTGTTTCTTTTTTTTTCTCACTAATGTCCTAATTTTTTAATCTCCTCTTTGTCAGACTTTAAATTCTACTAAACCAAAACCTAATTCTTGCAATACGAATTCAGTTGCTAGGATGTTAAATTCAACGTCGTGCTTTAGAAGGGCAGTGATTGCTTTTTAAAAAAAATTTTTATTATTTTTATTTATTTACTTGAAAGCGACAGACAGAGTGAGAAAGAGGCAGAGAGAGAGAGACACAGAGAGAATGGACACGCCAGGGCCTCCAGCCACTGCAAACGAACTCCAGATGCGTGCGCCCCCTTGTGCATCTGGCTAACGTGGGTCCTGGGGAGTTGAGCCTCGAACCGGGGTTCTTAGGCTTCACAGGCAAGCGCTTAACCGCTAAGCCATCTCTCCAGCCCCAGTGATTGCTTTTTAATTAATTTACATTGTTAAGCTTAGTCCACTCATTACCCTGTTTTTGCACACTTCTTTTCTGCCACATTCATGCCCTTGCCCCAACTGCCACACACAAAATATCCTGTCCTCCATGTCCCAACATGTTCATGTTACCTTGTCAGAATTGTGACATATGTTATGATATTGTGTATAAAAATCATATGTGTAATGCATTTTCTAGAATTTGTATTCTGTCCCTTATCATAAATATATAATTATGCATATTAATCAGTGAGTGTGGTGATTTAATTGCTAAACCTGAAAAGATGAACTTATGAGTGACAAGTTAGTTTGTTACCATCAGGGCCACATCCAGATGTGAGCCAACTTAACAATGCTATGTTTAGCTTCTGGCTGTGCTTGAGATTTCATTGTCTTCCACATTTTCTTTAGGAATGACGGGAAATGGAAGGCAAAGAACGGTTTGATATTGATTAAAAGAAAACCGTATCACATGACCTACAGAGCATGAAGGGAGTCATAAACCAATAAACAAACAAACAACTAAGAGTGACAGTTTTAAGTTAAGGAGGCAGCCAGAATTCTCCTGGGAAGAAACTTCAGAGTCATGCACCCCAAGCCACTGGCTTCACAGTGAGAAGCGCCAGTCCTAACTCATGGTCTTCTCATGGATCTTACAATACCACCTCCCTTTCGTCTTCCTCCTCCTTCCCTTTCTTCTCTTTTTCTCCATCTCTTCCTCCTCCTCCATTTCCCTCTCCTCCCCTTTTCCTTTTCCTCATCTTTCTCCTCCCTCTTCTCTTTTTTCTCTTTTTTTTTTTTTCTGTTTTAAAGACAGTGTTGTTCTATGTCACATGTGGCTGAAAACTCATGATCCTCTTACTCATGAAGAGTCCCAAATGTGGGATTGCAGGCATGTGACACCACACCACACCTGGAGCCTTTTCATTCGAATTGGAACGTCACAGCTGCTTAACAGAGAACTTAACCCATCCTTGAAATCAACAAGGTCAAGAAAAACAGTGTAGAGATCAATGCATCTGCCAAGCAGACTTCACCACCGAAACTATGTTTAAATGAAAAAAAAAAAAATCTAAGAAAAATCTAGAAAGTGAAAATAGTGCCCCATGTTTAAAAAACAAAGTATCAGTTATGCTAGACGGTAAGGATCTCCTGCAATGCACCAGGAGCGGAGGACGTGAGGTGCGTGCGCGGAGGGCAGCTGTGCGCAGCCACGCTCCGTCCTCATTAGCGGATCAGCTGGCGCAGAGCCTCAGGTGCTGCCAGGCTCACTGCGGAAGAGACGTGCACGCTTCCCGTGTGCAGGCCTTTCATGAAGCCAGATGGGCTCTAATTAACGCAGTAGTGGCTGAACACAGCCTGCTTCCTTTGATTCTTTATGTCAGGTCCTGACGTCCATTTGGAATTTACATAATGAAGCAATTCCAGGGATGTCCTATTCACATCAACCCTATGCAACGGTCAGTGGGAGCATTTAGCGGACTGTTAATATTTAGGAGAGAATGAGAATTCCGTTCTCTGTACCTCTAGCCTTTTCCAAGTTACCGAATTGTTATGAGAGAAATGGCATTTCAGATGCAGACTCCTCCTCATCTTTACAGTCGTGACAGAATTCACCCTTTATTCCTGATTAGCAGAACCCCAATTTTGTCTAGAGTGTCAATGTGCCCAATAAAGTACTTACCTTCCCAGGTGGGAGTCACTGTGTGAAACAATTCTGGCCAATGGCAGGTGATTGAAAGAAAACTTTTGAGGAATACTATTGCTTTTAACTAAAAAGAACAGGATTAAGCCATGCTATAACTTTTTTTTTTTTCATTTCTTCCTACACGGACTAAAGACTTGATACCTGAAGTGCAAGTGTTTCATTTTAGTTTAACGATAACGAAATCCGCATGATGAGGATGGCAGTCCACAGACTGACAGAGGCAGATGGAATGGCACTGTGCTGTCCATGGGAACAAAGAACGGAAATCCATGTTTGACCGAGCAGCCCCATCTCGGTCCCCTAGCTCCATGTGTATCTAAGGTTCTGCCTGAAATACTGTGTGTGGAAACATCATATATCATTGGCCTCCTTTGCTCATGTCATGATTTTGATCGTTGTGGTGGCTTGACTATAAGGTCCTCCCATAGACTCATGTGTTTGAATAGTTAGTCCTCAAGAGTATTCAAGAAGGTTGTGAAACTTTCAGGACGCCGACCCCTGCTAGAGGAAGTGTGTCATGGGGGAAGGACTTGAGGCTTTATAGCCCAGCCTTACTCCCGGATTCATCTCCATTCTCCCTCCACAGCTGTCTCCCTCTGCCAAGATGTGACACAGACTTCTTCCTCTGGCAAGCCATGTTTTCACTGCAAAGAGGAGACTTCCCCTTGGAAATATAAACTGAAAGTAAACATTTTCCTTCCTTAAGATGATTCTGGGCAAGTATTATTATCTCAATTACAAGAAAGTAACTATTATGCCTACTGTTTTGAAACTATGGGTGAAAAGAGTCCAGCCTCTCCTTTTCCCCCCAAGCACCGTTATATCCATCCCACATAGCACTGTAGTATAGGAGCCCCTCTCTATCCTAGTGAACTCAGGAAGGGGTTCATATTACTGAACACACTCAAAAATCACATGGCAGTCACTTTTGTGTTTTGTATTCTTAGACCCCACAAATATCTCAAATTTATTGACATTTCCATGAAATAACACTGTCCTATTTTTCCATTGTCTTTTGTTTGTTTCTTTTCTATATCTATTAATTCTTCTTTGGTTCTTACAAAATCACATTTTAAAACTTTTATCACAAACCCTTCTTTATTTCATGAAGAACATTTTGTCATTTTTTTGGAAGTAACTAAGCCAAGACAAAGGCAGGATTTTGCCCCTCCATTTTCCTTTAAAATTTATTAGATAATTTTTTTTATTTTAAATATTGTTGTATTGCAACCAAACTCAAGATGCCACCTAGTGCACCTGGCTTTACATGAGTATTGAGGAATTGAACCTGGGTCCTTTGGCTTTACAGGCAAACACATTAACTGCTAAGCCATCTCTCTATCCCTGTAAAGATTTTTTGAAGAGTCATTTATGTGTTGCATTATGAAAAAATCAGACAACTTCAGAAGGCATTTTACTTGTGAATGTCTCTCTATCTCATTGGTCTTTTACCTCCTGAAGAGAAATGATAACACTCAGGTCATTATGTAATATCAAGAAGCAATAAAATTATATATTTAGTCTTCTGAGACAACAAATAATGACATACAATTAGAGAGCTGCTGGTTGTTGAAGGCATTGTGTTTTTTTTTTTTTAAGAGATGACAAATCTTAATTTGTACTCCGTATATTTAAAGCAAAATTAGGTCCTACTTGTAACTATATTTATACTGTCTTAAATGTTTTCTTTCTCCCTTTACTTTGTGGTGAATTCATTCAGGAAATGAGTTTTCTATTCCACAAGGTGGCAACTATGGCATTAAGTACCATGTTCTTCCACAATATGAGTGTGAGAATGGCACAGAAAGGCGAGGATTGTACTCTAACAAAGGTTTTCTCACATGCTAAACTCATATCACTGTGTACTTCACCAGCACCTGAGATGCTTCATGATAACACATTGCAAAGTGTTCCTTTCCCTGCAAGGAAAAGTAGCTGGAGATGGTTACAGTGAAAGAAAGCAAATGGAAAGAGATCATTCAAGATGGAGCAGGAATACAGCTGTTGCAGACAGCTTCACATTACTGGGATGGACATCCAAACCAGACTCAGTTTATGGGAAGAAAGGGTTTGTTTCAAGCTTACAGATCCAGGGGGAAGTTCCATCAGTGATGGGGAAAGCTGCTTCCATATGTCCAAGAAGAGAGAAACAACCAAACAGCACATAAAAACCAAAACCAGCAAGCAGGAACAAGCAGCAAGCAGCAGGAACCCTGCCAGAGCTCAGACTGCTTCCATACTCCAGGGCTGGAATTTCAGAACCACCTGGAAATACACCTCAGGTCTGGACTCCAGGATCTGCTCTCAGGGATCTCTCCTCCAGCCAGGCAGCAGAGACCCACATTTCAAGCTTTAATCAAACACCTGAGTCTATGAGGGTCATATATTCAAACTACCAGAGTAGCTAACAATTTTTAGGCTAAATTAGTCTTGATCTGCCCATAGAAGCAACATAGAGAATAAAGGCAGGAAGTATCCTGTATAGATCTCATATTCTATATATGTGAGTGAAATACCACTAAAATTAGGCCCCCAAGATTCTGTTTCAGAATCAGTATCTACATTCATTTTATCAACATAAATAGATGACAAAATGTATTTGCTTTACCTTACTACTTTCCATAAAATAATAGACAGCTAAATAAATAGGTAAAATAAAATAAAATTCTCATAATCATTAATCTATGCAAGAAGGTGAACTCCAGCTCCATCCTAATAAGCCTCTCCCTTCCTCTGATTAAGTAGTTTGAGAGGATATCCTCCAATAGATTCAGGAGGGTTTTTTCAAGCTTGTAACTTGGTGTCACAGTGGGTTATGGGTTTAGCCCTAAGGTATGGGGATGGATATGGAATTCCAGTTTAAAGATATGTAGAGTGCTTGGGCTCTGTGTAGGCTTCCTGAAGTGTGCTTGCATATGGTGCTGGTGGTGGTATTTCTTTGTGGACTTGTGAAAAGGTGCCGAGCTTCATCTCCATTATGGAATTTCCCCTGGATCTGTAAGCTTTAGTAAACTCACTTCCTCGCAGAACTGTGTCTGGCATTTCATCCGAGCAATGTGAAGCTGCCTGGATCAGGTAGTTTGAATGAAATACCCCTCTCCCCATAGGAACATGTGCTCTGACTACATTTTCCACAGCTGATAACAACGTGGGAGAGTTGTGGGGTCTCTGGGAGGATGGAGCATGGTTGGAGGAGGTGTGTCCCTGGGAGCACACTTTGGGGTGATAAGGCCCAGCTCTAAGACTTTTCTGAGATTGCATCCTCCCTGCTGCTGAGCTGTGATGGTGTGAGCCAGCTTCCTGCTCATGCCCTTCTTTGCCTGCCACAATGCCATGATGAAAGGTCCTCTCAAAACTGTGAGCGAAAATAAACCCTTTCCTCCTGTGAGCTTCTTATTGTCAGGTATTCTGCCCCAGAAATGAGAAGTCAAATGCTACAGGTAAGTTATTGTTTTGCTGGTTTTTTTTTTTTTTACCAGTTTTTGTTTATTAGCTATAAAATTGATCATTATTTGAAGAACATGCATTGCTTAGGAAATAATTTTGGATTTAAATTGCCCTTCATACAAATAACATGGATGTCTGTAGTCACACTAGTCACACTAGTATCCTTCCTATTGTGTGGATTGTGTTTTCATCATTTTACTAAAGAAAATTGAAATAACATGTAGACAAATGTCTTTAATAACCACAGCATTTTTTATTTCATGAGACTTTTTTTCCCTATGCAGTATATTTCATGATGAAATTCTATGTAGAGACTAATGCTTCAACATGGAGCAGATTTCAACATTATATATAGGAAAGAATGCCTTCCGGCATCACATATAAATACGGAATTATTTATCAAGAACTCTAAGTCATTGAGTATTACTCTTTCAGGTGTAGATCTTAAATATAACAATTTATTTAAAAAGGTTCAAATTAAATCTAGGGTTGGAGATATGACAGAGCAGTTAAAGATGTTTTCTTGCAAAAGCTGATAGCCCAGGCTTGATTCCCCAGTATTCATGTCAAGAAAGATGCACAAAGTGACACATGCATCTGGAATTTATTTGCAGGGTCAGAAGGCCCTGATATGCCTAAAAATACTCTTTCTTACTAAAATAAATAAATATTTTTTTAAAAAATAAATTGAGTCTAAAAACATTATTACTGAAATTGCATTACACACACACATATAATCTTTTAAACACGTTTTAAGGAACACTGTCAGATACTTAGTATAACTGGGGACTTTACAAGCAAAATTTTCCCCATCGTCTATTACAGCCTTAGGAAATAGCTTTATTATTTTTCCCATTTTAAAGATAAGTGCTTGAGGCAGACTTGGTTTAAATGTTTTGTCATGGATTGTCCGGGTGGTACTGGTCCCATCTGTGTGAAACTCCATGCTTTATAGATTCAGCAACATCAATGTTTTCCTAAAACAAAAAATCTACTAGTTTTTTTTTCTTTTAAAATATACAAGACATTTACCTCTGTGTCCTGTAATGCTTTTCTTTATATTAAAAAAAAAAAACCTTTTTGAAGATCAGGTGGTAATAAATAATGACATTTTAAAATATTTCTGCTTAATATAAATACCATAATCCTCTAAAAGCCTCATCATTGATGTTGGCATGATGAAGCTGAGCCTTCTATCTGAAGTCCACACATAGCCATCTGATGTTCCAGGAAATCTCAAGAGACGAAACCTGTGGTTGCTACTCTCTGATTTGCAAGCTGCACCGTGCTGTTGTGTATGATGAAACACTTGAGGGACTGCATTTATTCCGGATGAAGATTTTCCATCCTAATGACTTGCTACCAAGTAAGCAAGCCTAAAATGTAAGCCAAATTTTAGGGGAAAAAAATCCTCAGGAAACTTCAGTTTTTCTATGTACTTAAGTTCTGCATATAAATTAAAAAAAATAAATAAAAGTTAAAAAATGGGGCTGGAGGGGTGGCTTAGAGGTTAAGGCACTTGCCTGCAAAGCCAAAGAACCCAGGTTTGATTCCCCAGGACCCACGTTAGCCAGATGCACAAAGGGGCACACACGTCTGGAGTTCGTTTGCAGTGGCTGGAGGCCCTGGTGCACCCATTCTCTCTCTCTCTCTGTCTCTCTCTCTCTTAAATAAATGAACAAATAAATAAATATTTTTTTAGAAAGTTAAAAAATGGAAATTACAGTACTTATAAAACTGCACTGGGAGGTTGTGAATTAGCTGTTATTGATAATTATGTCATTAAAATCATGGGAAACTGCTAAGGATCCCTTGAACTTCTGCAGCAATGAACTCATTGTTCTTATTCTAATCACATGATTTTTAAAGTGTTGTGATAACCATGCTACTATGCATTTGTTGGTGTAAATCAAGAAGAATGGAAAGCAGATCATAATAATTTGAAAATAGCCGTTGACTAATGACCACGATTATTTTGTATTTTATCACCGTCACAGTAGCTGCTACACAGTCTTTCTCAGCTCCTAGCCATTTTCTCTTCCACAACTGAGGGCTTCTTGTGATTACTCAAAACATTGAATCCCTATCCTGCTGCCTGGGCAGCTCTTGCCTGAGACATCTCTCATAGCCGACTCGTTCACTCCAGCTCTATGTTCAACTCTGATCCTCCCATTTTTCACATCCAGGAGGGTTGTGACTTCAAGTCCAGCTTGAGCTACGTGGTAAGACTCTGTTTTGTAGCTTTTCCTCCAAATTGAAACTTTCTCTCCTGGAGGTAGGAGGGAGGTTCTTAAGACTCAGGAAGCTAATGACAATTGCAAAGCACAAAATAATCACCAAAGCTACAAGATTAACAAGACCCCTCCAATGCTCATAAAACCAGTACCAGTTGCTGGAGAGGGGAGGCTCTCCCCTGCAGCCGCCTGCACCTGCACATTGACCAGGGAGTTCCAGCAATGCAGCTTTTCTTATTCATCACTCACACTCCTGTAATTAAACCGAATAAAGTCATTGGCTTAGCAAGTTAGAGTCATGTAGAACTGTTTCTTTGCCTATTGTCAGTGCTCTGCTTTGTGTGTATACAATAGCTACACTCTATCTCAATATAGAAACCCAAACAAAATGCAGTGTTTCATTCCCTTTAAACCACTGAATCCAACACAATAAATCCATATACTACAATTACCTTTGCTATAAATTATATATATGACCACACTTGGCACATATCTGAATTAATATTTGAAAATAAAATTTTGGGAAAATGTAATTTTTACGGAACTAGCAATTTACTATGACTGATCTAGTTTCTAGGAAATTCGATTTCTTTCTGACACCCCTACAAACTGAACTTTCATCTCTAAAATAAGTTAAATCAATAATGTGTAACTTGCTCTATGCGATGCCATAGCCCTGAAACATTCAGTATACATCAAGTGGTATTTTAAAGCACTCAGGGAAATCCAAGTGTGCAAGAAGCAAATGATGTGTTTCCTTTTAATGTAGCTGATGCTTTCTAAGTTACAACCTCCCTTAAAAAATGTTTCGCAAAAAAAAAAATCACTTTTGTTATATCCTGAGTTTCTTATTAGAAGAAATCAAAGCACATTATGAGATTATACATGAGAGGACTACTGTTATGTGAATTTGTATAATGTAGTATAAAGCTTCCTTGAAAAAAATACGCTCAGGCATTTAATACATTAGGAAAGTCAGTATGAAATGCATTTTCATGAAAAAGAAAAACCGCTGTGTGATGGTCCTATTGTCATTCACAGTGTCGTGAGGCACAGAGAATAAGTGTGATTTCCTGACAGAAGACAAAGCAGTATCTTATGACCGTGGAGAGCCATTGAAAAGTGGAAACAATTCTATGACCAAATCTGCAGCTGACTTGCTGGGACCTTGAGCAAATAAGATCCTTTCAGAATTTCCCCATGCATAAAACAAAGAAATTCAATGATTCCTGGAATACCTCTAATGTGAAGATTCAGTTTCTATTTCAAATTGAAATTATTTGCCTGAAAGCATTAATATATTGTTCATTATTCCAATAAACTACTTTTAAACAAATAAACTAGGGCAACTTAAAACCTGTTCTTTCTGTCTCTGTCTGTCCTTCTCTCTCTCTCTTTCTTCCATTCCCTTCATCCAGATCAGTATTATACTAATGATTCTATCTATTGAATTGACTGCTGACTTACCTGTGTACATAACTCAGTCCTTATTCCAGTGCCCTGTTTCCTTTTTTTCTTCAAGCTGTGCTGTTGAAGGTTGACTGTGGACATAGTTGAGGGAAACAGCTGCCTATTCCCTTGCAGAGGGCTCCAGGAAAAGTCATTTTATTATTGGTCCTGATCTTGCTGGTTCTCTGCATTCATCTTATCTACTTGCAGCAGCTGGCTGGTAAAAGTTGTACATGGTATTGATTGATCTTAAACATAGTTTGAAGTGTGTTTCTGCCTGTCACGGAGAAGGTTTATAATATGTGCTTTAAATTTTATGTCAACAGTATTAACTAGAGCTCTGTGGTTCATTTGTCATTAGAAAGAACAGATGGGGTTTCATTTTACTTTTTCCTTATATAACAAATGCTTGCTGAATTTTAAGTTGTCTGTCACACTAGTAAATGAAGATGGATCAGGACAAAATTTCAGAGCATTCCACCATCAATTTTACAGACTTTTGTTCCTAAGATGAAATAAACTCCTTCTCCTTCCATCCCAACATTGTAGGAAAAACAGACACTTTGTTTATCTCTCTCACAACAGGTTGACCCAGTGTGTTGGGATGCCTTGATATATGATTTGAAAATACATCAACAATTTTCTCACTTCTTGGAGGTTAAATTGTTCTCTTATAATCAAGGATTGACTGCTGATCGATCCTTATCACTGCCTGGAAGGATAGTGAGTCCAAAAACAATGGATGGGCATGGTGGTGCACGCCTTTAATCCCAGCACTTGGAAGGCAGAGGTAGGAGAATCACCGTGAGTTCAAGGCCACCCTGAGACTACATAGTTAATTCCAGGACAGCCTGAGATAGAGTGAGACCCTACCTTGAAAAACCAAACAACAACAACAACAACAAAAAATAGTAACAAAGTAGATACATCGTTGCAGGGATTCATCAGTTGAATGGCTTTTGTGATGTGGTCTTCACTACATTTTAATATTAATTTATTTACTTATTTTGCAAGGAGAGAGCAAGAGAGAGAGAGAGAGAGAAAGAGAGAGAGATACAAGGCAGACAGAGAAAATGTGTGTGCCAGGGCCTCCAGCAACTGCAAATGAACTCCAGATGCATGTGCCACTTTGTGCATCTGGCTTTACATGGGTACTGGGGAATCAAACTCAGGTTGTGAGGTTTTGCAGACAACTGCCTTAACCACTGAGCAATCTGTCCAGCCCTCTTTTTCATAATTTAAATTCTTCTTTATGCAAATATTAACTAAAACATAAAATTAGCTTATTGGCAACAAGTACTTATTTACAACTGAAAAAAAAATGTTAATTATAAATACTGTAGTGGCTGGAGAGATGGATCTGTGGTTAAAAGCACTGGCTTACAAAAGCTGAGACCTGGAATTTGATTCCTCAGTACCCAAGCATGCATCTGGAGTTCATGGGTAGCAAGTAAATAACAAGAGGCCATGGTGTGCCCCAGTGTTCTTTCTATCTCTGTAATAAATTATTTTTAAAAGTATTTTTAACAATGATTTGCTCCATATGCTGTGAATGTCTTTAGTTCTGTGAGTTTTCATTCAGTGCTAAATAATTCTCTCATTTCTTTGTTTCCATTTTGATCAAAAGACTTTTTTTTTTTAGATATTTGATTTAGTTACCATGTCTTTGGAGATTTTTTTCCTCTTATGTTTTTTTTGTTTAATTTCAGATTGATTTCACTGTCAAAGGAACACTGTGTGTGTGTGTGTGTGTGTGTGTGTGAATTGTTTGAAGTTTATGAAGGTTTATTCTTTAACCAAGGTCATCAAGGTCACGGTAAGCCTTGGGTACTGGACCAGAGTACTTGTAGACAATATATATTAGGCTCCTGTTTGATGTAACCTGTAGTTATTGATTACATCTTGTCTGCTGATTGGTGTTGATGGCTTCTAAACATTTGCTGATTTTCTGTAAGTAGTTCAATCTCTTGGTGAGAAGGTGTGATAGTTTGAATAGATGGCCCCCAATATATTGAGTTCTTTATTGTTTGTAGTTTGCATTCTGCAGCCACCTGGCTGGAGGCAATGTCACTGGGTGGATCTTTAGGTGTGGTGGTGGGTTTCAGATTATAATCTAAAGATATGCAAAGTGTGCCTAGCTGGAGCTCCTGAAGTGTGCTGTGGCTTTTGGCTTTCTGGCTTGTGCTTCTCTCTCTCTGCTTGGGCCTGTGAAGGCAGGCCAGTTTCTTCTGCCATTATGGAACTTCCCCTGGATCTGTAAGCTTCAATAAATATCCCTTCCTCCATCACTGTGTCTGGTCTGAAAGTTCATTTCAGTGAACCTGAAGCTGTCTACTACAGAAGGGATAGTTGGACGATCTAGCTGTGATTGTGAATTTGCCTACATCCCCTTTCCCTTGTCTGCTTTTGCCTTGCCTATTTTTGTTTGTTGCCTGTGCTTGCTGCATACACACTCAGCGTTGGTCCAATCCCAGGCCCAGGGGCCATTCTCTGATGCTCTACATTTCCTGCTTAGGAAATTTTCTTTGTTCTGGAGTAAAACTTTAGTAGAGCTGCTTCTGCTTCTTCTCAATGAATATTTGCTGGCTACCTTTGCTATTTCTTAGCATCAACCTACTCATTTTATTATAATTGGAATGAACTTTTAGTCATTGTTTTCTTTTTGAGGCAAGCCCAACAGACTGGAATTTTTGTACGTGAGAGAGCAAGAGTGAGAGTGAGAGTGCATGTATGTGTGTGAGAGATAGAGAGAGAGAGAGAATTAGTGTGCCAGGGCCTCCAGCCACTGCAATCAAACTCCAGATGTGTGTGTCACCTTGTAAGCATGTGCAACCCTACAACACTTGGGTCCCTGTCCATCTGGCCTACGTGGGACCTGGGGAGTCAAACATGAGTCCTTAGGCTTCACAGGAAAGCACATGAACCACTAAGCCATCTCTCTAGCCTTGAGCTTTTAGTCTTTTATATTTTGGTTTGTTTTATGTTTTTCTTCTTAGTGTTGTTTTATTATTCAAATCTCTGAGTTTTAACTGGCCATTTAAATATAATGTAGTTATTTATGTTAGGATTTAGGTTTACTATTTGTAGTTATTTATGTTAGGATTTAGGTTTACTATTTATAACTTTCATTCATTGTGATTTCCACCTCTCTGTCTTCCTATATTTACTTGAACATTATTATAGAATTTATTTAATTTGCCTACAGTGTTTAGGATAAATCTTTCTGCATACCTTTTTTGATTGCACTAGGGTCATAGATTGGGCAGCTCGCCTGTGTCAGTAGTTTGCTATCTTGAATGAAATGTTGAAACTTGGCTACTTTTATATTCCTCTGCCATTCTCTGTAATACAATTTTTTAAAAAATATTTCACATCCATTCATTGAATCCTACATCAGACCATGATATGTTTTTGCCTTTTAGTTTTTCCATTTAAAACATAGCTTAAAAAATTCAGGTGCAAATGGGAAGCTCACTAAATTTATACATATTTACGTATTCTTCCTTTCCTTCTGGCATTTCAAAGTCTCTTAATGCTTCACTTCATGTCTGTGTAGCAGTCATCAAGCATCCTTTTAGGATGAATGTGTTTGCAATATATATTTTTAAATTTCCTCCACCCTTGACTGTCTTGATTACCCATTAATTACTGAGGGATTATTGTGGGGTATAGAATTTGCAGTGAACAGTCCTTTTCATTTAGAATTTTAAAACCCTTTGTGATATCCCTGTATATTCAAAATGCTGCACAGAATAATCATGGAGGATTTATATCGCAACACAATAAGGGCTATATATAAAGCACATAAAGCCCAAATAATACTTAATGGAAAAAGACTGAAGGAGTTCCCATTGAGATTGGGAACAAGACAGGGGTGTCCACTCTCACCACTGCTCTTCAACATAGTGCTAGAAGTCTTAGCCCAAGCAATAAGAAAGGAGAAAGAAATGAGGGATATGAATTGGAAAAGAAGTTAGTCTTATTTGCAGATCACACATTCCTGTACATAAGTGATCTGAAAGTCTCCATCTCACACTTCTAAAGGTGGTTATTTCCCTCAGTAATGTGGCAGGATGCAAAATCAATACACAAGAATCAGGAGTCTTTCTATATGCAAAGGACAAATACACAGAGAAAGAAATCAGAGAGGCTGTCCTATTTTCAGTAGCAACAAAAAAATTAATACCTTGGAATAACACTAATCAAGGATATGGAAGACCTGTATAATGAAAACATAAAACCTCTTCAGAAAGATACTGAGGAGGACTTGAGAAGATGGGAAGACCTCCCATGCTCCTGGATAGATAGACTTAATATTGTAAAAAATTGCAATTGAACCAAAAGCAATATACAGATTTAAAGCAATACCAATAAAATTCAGGTATCATTCTTTACAGAGATAGAGAAATGATCTCAAAATTCATATGAAATGGCAGCAGGCCTTGGATATCCAAACATATCCTCAGTTAAAGAAACACCTCTAGAGATATTGATTTTTGATGAGAAATATCCTTCTATTAGAATTTTTCCCCTTAAAAGTAAAAGGATTTAACCCAGATTTCATATTTTTCACCCAATTCTGTTTTCATAAATTTAGTATGATGTTTCTTGTCATAGGTTTGTAATGCTTGTTAAGTATTTAGAATTTTTTTCTCCTAAGCTTGAATACTACTTAGACATAGATTTTCTTATTACTTTTTAACTCCTTTCCTCCATCTTTTCTCCAACTAGGACTAATGGCTGGCATTTTAGATCTTGATTTATAATCAATTACCCAGGCCTCTGATGCTCTGTGCATTTGATTAGTTCATTTCTCTCTCTAAGCACGGTACAATCCCTATTTTTCTATCTTCATGGCC
Organism: Dipus sagitta; assembly: GCA_036346955.1. Taxonomy (NCBI): domain Eukaryota; kingdom Metazoa; phylum Chordata; class Mammalia; order Rodentia; family Dipodidae; genus Dipus; species Dipus sagitta. The sequence continues at coordinate 47,018,011 of CM070785.1, forward strand.
ATGGGTTTTCAGTTTTCTTATTCACTATTTAGTTCAGCCACTGTGACTTTTACTTTGCTTTATTTTGCAGTTCTAACACTTCCACTTAGTTCTGTATTATGACCTCTGTAGCTTTCTTGGGACAGTCTACCTTCACCATTTTGCTTCAGGGACACTCAAAATGAAGCATTTTATTGGGCCTTCTTAAAATTTATCAGACAAGGGATAGGGAGATAACTCAGTGGCTAAGGTGCTTGCCTGCAAAGCCTGATGACCCAGGTTCAAGTGCCCAGTACCCATTTAAAGCCAGATGCACAAAGTGAAACATGCATCTGGAGTTGGTAATGCAATGGCAAAAGATCCTGGTGTGCCCATTCTCTGCCTCTCTCTCTTTTTCTCCCTCCCTTCATACCTCCCCTGTCTCTCTCCTTGTCTTTGCAAATAATAAATAAGTACATATTTTAATGAATTCTTATATCCATAACATCTTGAAATTTACAGTCTGTTAGTTGGATGTTCTTAGATGAATGCAATGCATTTCCAACTTTTTGGTAGGAAGAGGGTATTTTATGTGATTGCCATGATAGAACATGCTAGACCTTCTTCCATCTTCTGTTTTATCTGCCCTCACCTCCTGTTACTTCTCAGGGAGCAGTATTGTCTAAAGGCCTTGTTTCCCTCTCAGGATGCATAGGCAAGAAATGTGGAGGAGGAACTTGACTCTGACTGTTGAGTGCTATGACAATTAGGACTTCCTGTTAGCCATCCATGGGAACCACGGCTTGGAGAAGCAGAAGTCCTCTTCACTGCTCCCCACGTGGCATCTGTTGACTCTGGGGCACGGGGAAAGTAATTGGCCTCACTTGTACCTTCTGGTTGACTGCTAGTGATGGTCTCAGTTCTTTCCATGTTAAGTCTGTTCCCCATGCAGCAGGAAGGTAGGTGGCAATCTCATTAGTGCTGGGAGGATGTGGAGGTCTGCAGTGTTTTAAAAGGCACTAAAGTGGGGTACCACCTTACTGTTCATGAAGTCCTCAGCCTTGGAGACTGGGGTTCCTTATAACAGCATGCAAAAAAAAGTGCAAATCTAAGCTTCCTCTTCCAACTGATGTAGTAACGGAATTATGATCTCTTTCTCTTCTTATTTTTTTTTTCTTTGAAGTTTATCTGAGTAAATGGGGTATACTCTAACATTTTCAAGAGTCCCAAAATATCACTTTCTTATTTCTTTGGCCAGAGTAAGTTGACTTTTATTAGGACTTTTTTTGTCCAATGCCCACTGACATGTTTGGGTTGCTGGCAGAATTCTTTATGTGTGTGATATGCATAGCCAAATAATATTCAAGAGCTAACCACAGGCTCTTTCATTAGGCTTCAGTGTTATAAGCTGGTCAGTTTTCTTCTCTACAATTGGAGTCTTCTTATGATTATTTTTTTCAATTTTTTATTTTTTATTGACAACTTCCACAATTGTAAACAATATCTCATGGTAATTCCCTCCCTCCCCCCTACTTTCCCCTTTGAAATTCCACTCTCCGTCATATCTCCTCTCTCTCTCAATCAGTCTCTCTTATGTTTTGATATCATGATCTTTTCTTCCTATTATGATGGTCTTGTGTAGGTAGTTTTAGGCACTGTGAAGTCATGGGTATCCAGGCCATTTTGTTTCTGGAGGAGCATGTTGTACGGAGTCCTTCCCTTTTTTGGTTCTTACATTCTTTCTGCCACCTCTTCCGCAATGGACCCTGAGCCATGGAACAGGTGATTGAGATATTTCAGTGCTGAGCGCTCCACTGTCACTACTTCTCAGCACCATGGTGCCTTCTGAGTCATCCCAAGGTCACTGCCATCTGAAAAGAGAAGGTTCTCTAACTAAAAATGAGAGTAGCATTAATATATGGGTATGAACATTAAGCAAAGTGCTTACTGGGCAATTTAGTGATCATAGTATATACTTTTAGCCAGACAGCAGCAGACATTACACTTCATGGGCTCATGACTACCTCTGTGATAGGTTTTCTTTTCTTTTTTTTGTGATAGGTTTTCTGTATCAGAGATGTATTCCCTCCCATGGAACAGACCTCTAGTCAAATTAGAGGGCAGTTGGCTTCCCCCATAACAGACATGTCACTATTGCATCTGTTGGCTCATTTGGCCTGGCTGGCTAAATATAAGGCTTGCAGTGTCCACTGTTGATTATCGTCACTGGTGATTTCTCTCTCTCCCATTGAACTGCACGCAGCATGGCTTTTTCCAGCTTTCTGTCAGCTGGTCTACATGGGGGAGGTTTTCAGCTTAGCTCAAGCAGGGTTTGTCAGTGACCTTGCAGCCCAAGATGTGGAGTCTTCAGCAATAGTGTCTTACCATCATCTATTCCTGGTGGGAAACCAAGGGCCTTGGCAATGGCCTGTAATGTTTTGAGGGCATCAGGGACTTCCCTGGCCAACAACTCACTGGAAGGTATCCCATCCCTGGCACTGAAAATTTTCTAGTAACAATCTATAGCTCCTGTGTGTTCCATTGTCCAAAAAAAAAAATAGGTTTTCATATGAGTTATTTATATCCTCTTAGATTTGTTATTAGCCCTCCCTTTACCTTTCCTTTACTCAATCTCTTCCCCTGACCTCACTTAGGCCTTTTTGCCCCCATTTATCTGTTCTTCTGCTTACATATTTATAATACCGTCCTGTTAGTTCCCCCCACCACCAGAATTTTTACTAAAGCTTAGCTTACAAAGTTCTTCTAGTTCATCTTAACATCCCTATGTACAAATCTATATCTATCTATCTATCCATCTATATATGTATCTATATCTATATATACCTATATATCATCTCTTTAGCCATATGAAAGTCACAAATTTCTTATTAATATATTAGAAAGGCCACAAGTCCTATGCATTGACCAATTTAAAGTGATTATAGGGTTGTTCCCACAGACAAGAATTTAGATAGGAATGAGGCTAGTCCAAGAATAGTATTACAATTAATGTCTTTCAGTGAAGCAAGAATATTTAAGGACTATGTAAAAGAGAAAATGAGTGGAAGGCAGGTTACATATAGGCTAGTAAGAAACTACCGCCCCTGACTGTACCCCTGCTATGATTCAGGAGTGTACACATGACTGAAGTGAAAATAAAGAAATGTAACCAGAATATATTTTTGATCAGAATATTTTTATAGGTTTTATTATTGTGACTTTTCCTACCTATCTCTCTTTGAACTACTTCCTACAACTTCCAAAAGCACCAATCAAAAATCAACCTATCCTGTTTTCACAACTGATCTGACTCACTGCTTATTATGTTATTCTTGCTAAGATAGCAACTTAGTATACACTATTTAATACAGCAGTACTATACAATTTACTTAACATGAAAAAATTCAGCTCACTTCCTAAACATTTATTTTTTCTCCTTGGACATTGATATAGGTTCCCACAACATTATCTCATATTAGATGCATATCACTTTTATAGAAGGGAATTGAATATCTGGATTTTGTACATTAAGATTCAGCCTCCATTATCTAGAAGCATTTGATTCACTTTGGTTCCCTGTTGTCCCTTTTATCATTGTTTATAAAAGCATTTCAGAGCAGATTTGGCAGTTGAAGAGGTTTTCAAAGGAATTTTATTCTATTTATCTAACTTGAAAGACATATTAAGAGTCAAACAACACTGTTTTAATGCTTTAGATTTGAAGGTGTCTTATGGGATTCAAATTCTTCCTGGAAGATAAAGGAGATTACCATTTCTTTGATTTTCACGTTTACATCTTGAAAAAGATTAATTCACACATTTTTCAGTAACAATGGCTTGACAAAACCTAGGTGAATTATTTAAGTGATAGTCATACAAATGGTTTGATTTTTAAGAAATGTTTAATGAGAACATTATACAAGAACATATTGCAAATTGGTCAAGTTCCCATTTGTTGATACTCTTATGCCCCCTCTCCTCAATCCCTATTCTACTGAGGACCCTTCTCAGTGGGGTTATCAGTGGTCACAGTGAGGTCATGAATGCTCTAATCAAATCAGGCCATAGGGGGAGGACAGTGCTTCAATTCTCACCCTGTGGCTCTTACATTCTTTCTGCTCCTCTTTCTGCAATGTTCCCTGAGGCTCAGAGTTTGTCTCCTTTAGTATATGTGATGCATGCCCCTGTGGAACCTTACTATAAAAAACATGGATTTGGTTTCTGGGCGTGGTGGCACACACCTTTAATCCCAGCACTCAGGAGGCAGAGGTAGGAGGATTGCCGTGAGTTCGAGGCCACCCTGAGACTCCACAGTGAATTCCAGGTCAGCCTGGGCTAGAGTGAGACCCTGCCTCAAAAAAATAAGATAGATTTGATAAACAGTTATAGTTATCATAGATTTGGGTTTTTGAACAGAGTTTTTTTTTTAAATATATCCAGTTTGATTACAAAGTGATGTGGAAGTGGTTTTTAATTTCCAGTCAAAGATATGTGACTTTAGTTCTCTCAGTAAGTGCTCATCCCATTTGCTGCCTGAGTGGTAAAAAGATGAGAATGTCATCAAGTTGGCAGATGTGTGTGATAGGTGATAGTCATAAGAGTACCTTGAAAATTTTTTGTTTTATATCATCTCAGTCAACATTTGTCAAGAAGAAAACGAAAAAAAAGGAAACAACCTCCAATAGAGTACCCAAGACTCAAGTGGAGAAAGGTCACAACAATGACCCCTCAGCGTGACCCCTAAGTTGCTGCCAGGTGCCTTGTACCCCTATAGCAGCTTCACAACGCTAAAAACTGAGATCTGGCAAAGCTTGGAATGGTGGCACATATCTTTAATCACAGCACTCAAGAGGCAAAGGTAGGAAGATCACTGTGAATCAAGGCCAACATGGGATGACAGAGTGAGTGCCTATCTCAAAAACAAAACAAAACAAAACAACAACAACAACAAAAAAAATCTGTCCATTGGAGGCATGGCATAGGACCAAACAAAATACATTAGATCCATTTCCAGAACACAATGGCTCTCCTATCTCCACTTCAAATTTTGTGGAAATAGAGCAGACATCAGAACATCAGTTTTGGTGAACATTAATGACAACCACAAGGTCTTCCAAGTGCTTGAAGTGACCAGACTCATTCTCATATATCGCTTAAATTCATGTGTAGACAGTAGAAATACATTGACATTGATTTTCTGAAAAACACAAAGAGCATGGAATATATCACTCGCTATCTATACAAAATTCTGCTTAATAAAATCATTTCCAGATATGTTTCCTAGGTTCTTGCCGAAGTAGAAGAGGGACATCTGCTGGGAGAACAGAGGATGCTTCATTATCAGATAGGTTTTTAGTTACATGGAACATAACATAGGTATATTTCCATGGCTCTAAGATATTGTGGTGGTTTGATTCAGGTGTCCCCCATAAACTTATGAGTTCTGAATGCTAGGCACCCCGCTGATGGGGATTTGGGAATTAACACTTCCTGGAGGCAGTGTATTGTCGGGAGTGGGTTTATGGGTATTATAGCCAGTTTCACCCTGCCAGTGTTTGGCATAGTCTCCTGTTGCTGTTGTCCACCTTATGGGAGCCAGGGGGTGATGCCCACCTTCTCCTCATGCCATTGTTCACCTCTGCCATCATAGAGCTTCCCCTCAAGGCTGTAAGCCAAAATAGCCACTTTTTCCCCAAAAGCTGCTCTTGGTTGGGTGATTTCTACCAGCAATGTGAACCTGACTGCAACAGTAAAGTTGGTACCAGTGGAGTGGGATTGCTGATAGATACCTGAATGTGTGCCTTTGGCCTTTTGGAGCTGATTTTCAAGAGGAATGTGGAAAGATTTGAGACCTTCGCTTAAGAGACACCTTGCAGTGCTGTAAGTACAGCTTGGTGGACTATTCTGGTCAAACTCAGACCTTAATACAGTAAGAACTACGAACTATGAGGTTTGACTAATGAGGGTAGGAAAGAGCTTTGCTTGGACAGTGCTAGAAGTAGTTTGTGTGAGAGGCTTGATGTTATGCCCATGTACTGAGAATTTGTGCAGGGTTGCTTTGCATAGAAATGGACTGGTGTGAGCAGAGGGATATGGTACAGAAATGAAATCTTTGGACTGAAACTTCTACTTGTTCAGATGCAATTATATGAGAGATTACAACCTTTGACACTGGGTCAGCTAACCTACACTAGGGCAACAGGAAGAACATAGGCTCTTTTCTTTTTAGGGGGCCTGAGTGTTCAAGGAGTATCCTGTTCTTCAAAGTCTGCTTTATTCCCCCCTGTACTAACAAATTGGCACCCTACCTGGTATTATGGAGTATAAGAAATGAAGGAAAGAGAGGGTCATTGAGTTTGCAACACGGTCTTGTGTTTTGGAATCAAACATGGGCAGGGCAGTGTGAAGCAGGTTTGTTGGATGCCTGCATGGAGACCCAATGTAGCTATGAGGATGAACCATGGGTTGCAGTAGAGACCCAGTGGAGATGTCAGGACCACAAGAAGGCTGCTATGGAGACCTGCCAGCCCCAGATAAAGTTTTGCAGCACTGTGAGTAGCGTAGCTGGAGGGGCAGAATTGGAACTCCAGAGATTTGTTAATGGTTAGAATTATTGGACTTGGAAATTTGTCACTGACTAATGTTCTTAGACTTGGAGCTACAGAGTTTGATGTTCGCCTTGTTTAAGTATAGTATTGGTTGAATATTTCTTTACTATGTCCAATCCCATCTTTTGCAGTGTGAATGTGTACTCTGCGCCATTCTAGGTTTTTTGATTTATTTTTGGTATTATGGCTCAGTTAAAGTCCTTGGATTATGGGGATGTTTGAACATCATTGCAACTGATAAACTATGGCGACTGTTAAAGTTGGACTGAGTGCATTGTCTTTTATATCATGTATGATTATCCATTTATGGGGAATGGGGCAGAATGTGGTGGTTTAATTCAGGTGTCCCCCATAAACTTAGGTGTTCTGAATGCTAGGTTCCCAGCTGGTGGAGATTTGGGAATTAATACCTACTGGATGCAGTGTGTTGTTGGGGGTGGGCTTATGGGTATTATCAATTCCCCTTGCTAGTGTTTGGCACACTCTCCTTTTGCTATTGTCCACTTTATGTTTTCCAAGGGGTGATGTCCACTCTCTACTCATGCCATTGTTTACCCCTGCCATCATGGAGCTTCCCCTCAAATTTGTAAACCAAAATAATTTTTTTCTTTTTCTTTTTTTTTTTTTTTGCCAAAAGCTACTCTTGGTCGGGTGATTTCTGCCAGCATTGCGAACCTGACTGCAGCCGACATTGTATCATAGAGCTCAGAGCATGTCACTATAGCTAAAGAAATCACGTTAGGAATGTGAGTGAGCAGCACAGAAGCAATTATCAGAAGTCTAAATTGGATCTGAGAGCTATACACAGATGCACTCGGACACAGGAACTAGGTGTTACTTCTTCAAATGGTGCAGGGGAAAGAGAGTCGGCAGACGCGGCTAAGTGTGGAGCTACTTCCCAAACAGGTCAACACTTTTGGGGCCTTCTCTACTAACTGGAGCAACTATGACTGGACAGTTCTAAGTGACTAACAGTTAATAACAAACTTGTTGAAATCTCAGTCATAACATACTACCACATCATGTTTAATAGAAATGAACTGGGAATAGTTCCTCATATATGTGTCCTTGAATGTAAGCAGGGGACAGTATGCTGGTCATGTGACTATCAATCACCCCCCCCCCTTGTTTACAACACACAGAAGATACAGATATTCCCCTTCACTGTGTGCTTTTGATCACCTAACCCCAACAAATGTCATTGGCATATTCTCTGAACTTTACTATACATAGGGTAAATATAATGATATAATATAAAACAATATGTACTAACTGATTTGGGATGATGATAATAGAACCTACATTTGGGGTATTTAAAATGTATATTATGTAAATTCAAATTATATCTGATAATCTTAGGATGAAAAGGCATACGATTGCTGAAAATATAGAGACTTTGTTTAAGTATATCTGCACATTCTAAAATAAAAATAATATATTAAGCTAACCATAGAGTTACAGGAAATTAACAGGAAAACAGTAACAGATCTCTCATAAACTTGCCTGCCTTCACCAATGGAAATACTCAAAACTTTGTTTGATATCCCAGTCAGCATGCTGTCATGCATATAATCCACCAGTTTGATTCATATTTCTCTAGTCCCAGTTGATTTCATGTGTGTATTAATTTCTCCATGATATATGCAGATAATCCCATTATCTATATAAGTTTGGGTACTCAACATTAATGTTTAGACCAACTGGCTCTATAGAGAGCACACATGTACTAATCTGCTATTTTTAAAGGTTTGTTAGGAAATCAACCTTTCATTTAAACTCCCATTCATTGCTTCTAATTTATGATGATACCGATTTAGATTTCTCTTTAGATCACAATTGTACTGGAGTCTGTATATACTTTGACTACCAAGGACTTCATTTCAAACAATATAAATAAATATATTTCTTTTTCTGAAAAGTTTATTACAATGTTTCCTAATAAAATATTATGGGAGTTAGAAACTGTGCAGGATCTGAGGTGTTCATGCTCTTTAATGCCCACAAATTAACATGGAAAGGATGGATTGGAAGATTAATGGTGAGTTAAAACTGAATTCAACTGATATACCAGCTGGCACATCTGCCCCTCCAGGGAGAAAATCTTTGCTTGGAGAGTCTATCTCAACACACAAGAAAAGGATTTTCCCCCAAGCCATTCTTTTTCTTACGTTTTTCAGTAATCTTTGCAGCATCCTAGCATTCTTGGAACAGGAAACTATTTATTGACCCTGATCCCCACTGAGGGGCTGCTTTGGCCTCTGAGGGTATTGTAAGTCATATAAGGCCATCACCACCAAGGAGGATTTGCAATGCTGAAGGAGCAGAGAGATTCTCAAAGATTGGAATTACAGAAGCAGCAATGGCATGAATCAATCCTCTGAGGCAGATTAGATAAACCAGCTAACTTCTTATTCGCAAAGGAATACAGTGGCATAATTCAATGCTTGATGCTTGAACCTCACAGAGTAGCCCTTTCTCAATAAATCTGATAAAGTTTGAGTCTCGACATTAGGTTGAGATACAGACTTACCCTGAACCCTCAGTGAATTTGCCACAAATCATGCCAGAAAAATCAGTTAGTTTTGTATAAAAAAACTATTTTTTTACTCTAACATATCTGACTTTCCAATTTATATCAAAATGAATAATTGCCTAAATATGAAACCTAAAACCAATCTGCTTCTAAAAGAATAAACAAAAAGTGTGCCTTTGTTAGGGGTAAGGATATAAATCAGAGTCCTTTTCCAGAAAAAAAGCATTTTCACACATGGAGAAATGGTCATATTACTTCTAATAGAATATAAGCATGATCATGCAGCTTAAAAAAGAATAGAAAAAATGTGCATTAATCAGGGATGTAGCTCAGTGATGAAAGTGCTCATTTAGAAAAATGTGCACCTGAATTCAGACAAATAAATATGACAAATAAATACATAAATTGATAAGATGAACCTTATTGAGATTAAAACCTTATAATTTCCTATGAACCCCTAAGAAAGCCAAAGCTAACCCAGGAAAAAAAAGTAAAACATAGACCATTAGATCTCAACAATACTTAGCTAATTGAATTTGAATGCAAATGGTACATATGTGCATTATAAATAAGAACATAAAAAGTGAAATGCGAATTTAAACCCCAAGGACACACTTGGGAAGATGATAACAAATAGCAGGACAAGGCAAGCCATTGTATTGGTAACAGAATTGCTGGATCTCTCAATACTGTGGAAATTCACAGCAGCTATGAGAAGTTTGAAAGTCCCCTCTGAGTTTCGCATAGACCTACCTGGGACTCTAGTGTTAATGCTACTAAGCAATTGTCCACAAAAAGAGAATACATTTGTCCACGCAAAGCTGTGTAAATAAGATTGTGGTATAAATACACAGTGATATACGCTTAACATACTTATACAGTATATCTATGCAGTGTTATACACATGTGCAGAATAACTACATAGTGTAACATATCTATACAATGTTATATGTCTATGTAGTATGATATGTTTACATGGTATAATGCCAACAAATAACAAGAGAACAAATTTGGGCTGTGGAGATGGATCTGTGGATAAAAGCATTTGCTCCATAAACTTTTCAAATGGAATTTGAAATCCCAGCACTGAGTAAGGCCAAATTCAAAGGTACAGGCCTCATGCCTAAAACAGTGGAAGCCAGAGTTAGGAGAATCAGTAATCTCACAGGGCAACTAGTCTACCCTTCACAGCAGTGAGAACTAAGAGAGACTGTGCTTCCAGCAAGATGGAGGGGGAGAACCAACACCCTGAAGTTGCTTCTCACCTCTACACATGGACCATGGCCTGCATGTACCTACCATCCCCCTCCATACATGCACATGCACACACTTAGTAAAGGCGGTGCATTTGTCTGGGGTTTGTTTGCTGTGGCCAAAGGCCCCAGCATGCCCATTTCCTCCCTCCTTCTATCTCTCCATCTTTTGTTCCCTCATTCTCTCTCTCTCTCTTTGTTTCTCTCTCCCCTTGCAAATAAAAAAATAAATTATTTAAAAGTAAAAAGAACAAATTACTCGTATGTGCAAAACAATAGATGAGTTTCAAAATTGTGCTAATCCAAGTATGGTAGTTCATATTTCTAATGCCATCACTCAAGATGCTGAAGCAGGAGGCACTTGACTTCTAAGCCATCCTGAGATATATAATGAGTTACTATCGCAAAAGAAAAATCATGCTAAGTGACAGAAACCATGCAATATTATGTCAAATGTTATGTGGCCTCAATGATAAAGTTTCATATTCCAAAAAGGACAACTTAGTAGAAGTTAAATAGAAAAGTGACATTCATAATTAAAACAGGATGAATTAACACATCCTCTCAATATGACTTTGAACAAGCAGGCAGGGCAGATCAATAAGTGTTTGATCTCTGCAGGCTGTTATCTAAGTACTGGACTCTTGTTAACACACACGGGAATGCTCACATCCGTGTGTTCCTGCCTCATCGTGTTATGTTCACACGTTTTTTTTTTTTTTTCACTTTCAAAGTCCTGGAGAGGAAAGAAAACTGCAGGAGCAAAGTTCCCAGTAGTTTACTGTTTGAACTTGATGACAGCTGAATGGAAATTTCTCATGTGAATGCCCACGAATCTATACTTTTCTTTATGTTCATATTACTTCAATTAAGAAGGCTGGATTTGAGTCTGCATGTAGCTGACAATGTATTTAGACATGTGAAGATACTTGATTCAGTTATTTATTTATTTATTTATTTATTTATTTGCAAGGGGGGAGGGAGAGAGAGAGAGAGAGAGGCAGAAAGAATGGATGTTCCTTGGCCTCCAGCCAGTGCAAACGAACTCCAGATCCATGCACCTCTTTTGTGCATCTGGTTTTACATGGGTACATGGAAATCAAACGTGGGTCCTTTGGCTTTGCATGCAAGTGCCTTAACCACTATGACATCTCTGTCCAGTCCTTGATTCAGTCTTACGACTTTGTAGGATGATCTGTGTGTATGGGTCAGTTATTGGCTTCCTCTGGAATCATCATTCACTGATGCTGTCTCTGTTCTCTGACCCGCAGGTTGGAGTTGTACCAGTAATGGATATCTAGATGGCAGTAGAACACACCAGGTTTATCAGGAAAATCAATAAGGTGTGGATATATAACAGGTGTGTTGGACAAGTAGTCTCTGTATGAGGCTGTGGCACCATAGATCTACAAGAACGTCTAATGCAGCCTTAGATGGAATGAACACACAACAGAATAACCATGGCCTGTGGATACTGTAATCCTTCATGCTGTACCTGGTTCAGTCCAATCCATGCTGCAAGCCCCCCAGCTGAGCAGAGGGCACATTCACAAAAGTAGTAAGAGAGGTCTGGGTCATGGCTACGCCGGAGGGGACCTGGGGTTGCCTGGGGTTTCATTTCCCTACCCCCCTTGTAAACAGCTAGGAGTGGCCAAGTGCATTTGCAGCTTCCTTGCTCCTAATCAGGATCACTATCTAGTTTTCACACCTTCCTGTGAGCTGATTGGCTTCCTACTTACAGGCTAGGGAAAAGATGTTGGGACATTCCCTCTGTGACTGCAGTATGGGACTCAGTAGCACCCAGTGTCCTGGAAGATTCTATTTTGCGTTCATAACATGCACATTTGCATGAATAAGATACATATGGCGATCCTCACGTGGCAAGGGAGTGTGGACAAATTTTAGCAAACAGACAAGTAGAAAGGGAAGTGTCCAGTTTTAGAAGCCTTGTAGTATTGAACTGTGAGTACAAATGCTGAGTCTGGAAGCATGTGTTTTCCCAGCCTAAGGTGAGACTTCAGCATTTAACCCTTGATTGCAACTCTGTGGAGTACTCTACTGCAAAGGATCAAAAGTCACAGTCCCGTGGCCTACAAATCCCAGAGACAGAGATTGTGACATAAAACTAGGTGCAAGTTGAAACCACTAGGTTAAGAGGGATTGGGTACGGGCTTGTAAATAATTAAAATAAACCAGTGAACTACTTTCGGTGTGTAAAATAGGATACACTTTTTTAGATTTTCATAATCAAATGAAAAAGGACACTGACTGAGTCAAATATGAAAAAAACAATAAGTTAGTCAAAATTATTCCTGGAGTTTTTTCAATGAAAATCAAGGTGCTACTCAGCAGATATGTAGAGTTATCTGTGTCTTTCATTGACTTTCTAGAAGGCTACTGGGAACAGTTTATTCCTATCTGTAGAGAAGCAGCTACACTTCATGAAGGGGAAAAATCAATTGATTTTTTTTTTTTTTTTTTTTTTTTTTTTAGTCTTTGGGAAAGGATTTCTAACATTACAGCTTATGATCTGTGAATCATGACATGTTTACTTATCTTCAACATTTTTGGTTGCCTCCAGATATGTTTGCCTTGAATTTTCCTTTGAACCAGTTTTAACAACTTGCTTTTCAAAACCTTTGGTATACATTTACTACTGTAATAGCATGAGAGCCATGATCATACATTTTCCTTTAAAAAGTCTTCAGTAGTAGGCCTTCACTGTTTTGAAAACAACATGACTAGAACCCACCTGAAAGTCACAATTAGTCATTACTGAATCATAGAATCAAACCAGTTTCTCCCTCTCTCACTCTCTCTCCTTACAACTATGATTATTTTGAAATGTATTTTATTCAGGGCCCAGAAGCACTTGTGTAACAGGGTCAGGTACCAAACAGATGCAGAATTCCTAAAGTGCAACACCATTCTTCCCAAAGTGAGCAAAGAGAGACTGGACTGCTGGGGAAAGAAAACCAGCAAGGATGAAGTAGATGCTGATAGTCCAGTTGTGTGGATAAAGTGACCAATACATAGAAAGCATTCAAAATCTGCAGAGAGGGGCTGGAGGGATGGCTTAGTGGTTAAGGCACTAGCTTACAAAGCTAAAGTACCTAGGTTCTATTTCCCAGTACCCAAATAAGTGCAAATAAGTGGTGCATGCTTCTGGAGTTTGTTTACAGCAGCTAAAGACCCTGGCATGTCCTCCCTCTCTCTCTCCCTCTTTCTCTTTCTCAAATATAAATAAAAATAAAATATATGAAATTAATTCTTAAAAATCTGCAGAAAGCAAGCTATCAAATTCACTAAGCATTAGCTGTTATTATCAATTTGCATATTTAGAAGAATAACCAAAATTGGACTTAATGAGACACTGTATTTATGTATGTATATATATATTCTTTAATTTGTGGGAATTTTTAAAGGAATGGTAGATATTAACAAACATTTATTAGATAAATTCTGTCTGCCAAATTCCTTTTTCTTTTGCTGGCTACTTCAGAAATGATTTCAAACACTGACTATTCACTTAGCATTCACATACATTTTTTTTTTCTCCTTCACATACAGAATAAGCCCAGCACCTCTGTATACAGCTATCCTTTGTGTCTTTCAGGATACACACTCATTATATTAACTGCTAAACCATCTCTCCAGCCCTCGTGACAGGTGATGCGCACCGTTGGCAGTTTCATATACAGAGTAGCAGTTTGTATATGTGTTGGGAAGACTTATCTCAAATATGTAACTCTAGGAATGTCATTGAACAATTAGTCTGTTTCAGCCATGTATCAGCCGAATATACAGATATTACTGAACAAGTAATGAGTTGCCATAAGAAATACAGAGCGTGCTCGAGAGATGGTTTAGCGGTTAAGTGCTTGCCTGTGAAGCCTAAGGACCCCGGTTCAAGGCTCAATTCCCCAGGACCCACATTAGCCAGATGCACAAGGGGGTGCACATGCCTGGAATTCATTTGCAGTGGCTGGGGGCCCTGTCGCACCCATTTTCTCTCTCTGTCTCTATCTGCCTCTTTCTCTCTCTGTTGCTCTCAACTAAATAAATAAAATGAACAAAAAAAATTAAAAAAAAGAAATACAGAGAAACAGTACAGGTTTATCTATCTATCTATCTATTATCTATCTATCTATCTATCTATCTATCTATCTATCTATCTATCATCTATCTGGAGAGAAAGAGAGAGAGAATGGGCATACCAGGTCCCCTTGCCCCTGCAAATGAACTCTAAACACATTAGAAACATGAACCACTTTGTCCATTGTACATCTGGCTTTCGTAAATACGGGGAACTTGAACCTGGACTAGAAAGTTTTGCAAGCAAGTATCCTTAACTGTTGAGCCAACTTCCCAGCCCAATATGGGTTTTTACGTTCTGAGGTTTAGTTAAAAAATCAACATGATATAAAATGTTTAATTCCTATTTATGAAATAAGGACATAATGAATGGATTTTGTGTTTTAGACAAGTGAGAAAGAAATAAAACATTCTTCTTTAAAATTAAAAAAAAGGTCTGGGCTAGAGAGTTGACTCAGCTGTTAATGAACTTGCCTGCAAAACCTAATGACCTAGGTTCTGTTCCCCAGTACCCAGGTAAAGCCATAAGCACAAAGTGGCTATGCATTTGGAGTTCATTTGCCTTTGCAGGAGGCCCTGGTGCACCCGTTCTCTATCTCTTAATCTCTTTTAATCTCTCTTTTACTCTCTCCCTGTAATTCTCTCTCTCTCTCTCTTTCTCTCTCTTTCTCCCTGCTTGCAAATAAATAAAATATTAAAATATAAATAGAAAGCTTACCATATTATAAGCAATTAATGATAAATACCTTCTCCATTTTGAGAAATTCTCTTCTATTCAATTTATTCTTGTTATCCTCAACCTTGGGTCAGATATCTACTTTAATGTAGAATGTTTACTTCTTGACCTTATAGTGATCACCAATAGCCCAGCTAAGGAAGGCCCTTAGTGGAATGCAGGCAGTGAAGAGAGAATAAAAGAAGAAAACCTTATGGGAATACAGCCAATTTATAGTGTATTCATATATTAAAGTTACCAATGAAAATATAAAAACTAAAAAAAATAGGATTAATGAATTCATATTCTGAAAGCACTCCATAATGTATATCTATTCAACTTTTGTAGTTTGCTATCCTTCATATTCTGGAGTAAGTAAATACTTTAAGATAAAGCATAAATTTTTGAAATTCATTCTTTTGTAAATAATCATGCAGTCCATCCCCTTGATGGCATAGACCTAGCTTTCATTTTCTATTGCTCTGTGTGTCATGTGAAAAAATAAAATAAACTGCTACTTTGGTCTGTCTGTCTGTCCCAATTCTCCCATATTCATTCAAGTTCTCTGAAAAATATTGGTAAACCATCCATGTTCTTTCACTTCCTGTATCTTCATTCTGTCTCCTTTCCTTCCCTTCCCCTCCTATGCTCTAGCTCCAGTTTGACATGTTCCCTTCTAATTTCCTATCAAAGGTTTTCATGCCCCCCCACACTGCTACTCCACAGTAATTAAGTGAGGATTTTATGTCCCATAGTGAATATCAAAACACACTGAGGAGGCTCACCAATGTAGTGGGAGCCAGGACAATGAGAATAAAAGAGTGTAGCCTGTTATAATTTATATAAAATAAAAATTTAAAAAGTTTTCAGCTCAGAAATTCTTTATTAACAAGACCTGGTGGTTTCATGTGACTTCCTCACTAAATATTTACCTTCTGAGCACTTTTCAAAATTTATCATTGAAAGTGTATGTCTGGTGTGTTTCTACTCAATCTCTCAGTAGCCTATAAATATCATAATGGCAATGATCAAAACATATTGGTATATAAACACCTATGTGATTGAGCAGAAAGAGATTACAGTATGTTCTCAACTTGTTACAAAATAAATGAATATTATTTCCAAAACAATTTGTACAGGAAAGGAGAGAATATATTTTAAAACAGTTTAAAGAGGTTGGAGAGATGGCTTAGCAGTTAAGGTGCTTGCCTGAAAAGATCCTTACCCATGTTCAATTCTCCAGATCCCACATAAGCCAGACACACAAATTGATGCAAGTGCAAGGTCACACATGTGCATAAGGTGGCGCATGTGTCTGGAGTTCGATTGCAGTGGCTGCAGGCCCTGGTGCACCAATTCACCTCTCTCTCATAACAAAATGGAGTAGAATTTTACTTGCTTCAGACATTCTGTGGCAAATCTGACTCTGACAGCAGAGGAAAATGAAGTGAGTACAGAGAACACACAGCCGTGACCAGGTAAGCCATGTCAGTTAAGAAGGTATTCCACTATATTCCCCCTCTGGAGAAATTCACTACTGGAACATTATTTTTTTCTGCAAGCTGTGTACAGCCATGAAATTAGAAGGGTGAGAGTTTAACTTGCTCTTCATAAAGGTCATGTAGAAGTATATCCACAAACAAAACATCTTTTTCTCTCACACACAGATTCTAGATTTCAATATGTGTTGGTGCAGAATGGGTGAGTATAGGTCATGAAACAAGAAAGGAGAGCATTAGAGGGGCAAAAGAAGTCTTAATGGAGGTTGCAGAGGAGAAAAGTGGGTGACAGAATCTGTGTGGTATGAAAGAGGAAGAGGGATGGAAGATGATACAGATGAAGGATTGGGGAGGAGGCTAGAGGAAGGAGAATCAACAAGAACAAAACACATAGGAATATCTTTGTGTGCTAACCATAAAAATAAAAACCTAGTAAAAAGCAACTTTACAGTGTTGATATACATGGAGGATGGGGAGAGGTAGAACAGACATGGAAACTCTTTGCCTACCAGTAGGAATACACGAGACAGAAAATTCAATGTGACAGGTCACTGACAGGGACTGACAAAGGTTTTGAAGACACGAATGCCCATTTGCACATAAAATGGAGCATCCTTAACCAGACGAAAACGGACCAGGACCAGGAAGGCATCGAATGCAGATTCCAGCAAGTTACAAAGCAAACAAAATCAGAAGCAATATTTGGAAATTCAACTTAAAAAAAATTTTAGGACTAGGAGAATATTGTCTGCAAAGTTTCAGATTTTTCTATGTTCTGATTAGCTATTATAGACAGTACAAGGTAGGTTGTGAGAAAATGACCAAAATGTTCTTGCCTAGCAAGTGTTTTCACGGATGTAAATAAACACAGCACGATAGTTGTAATGAGGGCTTTCTCTTGGTCCTATGATACTGGCCTGAAGCAGTTGCCCTGCTTCCTTTGGGCTGTGAGGGCTGTATGTGTGGTTCCCAGGTAGCAGCAACAATTGTGGGAAGACAAGGTGCCTCCAGGCCTGAGCATATGTAACCAGAACCTCTGCAGTGAGACCCTAAGCAATACACAAGTAGACAGTGTTGAGTCTAGAAGTGTTGGTTTCAGAAGTTTTCATAATTAATTAAAAGCACAGCCCAAACGACACTTTAGAAGCCAACTGTTAATTCACTCTGACACGTGCCACTGAGGGATGAGCCCTCTTCCCGCCGACTTTCCCTGTTCTCCCATTTGGAACGGAGGCAGCTATTTTCAAACGAACATTCATGGGTGGAAACGTTCTTTTTTTTGCTGGAATTTAGAGAGAGAGAGATTGAGAGAGAGAGAGAGAGAGAGAGAGAGTTATTTATTAGCTTGTGGAAACGGGGCCATCTCTGTCCCCTTGACTGAATGTCAGAGAAGGGGACAATAAGCTGAGACGTTTGACATCACCCTGTCACGAGTGAAGGGCAGACAGCTCGTTGACAGATGAAGGTTCTCTGTCCCTTCAGGTTTTATGATTCTGTGACATTGTTAATCAAAGAGTGGGTTTTCTCTGTGACCTCAAGTGATTAAAAATGTGTGTGGGGGGAGGGGGTGTCAGAATGTTTGTGCAGATGTGCGTGTCCTGCCTGTAAGTGTATTCTTCTCTATTGTGCCGACGAGTCATCTGAGACAGAGGAAACTGAGCACAGTACACATCAGTTCAGTGTTCCACTATGTGCCACCCACCATTACTAGTTACACGGCCAAGCTTTTTACTGGCAAGAGGAAGAAACTGAGAGAAATGAGTTATTCTATCTTTATTTAAAGTTTCAGGCCTCAGTGAATCTATCCACCTATTACAAACAAAGTACAAGTTTTAATGAGTAAATTCTAGTATCAAATTTGTAGTAACCCTTTAGATGACATGTGATAGCATGTATTATTAGAAATGACTCTCAAGGCATCACAGAATATATCTTCTTTGAAAGCAATGATGAGAGCTCTACAAAAGATGACAAGCCACATATCTGTGCTTTCTTGCTTTTGTTCACTTACTGGAAATGTTGTCTTTGAGCCAGATCTTTAGCTATGTCACCCTTTGAGGCTGAGAGGCTGTCAAAGTGAAAAGATGTAAGGGTGCCTGACACAGGGGAGAAGGAAAACAAAAACAGAACCAGAGATTAAAACCTTTCAGGGAAGTAAGTATGCTGTGTTCCTCGGCGAATTCATGGTGATGTCTGAGGAGCCAAGAGACTTATAAAACTTAGAATTGAAAAACTTTCCATTTCTGAAACTTCATAGCTCATAAGCACGGCTGCGAAATGAGCAGTCTCCTTTCATGTCATGGCACTGGAGGAAAGTTTCTTGTTCACTGTCTTGGTTCTGATCCTGCATGAAGATGTCATGCTATTGATGTTGGATTCACTGGAGGAATGGAACACTCTAGCGTGTATATTCCAAAGAACAGATTTTCCCATAAGTCACTCTCGAATGGGGAAAGATAGATTACATGAGGGTGAGGTATAGTCGAATCGCTGTGCCTTTTCCAACTCAACAGGACTCCTCCGTTGGCTCAGGGACGTCCTTAGAAATGTGCAGAACCACCAATAGAAAAACTAATTAAATTCACAACAGTCTGCTATAGTCACCTCACCAATCATACTTTAAATAAGTCAAGGACTTAAACCATTGGCTGCATAATCAGGAATACATGATGCAGGTATATGAAGTTGTTCACAGATGAAGAGAACCTGTCCAACCCATGTTCTATGTTTCCATGCACAAGTGGTGTGATCTGTGTGCAAGCACATGGGAAATACATACAGTTTCCTTCTAAATCCTTTAGGTCTTAATTATTTCATATACCTGTGCATCCAGGTTCAAATTCTTAAAAAAAATAGCTTTAAAAGTACTCTTCTACTTATTTGAAAACAGAGAGGGAAAGGATAACTACAGGCATGCCAAAGCCTCTTGCCACTGCAAACAAACTCCAGATGCACGTGTCACTTTGGACATCTGGCTTTGGGTGAGGACTGGGGAATTGAAGCTGCAGGTTTGCAAGTTAGTACCTTTAACTGCTGAGTCATCTCTCCAACCCAGAAAGTTTTTTTTTTTTTTTTTATAAAATATTTTATTGACTTATCTATTTGAGAGTAAGACAGAGGCAGAAAGAGGAGGGGAGGGAGAGAGAGACAGAGAAAGAAAGAATGGCAATGCCAAGACCTCTGCAATGAATGCCAGACACATGTGCCACCTTGTGCACCAGGCTTATGTGGGTACTGGCAAATCGACTCTGGGTCTTAAAACTTCATAGGCAAGTACCTAACCAGTAAGCCATCTCTCTATCCTTAGAAAAGTTAGTTTTGATAGAGCTGGGAGTGGCCCTGTGGTGATTTGATTCAGGTGTCCCCCATAAACTTAGGTGTTCTTAATGCTAGGTTGCCAGCTGACAGAAATTTGGAAATTAAAACCTCCTGGGGGCAGTGTATTATGGGGGGCTGGCTTGTGGGTGTTATAGCCAGTGTCCCCTTGCTGCTGGTTGGCACACTCTCCTGTTGCTGTGGTCCATCTGTTGTTGGACAGGAGGAGATGTCCACCCTCTGCTCATGCCATTGTTTTCTCCTGTCACCATGGAGTTTCACCTCAACTCTGTAAGCCAAAATAACCCGTTTTTCCCACAAGCTGCTCTTGGTTTAGTGATTTCTGCCAGCAACGTGAACCGGACCTCTACAGGCCCTTAGCAAACTGGTACAACACTTGAGTGATACACTTGGTCCCAAACGGAGAGCAAAAATGGAAACTCAGTGACCACTAAGGAAATACAAAACCCAAACAGGGAACTATCTCAAATGTAGCTATTCTTTTCTGTTTGTTTGTTTTGTTTTCTTTTTTTTTTTTTTTCTTATTTCGAGGTAGGGTCTCACTCTGGCCCAGGCTGACCTGTAATTAACTACGAAGTTTCAGGGTGGCCTCGAACTCATGGCGATCCTCCTACCTCTGCCTCCCGAGTGCTGGGATTAAAGGCATGGACCACCATGCCCAGCTACAAATGTAGCTATCCTTTGAAGTTAGTGATTGAAAAATCACTATGGCTTGAACATGAAAGTCAATGATGTGAACCTATCTCTTACAATGACGTGGTGGACATGGATTCGAATAGCAAAACATTATTTTACAAGTACTGAAGGTTCTAATAGAGGGTGTTTCTCTGATTCAATCCTGTTGTTGCTATGAGAAACATTGATAAGACCTGACAATAATGTTAAAATGTTACAGGTTCTTACATTCATTCTATCATTGCTCTGTGTCTATCTGTGAATGAGTTGTGCCCTTTGACCCTGGAACAGTGCCCTGCACAGTTCAGCTGCCAAGTGTTTCTTCAGTTTTCCCACGTGTGCCCAGCGTGAGTGCCAGTTATGTCAAGGTAATAGCTATGACATTCTCAATATTGTCTATCTCCAGTCCTCACTGGCAGGCTAGGAAGAATGAGGCCACATGAGGCCTCAGGTTTCCTTAAACCTTGCTCTTATGCTCTTCATAACACATGAAGTGTACATTTTTTAATGCCCTTTCTATCTGAGTGCTTCTGGGGGTGACTTACATAAGCTTCTGCTTGACCGGGTTGGAACCAGCAAAGTGGGAATCCTGTTTTTAGCATCTCAGCACTGTCAGCTCAGCGTCTGAGATGGCTACTGACATACTTCTGCTTTTGTCCCAAGATTTTCACAAGATAAAAAAATATATATATTTAACGGGGCCAGAGGGACTGCTCAGTGGTTAAAGGCACTTGCTTGCAAAGCCTACAGGCCTGGATTCTATTCTCCAGTTCTCAGCTAAAGCCAAATGTACAAAGTGGTGCATGTGTCTGGAGTTTGATTGTATGGCAAGAGGCCCTGGCGTGCCCACTCTGTCTCTCTGACTCTCTGTGTCTCATCTCTCTCTTCTGTGCCAAATAAATAAAATTAAGAAAAAAATTAATAGCCTTCCTTGACACAAAGCAAATTTATTGAAGTTTCCGCCATCTGCCATTTTTCCTTAGATTTGTACAAATGTAAATTGTTTATGAACCTCTGAAATAAATTTCCGTTGTAGAAACAAAAATGTGTTTTCAATGCCGTCTTCCAAATGACTTCCTACTAATGGAAACCCAAGTACTCTGTAAAATTTTCTGGAAGATGGTGGTCATAACTCCAAGAGGCCACCAGAGGGTGATAGTGAATTTCACATGGATTTAATTCTGAAAGGGGGAACTATGAGCCTTTCCGTAACAGGGAGGCTCCAACATCTTTGAATGCTGGATCTTATCCAGTAAAGTAAAATTTTTAAATGAAATCGATATTTATAAAAAAATGATTAAAGGCTGAATGTAAACTTGTTTGATACCAGTTCCTGTTTTCCTGTGTCCACTGAGGCAGAGATAAGGATGAATGTTAAAGAGAAAAGTGCCCAGACATGCACAAACACATAGAAATGCTCCTTACCTTCCACATTCACTCATATTTGCCACAAGATATTGATCAGAAGTAAAATAAAATGCAAAACACTTACTGCAAAAACATCTTGCCATCCTGTTTCCAAGCGAGATTAAAAATTCATGCTTAACTTCAGGTTTGTAGATGCATTAACTTCTTGTTATTAAAAAAAAATCTACTTACTTATAATTGACTTGCCTGTTTGAGAGCAGGAGGTGGAGGAGAGAGTGCAGAGAAGAGATGGCCAGCTGATTGTTTCACATGCATCATCTGCCGGCCTGCGTGCAGGACTGGGCAAGCATGAGACACTCAGGAAATTGTTTGTGTCTGAGTAGACACGGGGAGGAAACCTGGGTCTCTGAAGGAGGGTCTTGTTTCCGTGTGTGCATTTATGTGCTCTGTATGGACTAGGGAAGGTGAGCTACTTTTGTGCCTCTCGGAAAAGCTGAAGGCAATTATGCCATATGATAATGGGAGTAAACAAAGGATGTTGTTTTACTATATTAACATTTAACCTAGGTTGCCTCTAATATTTATTTATTATTTATTTATTATTTTTGTCTTAATGATGTCCCTTGGTTAGGAAGTATTCTCTATGTTGCAGAGTTACTACCTCCTGTGCTTATTTTGTGTGCTTACGAAAATATGCTTTTGTTTCTTCAAGACAACGTTTGTAGTCTTGGGAAAGTGAAACTTGTCATTTTGGTGGTATGGTATAATCAATTATTTTTTTATATTTATTTATTTATTTGAGAAAGAGAAAGTCACAGGATGAGAGAGTGAGAGAGAATGGGCACGCCAGAGCCTCCAGCCACTGCACAGGAATTCCAGACACATGCACCACCTTGTGCATCTGGCTTACGTGGGTCCTGGGGAATCAAACCAAAGCCTTTTGCCTTTGCAGGTAAACGCCTTAGCCGCTAAGCCATCTCTCCAGCCCAATATAATCAATTATTATCTAAGAAGATCAACCATGAAGACAAATCTGGAACGTCTTTTTTTTTTTTCTCCCAGAGACACACAGATTTAAAAGTAACTGGAGAAAAATACTGGTTAAGTTTTCAGAGTACGGAAATATTCCACCCTGAGCCTGAAATAAAAGTCTTCACAAATGTATAGAGTTCTCTTTCACATCAAAGACCATGACACTGCAATTCATGAAAGATGCTAAAAGATTCAGCCTAACAGACAGAATCAATGTTCAGTTACTGAACTGAAACTCAAGACCCTGGCCTGCACCAACACATGTGCACATGAATTGGAGTGTTTTGTGCTCAAACGATGTCTTCAATATCTATGTCAACTTTTAACTAATCAGTTTTCAAAAAACTGATTTTTGATTAGTGGTTCAGTTACCATATTCCTTCTGACTAGATGCATAAAATGATTGTCAATTTTGCGTCAAGTTCTCCGAGGGCTGAGTATCAGTAATCAAAACAGACATGCCCATTAGCTTGAGACACCTGGAAAACAGGGACTGACTCATGTTCAAGGGGAAAAAAAAAAAAAGCCTGGCAGGTGTTTTGGAAAAACGATCAGTACATTGATCTTTAATTTTTACGACCCAGGTGCAGCTGTTTCTAGGGAGAAACCGTGTTCATCAGACCACACAGAAGTTGAATCACTGGGTGATTCCTTCTGTTAAGGATAGTTCTCTCAACTATGAAGAAACATCAAAACAATCAGAAAAATGCTTATTCTCATATAACCTAGTATAAAACCCTCTCCAACTAGCCACCTGGAGTCCATGTAGTACTCCAGTACATCCACCCAGTTTCCTTGCCAGTTCCAGCCCTCTCCGACTTCTATCATCATTGGGTTTTGCACATTTCTTTGGTCTTTTGGGTGAATCACCCAAAATCTGATGAGCTGTGGATTGTATCTACTTTGATTTGTCTCTTTTTGGCATTGCCATCAATATCTATACATTTATACTTCATTTATCCAAATTGTTCCATGGATTTTTCATAGCAATGTTTTTTTCTGGGTGAGTTTATATGATGGGACTTCGGGAAAAAATATTTAAAATACTTCTGTTCCTTTAAAATGGAGAAAATGAAATATATATATATGTATATATATATATAATAGGTATCGCATATGTATATTATATATTCAATAAAAAGCAGGGCTATAGAGATGGTGTGGTGGTTTGAATAGAATAGATGGCCCCCAATATATTCAGTTGTTTGTTTGTAGTTTGCATCTCTAGCCATCTGGCTGGAGGCAATGCCATTGTGTGGATCTTAAGGTGTGGTGGTGGGTTTCAGATTTCAATCTAAAGATATGCAAATTGTGCCTAGCTGGAGTTCCTGAAGTGTGCTGTGGCTTTTGACCTTAAGGCTTGTACTTCTCTCTCTCTCTCTCTGCTTGGTCCTGTGAAAGCAGGCCAGTTTCTTCTGCTTCTCTGGAACTTCCCCTGGATCTGTAAGCTTCAATAAATCCCTTCCTCCATAACTGTGCCTGGTCTGGAAGTTCATCTCAGCGAACCTGAAGCTGTCTGCTACAGATGGCTTAGCTGTTAAGGTGCTTGTCTATCCCAAAAGCCCAAAGACACATGTTCCACTCTCCATGTGCCACATAAGCCAGATGCACAAGGTGATGCATGCGTGCAAGGTCACACATGCGCACAAAGTGGCGCACACACATGGAGTTTGAATTGCAGTAGCTGGAGGCCCTGAAGCACTAATTCTCTCATAAAGGTGTCTGCCCCCGTGCCCAACGACAACAACAACAAAAGGAGTGAAAAGGCATCTTATATAGTAGTTGGGATTCACCCCATTGCTCAAATCAGAGCAGGATGGATGAGCAAGAAAGGCATTCCTGGATCTGAGAGTCCCTCGGGAGATGGTGAAGATTCCTGGAGAAGGAGGCAGCGCCAGAGAACCTTGTTCATGACCCAGGCTTCACCTACTCAGAGGCGGAGAATGAAGCAGGCACCATTTCTAACTGTTACTGTGTGCTGTCTATATATGTGGACGTATGTGTGCACATCTGCATGTGTGTGAGTGCCGGTGCTCGTGACAAGGTCAGGTGATAACTTTCACATGTTGATTCTCGCCCTCCACCTGGTTTGAGGCAGGGTCTCTTGTTGACTGCTCTGTTCATCAAGCTAACTACCCGTGAGCTTCCAGGAGATTCTCTTGGCTTCGCCTCCACTTTCACTGTAGGCATGCTGGGTTTAAAGAGACACAGATTCCAGCTGTGTCTGTGGGGCCTGGGGATCCAAACCGAGACACTCTTGCTTGTGGGATAAGTGCTTTATGCAATGAGCCATTCCCTCAACTACCACTAGACAGACATCTTTTTTTAAAAAAAAAATTATTTATTTACTTATTTATTAGAGAGAGAGAGAGAAAGGGAAAGAGAAAATGGGTGGCCAGGGCCTATAGTCACTGATAACAAATTCCATACACATGCACCACTTTGTACATGTGGCTTACATGGGTACTGGGAAATCATGCCTGGGTCCTTAGGCTTCACAGACAAGTGCCTTAAGTGCTGAGCCATCTCTACAGCCCTACATCTTAAACTTATTTTTAAATTTCAGAATGAGAGACCAAAGAAGGATCAAACTCACAAACTAATGAGATGAATAAATGGGATGTTTCTTAGAAAGTTATTACCATGGGGCTTATACATAGTAATGACTTGTTGTGGCCAACAATTATTTTTGAACATGCTAGCAGATGTGCTTATCAGGCGTTCTAAATGTATTTTGATCTCAAGTAAACACTAACCAGCCTGCATGAAGATATTTCATTTGCATACATATTTGTAGACCCTTGGCATTTGAACATTTAACACATGTGTAAACTTACCATAAGTAAAAATTAAATGAAATTCAAATTTCTGGTCATAACCATCATCTATATAGTTACCATGAATTATTATGAAAAGATTCCATAGTTTATCTGGGCTTGCATAACAAAAATACCACTGACCGGGTAGCTATAAGCAAGAGAATAGCATTTCTCACAATCTGGGAGACTGGGACAGCCAGAATGAAGGTGCTGGTAGGTTTAGTACTGAGGGAAGGCCATAAGTAGGACCTTCTTGCTACATCATCAGGGAGCAGAAGGAACTACACAGCTCTGGGGCATCCTTTATGATGGTTCTAGTCTCATTTGTGAAAGTCCATCATCATGACTTCATAAAGCTTCATCCCCAATACCATCACATGCTGGGTGGGGAAGAGGGAGATTGGCTCCTCAGTCCACTGGGCAGAACCCTCATAGGATGTGTAGGCTTAGAGTCTGGAGGAAAGCAGATCAGATTACTGACCCAAGAAAAAGTTAAGAGACTGATTGGAATTAGGAATGTAGTCTACTAGGTTCCTCATAGCAACACATTGGGAACCCCACTTTCAGCCTCAACTGCAATTTTATATTAACCTTATTGCCCTGGTTAGTGACCTGAGAAATTTACCTACATTTCTGAGCTTCAGTTTTCTAATATATAACACCAAAAGGATACTACATTTAACAAGGATTTTAACTTTTAAATATGCTTGTGGGCTGGAGAGATGGATTAATAGTTAAGGCGCTTGCCTTTCATGGGCACATCCTCTTTGCTCTATTTTTCTCCAACCAGAATTCATTTCTTTCAGGCTTGTCCGACCTCTTGACATCATGAGAAGATACTGTAACCTATGAAATTCATGTTTGAGGACCATGCCATTAACTTACAATAAATAAAAAAGTAAATACCTCATAATATTTCCAGTAATTTCATGATTTTTGTATTGTGCTGCATTTTCCTGGACCCCAGGTTGGGCATGCCTACAGATTATTCCAAGTCCCAATAGAATCACACATGGCAAATAGAGACTAACCCTTTAGCACACGGCCTTTGGGGGCCATACCATATCTAATCCATACCACTTAGGGATTTCAGAATATATAAAACTGATGGAGCGAACATGAGGAGAGGAAGCATTAGTTATATGTGCTATGTTACCCAAAGAGACCGAATCTCCTTTCTACGTTTCAAATAAATATCCCCTGTTGTGTTCTGACAACCTTTCTTCCATTATTTCATTCTAGAAGTGGTAAAAAAGGGATCAACTATTATGTTCCAATAAATATCTTCAGATTTACAATGGGAACTGCACAGACCCTAATCCTAATCAAAAGCACTGACTCCTGAGAATATGCAGATTTAATACGAAATGGCAATGGTTCCTTTGTGCCAGTACACTGCAAACATCTGTCCATCTAGCTTTTACATATGTGAAAAAAAAACTACCTGGAAAACCTTATTGCACTTCCAATTCATCACCCATAACATACTACTAAATAGATCATTCCTGTCCCTAACCAATCAATGGCAGAACACAAAACAGACTGGCTACAGTTTGTCTGTAGAGATTGATCATCCAGTAAGTAACTGAGTGTTCCATGGTTAATCAAAAGAGAAAAGACCCAATAACTCATCGATAGATGTTTCAGCAGGATGTGATTGAGTCCAGCAACTGAAAATGTGGGGCAAACATGAATACCCATCCAGTGAAGTACATCTTATTTCATTTTTTTTGAGTTAATATAATTTTAGGCTTTTATGCATTTGATTTTCCTTAATGCATTCACTACTGTTTCCATCTACACAAGCCAGAGCAGTTATGTAGAATATCACTAAATCTATACAGAGTTAAGCCAATGTGGATTCCACATTTCTGGTTTCTGTCAGCTTTCTCAATTCAATGAGAAAACTGCTTTGTCACTAGTATGGAAATCAAAGCAACAACAAAACTAAGATGTAGAATATACAGTGGTACAGCTAGAAAATTTTGTGTGTATGTATGCAGATCAAGCAACTAGATGAGAGGTGAGAATTCATTTAATGAATGTTTATGAACAGTTGATGTACTCTCCCTCTCACAAAAGACACAAGTCAAGAAGGATGTCTTCTTTCTTTAAAGCTCATGTGTGTGTGGAGAATATGTGGTGGTGTGCATGTGAGGGGTGTGTGTGTGTGTGTGTGTGTGTGTGTGTGTGTGGTGTGATATGTGTCTGGGGCGTGCATGTGTATGAAGATGCATGGACCCCGTGCACACATATACAGAAGACAGAGAACACTGAGTCTCCTCCTCTGTTGCTTATCTCTGTCTCATCTTACACTGATCTCAGAGCTGCCATTTACAGCCAGTCTGGCAGATCAGTGAGCACCAGTGACTCTCCTCTGTCAGCTCCCCACAAGACTGAGTTATTAGCGCGTGTGTGAACAAATGCAGGTTTTTACCTACGTTCCTGTGCAGCCGGTAGTACTCTTATTTTCTGAGCCATTTCCCCATCCTCAGCTTTTCTTCTTTCTGAAAGCAGAGGGCATGGACTTTGTTGAAAGAAGAAAAACTTCTTAGGATTTGGGTCGAGGATGTCAGTGTGTTTTGTGTGTTAGGGCCCAGTGGTTCTGGATTTTCAAAAGAAGGCTCCGAGCAATTCAGACTGCTTCAATCACAGTGTTAAAATTGCTGTTGACAGATGCACATTGCACTCTCATGTTCACACTGTCCCTGATGAAACAGATTTTGGCTTCATAATAACGGACACTGCAGGCCCCAATAGTTTGGGATGCCCAGTACTTGTGCCCTGCATACTAGTAGAACTAGAATATCTACCTGTCTGTGAAGGGTTAAAATGTAGCACCCCAAGAGTTCTAGATATTTGGCCCAGTATGACCCTGAAGCTTCCAGAGAGAGTGTTGAGAGATGAGATTTACACTTACATGCTTAGAGAATTTCTCTCTAGTATGATTGGGTTTTACATACTCTGCTGAACACTAGAAAGGCCAATACCTCTCTAAAATTAAAGGGGAGTCTCTCTTGTGTGGTTGACTTCAAGTTATAACATACATACATTGGTGTTTATGTACCTTCAGACTTAAAATGAAACCTTGGCTCCAGTACCTCATCTTACCAATGTAGAGTGTGGAACTTCTCAGCTTCCATGATCATAGGAGTTAATTCCTAATAGCCAATCTCTCTAATACATATAACATAAAATATTTACATATTTACATAGTTATAGATATGTAGATGGTGTAAATAGATTATACATAAAATTTCTATTGGTAATATATAACCTTTTGATTTAAAGGCAAATATCTTTTTCCTTCTAAATCTTTCTATTGTCACATTGAAATGTTATCTTTGATGTGTGTTTAATTGGTATTTTTAAATTTTATTTCTTTCTTTATTTATTTGAGAGAACGAGAGAGAGACAGACAGACAGACAGAATGAGTGAACCAGGGCCTCCAGCCACTGCAAATGAACTCCAAACGCATGCACCCCCTGTACATCTGGCTCACGTGGGTCCTGGGGAATCAGACCTGGGTCCTTTGGCTTTGCAGGCAAGTGCTTTAAAGGCTAAGCCATCCCTCTAGCTCTGATTGATGTTTTTATCTAGAGAACAATGACTAAGGAACAAACACAATTCCAGCATTCTTTTATCTTTCTAACTTAGCTTTTGCTTCCTCCCGTTTGTTTGCAAATCATTTTTTGTGCTTTAGATAGTGGTGTGACTGAGACGTGTATAAACCTTCCTCCTGTGTTAACCTGATGATGAAGTTTAGCTCCTGCCTTGGCTCCAGGCTAGTGCGTTGTCCTTATCAATAGATGAGAATGTCTAATTGTCATGACCTAAATTATTTTGTGAGGTTTGTGAATACCATGGTTTCATTTCAACTTACTCTAACTCCATGGTACAAATAAATGTCCTCCAATGGTTTAAAAGGCAAGAGGAGCCAGTCCTAATCCTACCTAGAGACTTTTAATTTGCCCTAAGCATCTTCTTGCAAAGTAGTTAGGATTTTAGAAAGGTATACAGGGAGGAGCCTGGTGTTAGTGTGTTTAATGAATGGTTAAAGAATCTGAGACATAGCCAGGCCTGGTTTACCCTTCTAATCCTAGAACCAAGGAAGGTGAGGTAGGAGAATCATCACAATTTGAGGCTTTGTTAGGCTACACAGAGGTTCTAGGTTACACTGAGCTTCAGAGAGAGACCCTGTCTCAAACCCCAAAAATAAATAAATAGCCACAACAGCGGACCTAAGAATCTGGGAGACAGAAAAAGAAGAAAGGGAAGAGAAAACATAGGAAATATAAATATTAAAAGGTGCAATGTGATAAAAGAGTATAATATGCTAGAGTCTATAAAATTAAATCCAAAAATAAATAATTTTAAAAAACAGTGTATTTAGGAAAATCCATGGATCAATGGGGGTGTAAGTGCCTTCTAAGTCTGTGAAAATCTTTGTTGAAATTTTGAAGTTTTATCTCTGCTTTGGAATAGAATATATTCTAAATATGCCCTAGAGGCCACAGATAATCATTGAAAGAAGCCAGACTCATGTGGACTAAAATCTAAGGATGATTATAACGTGACCATGAAACAAAGTAAGTTCTTTAATAAAAGCTCTATTATACTTTTAAAAAAAATGATTTTTTTTTTTACAAAAGCCAAGACTTTTGCCTTGTCAGTCAGGAAAAAAAAAATCAGTTATTATTCATTTCATCCTAACTGACAATATTCGATCCTTCTGCCTCTCACTTCTCTGATCACACAGTGGTGTTCTCTTTGAAATGTTGCAACACTAACCAGGTGAGGACTTATTTTATTCTTTACCTTAAAAAGTTTCAAATCACGAACAAATGTTGCCCTTCCAAGAATTTGTTACTTTTATCTTCAAACTATTTTATGAGCCAGCTTCTGGCAACATGGAGATGAAATTTAAAGTGGTGGGTATAATATTTATTTGAATTTGTCTCATTTTATCTATTTATCAGAAGTTCAGAGAAGAAAATGCATATGTAGCTCGGCAGGCATGGTGGCACACATCTTTAATCCCAGCACTTAGGAGGCAGAGGTAGGAGGATTGCCAAGACTCTGCGGCCACCCTGAGAATACACAGAGAATTCCACGTCAGCCTGGACTACAGTGAGACCCTACCTCACAAAAAAAAAAAGAAAAAAGAAAAAGAAAAAGAAAAAATAAATAAAAGAAAATGTACATGTATATAGCAGTCAATAATTTATTCCTATATTTTAAGTATATTTTTTCACATATATAATTTCTAAATTATATATTTTTTTAATTTTTTACTTTATCTTTATTTATTTATTTGTAAGAGAAAGAGGCAGAGAGAGGGAGAGGGAAAATGGGAGGGCCAGAGCCTCCAGCCACTGCAAACAAGCTCCAGACACATTCACCCTTTTGCACATCTGGCTTATGTGGGTCCTGGGGAATCGAACCAAGGTCCTTTGGCTTTGCAGGCCAATGCCTTCACCGCTAAGCCATCTCTCCAGCCCTCTAAATTATCTTTTTAAGGTTAGGAAAATATTGCAGAAGGTCATAACATATAAATAATCAACAGCAAAAGCCATGAGTAGGCTGGGGAGATGGCTCAGCAGTTAAAAGTGCAAGCCTCTTGAGCCTAAAGAACTGGAAGAGCTCTGGAGGGCATCAGACCACCTGAGTTCAACTCCCCAGCTCCCACATAAAAAGCCAGACATGCTCATGCATATCTGTAATCCAAGTGTATGGAGCTAGGGAGGCAGGGACTAGTAAATCGTGGGGTTTGTTGACCGAAAAACGAAAGCTCCCAGTTCAGGGAGAGACCCGGTTGCGAGGAAGTATGATGAGCAAAAAAGCACTAGGGAAGGGCGCCCCAAGTTCTTCTCTGGCCTCTGAACTCACACACGCAGTGTACATGCATCTACATGCATATGCTACATATGACACGCCACCATACATGCTCTGAACAAACATACGTGCACACACAAAAAGAAGATGAGACTCTGATGGATAGTTTTAATGATCAAATTTACTGGATTTAAAATCGCCATGGAAGCAAACCTCAGGTTGTGTCTGTGAGGAGGTTTCTGGGGAGGCTTAACTGAAGAGGAAAGAAACATCTTCAGTGTGGGGAGCATCATCCCATGGGCTAGGTTCACAGACTGAATAAAAAAGAGAAGGTGAGTTGGTCACCACTATTCATCTTTCTCTGCTTCCTGATTGCTGACGTATCGGGCACAGATGCTTCGCCATCCCCACTGTGGCGAGCTGTATCCCCTCCAACTATAAGCCAACATAACCTTCCTCCCTTAAATTACCTTAGTCAGTTCTGTGACCCAAGCATTTATAGGCGTCAGTTCCATAATGCCCGTATTATACATTAAAGGAATCCCCCCTCTTAATTGTTCAAGGATGTAAATAGTTTCAAAATCCTTTTTTAGTGGTTGAAGAAAGCTCTAATTCCAATAACTCCAATTTTTGAATATTTATTGCCTGCTCTAATGTACTCATCTGTTGTATGTTCTATGTCTAATTATATGAGTTCCAACTCTCTGAAAATTTTCCTATCAGCCGGGGTTTCTTCCTGCCTTTCTTCCTTTCCTGAGGTGGTATCTGGTTACAGAACTCATAATATCTGCGGGCATCATATAAAGATTTATTTCAGATACTCCAGTGTGTGATCACATGGGACGACCCAATAGGGGTCATGAACCTTCCTACAAGACTTCACTAACAGAGGGGTCCGCACTTGTATATCTTGCTGCATTACACATATTAGTAGTAAGAGTTAATTAACAAGTAAATTGGAAGTAATTAAGCCGATAAAGTATTTTGACAAAATAAAACACAGATTAAGGAGGATTTGGAAAGAGAGTTACAAGTTTAACACACGTAATGAAAAGAGTTCACATGGAGGAATGATATTTGTCTCTGGAGCAGACATGAATTTGGAGGGAATTGGGCTCTGAAGCCATGGGAAGGAAACTGCGTGTGGGTCTGAAGAACAGGGACATACAGGAAGACTGAACGATGAGCCGAGTACCAGGGGAAACCAGAACCTAAGTAGGGGCACACACAGCCCCTGCAGAGGCTATGTTTAGCACAAGATGAAGCAATGGTGTGGCCTTTGATATTTAAAAGAATTATTTGTGGCTGAAGAGATGGCTTAGTGGTTAAGGTGATTGACTGCAAAGCCAAAGAACCCAGGTTTGATTCCCCAGGATCCACATACGCCAGATGCACAAGGCGGTGCATACGTCCAGAATTCATTTGCAGCAGCCGAAGGCTCTGGTGTGCTCATTCTCTCTGTGTGTCCGCCTCTCCCTCTCACATAATTAAATAAAAAAAATAAAATAAAATACCCATGTGGAGCAAGGTGCACAATGTGGTGCATGCATCTGGAGTTTGTTTGCAGCTCCGTTTCTCTGTCTTTCTGTATCACTCTGCTTGCAAATAAATAAATAAAATTTTGTAAAAAGTAACTCTTATACTAAGATTTACCCCAAACCTCAGAGAGGGAGATTAATTCCACTACATTCATTAATTCATGCATGATAATTTCAATTGAGGAATAAATAATCTTGTAAACAGATGCTTCCTCTCTATTGTCTATCAATGACACCTATCTCCAACAGGTTGTTGGTGAGATAATGCAGAAATTCACCTATTTATCTTTTTTTTTTTTCTCCATTTTTATTAATATTTTCCATGATAACAAAAAAAAATCCCATGGTATTACCCTCCCCCCTTTCCCCTTTGAAATTCCATTCTCCATCATATCCCCTCCCCATCTCAATCTTTCTACTTACATATATACAATACCAACCTAATAAAAGCCCTCCTCCCTTTCTTTCTCTTCCCTTTCTATCTCCTTTTTTAACTTACTGGCCTCTGCTACTGAGTTTTTTCCTTCTCACACATAAGCCCAATCATCTCTAGCTAAGATCCACATATGAGGGAGAACATGTGGCGCTTGGCTTTCTGGGCCTGGGTTACCTCACTTAGTATAATTCTTTCCAGATCCATCCACTTTTCTGCAAATTTCATAACTTCATTTCTCTTTACTGCTGAGTAAAACTCCATTGTATAAATGTGCCATATCTTCATTATCCACTCATCAGTTGAGGGACATCTAGGCTGGTTCCATTTCCCAGCTATTATAAATTGAGCAGCAATAAACATGGTTGAGCAAGTATCTCTAAGGTAATGAGATGAGTCCTTAGGATATATGCCTAGGAGAGCTATAGCTGGGTCATATGGTAGATCAATCTTTAGCTGTTTTAGGAACCTCCACACTGATTTCCACAATGGCTGGACCAGATTGCATTCCCACCAACAATGTAGAAGGGTTCCTCTTTTTCCACATCCCCGCCAACATTTGTGATCATTTGTTTTCATGATGGTAGCCAATCTGACAGGAGTGAGATGGAATCTCAATGTAGTCTTAATCTGCATTTCCCTGATGACTAGGGATGTAGAACATTGTTTTAGATGCGTATATGCCATTCGTATTTCTTCCTTTGAGAATTCTCTATTTAGCTCCATTTCCCATTTTTTGATTGGTTTGTTTGATTCCTTATTATTTAACTTCTTGAGTTCTTTGTATATCTTAGATATTAATCCTTTATCAGATATATAGCTGGTGAAGATTTTTTCCCATTCTGTAGGTTGCCTCTTTGCTTTCTTCACCGTGTCCTTTGCAGTGCAAAATCTTTGTATTTTCATGAGGTCCCAGTGGTTAATCTGTGGTTTTATTGCCTGAGCAATTGGGGTTGTATTCAGAAAGTCTTTGCCAAGACCAATATGTTGAAGGGTTTCCCCTACTTTTTCCTCTAGCAGTTTCAGAGTTTCAGGTCTGATGTTAAGGTCCTTAATCCATTTGGACTTAATTCTTGTGCACGGAGAAAGAGAAGAATCTATTTTCATCCTTCTACAGATATATATCCAGTTTTCCCAACACCATTTGCTGAAGAGGCTGTCTTTTCTCCAATGAATATTTTTGGCATTTTTATCAAATATCAGGTGGCTATAACTACATGGGGTTACATTTGGGTCCTCTATTCTGTTCCATTGATCTACGAGTCTGCTTTTGTGCCAGTACCATGCTGTTTTTGTTACTATGGCTCTGTAGTATAGGTTAAAATCAGGTATGGTGATACCACCAGCCTTATTTTTGTTGCTCAGTATTATTTTAGATATTCGAGGTTTTTTGTGATTCCAAATGAATTTTTGGATTGTTTTTTCTATTTCTGTGAAGAATGCCTTTGGAATTTTGATGGGGATTGCGTTAAATGTGTAGATTGCTTTTGGTAAGATTGCCATTTTCACAATATTGATTCTTCCAATCCAGGAACAAGGGATGTTTTTCCACTTCCTAGTGTCTTCTGCAATTTCTCGCTTGAGTGTTTTAAAGTTCTCATTGTATAGATTCTTTACTTCCTTAGTAAGGTTTATTCCAAGGTACTTTATTTTTTTTGATGCAATTGTGAATGGGAGTGATTCTCTGATCTCATCCTCTGTGTGTTTGTTGTTAGCATATATGAAGGCTACTGATTTCTGTGTATTTATTTTGTATCCTGCTACATGACTGTAGGTTTTTATCAGCTCTAACAGTTTGCTAGTAGAGTCTTTAGGGTCCTTTATATATAGAATCATGTCATCTGCAAATAATGATAACTTGACCTCTTCCTTTCCGATTTGTATCCCTTTTATGCATGTCTCTTGCCTTATTGCTATGGCTAAGACTTCCAGAACTATATTAAATAAAAGTGGGGACAGTGGACACCCTTGTCTTGTTCCTGATTTTAGTGGAAAAGCATCCAGTTTTTCCCCATTTAGTAATATGTTGGCTGTAGGCTTATCATAAATAGCCTTTATTATATTGAGATATGTTCCTTCTATTCCCAGTCTCTGTAGGACTTTTATCATGAAGGGATGTTGGATTTTGTCGAATGCTTTCTCTGCATCTAATGAGATGATCATGTGATTTTTGTCCTTCAACCCATTTATATAATGTATAACATTTATAGATTTGCGTATGTTGAACCATCCCTGCATCTCTGGGATAAAGCCTACTTGGTCAGGGTGAATGATCTTTCTAATGTATTCTTGTATTCTGTTTGCCAATATTTTGTTGAGAATTTTTGCATCTATGTTCATGAGGGAGATTGGTCTGTAATTTTCCTTTTTTGTTCTATCTTTGCCTGGTTTTGGTATCAGAGTGATGCTGGCTTCATAGAAGGAGTTTGGTAGAATTCCGTCTTTTTCTATTTCATGGAAAAGCTTAAGAAGCAATGGTGTTAGCTCTTCCCTGAAGGTCTGGTAAAATTCAGCAGTGAATCCATCAGGGCCTGGGCTTTTTTTAGTTGGGAGATTTTTGATAACTGTTAGGATCTCCATGCTTGTTATAGGTCTATTTAAGTGATTAATCTCATCTTGATTTAATTTAGGTAGGTCATATAAATCAAGGAAATCATCCATTTCTTTCAGATTTTCATACTTTGTGGAGTATATGTTTTTATAATATGTCCCTATGATTTTTTGAATTTCTCTGGCATCTGTCGTGATGTTACCTTTTTCATCTCTAATTTTATTAATTTGTGTCTCTTCTCTCTTTCTTTTGGTCAGATTTGCTAAGGGTTTATCAATCTTGTTTATCCTTTCAAAGAACCAGCTCTTTGTTTCATTAATTCTTTGTATTGTTTTTTTGGTTTCTATTTCATTAATTTCTGCCCTAATCTTTATTATTTCTTCCCGTCTACTGATTTTTGGTTTGCCTTGTTCTTCTTTTTCCAAGGCTTTAAGGTGAAGCATTAGGTCATTTATTTGCGACCTTTCTAATTTCTTAATATAGGCACTTAAAGCTATAAATTTACCTCTTAGAACTGCCTTCATTGTGTCCCAGAGATTTTGGTATGTTGTGTTCTCATTATTGTTTGACTCTATAAATTTTTTGATTTCCTTCTTGATTTCTTCATTGACCCATTCATCATTTAGTAATGTATTGTTTAGTTTCCATGATTTTGTGTATGCTCTATATCCTTTCTTGCTATTGATTTGTAGTTTGATTCCATTGTGGTCAGATAGAATGCAAGGAATTATTTCAATTTTCCTGAATTTGTTAAGATTTGCTTTGTGTCCTAATATATGGTCTATTTTAGAGAATGATCCATGTGCTGCTGAAAAGAATGTATATTCAGCAGCATTTGGATGAAATGTCCTGTATATGTCTGTTAGGTCCATTCCTTCTATGATCTCGTTTAGTCCAGATGCCTCTCTGTTTATTTTTTCCCGGGATGACCTGTCAATTGATGAGAGTGGGGTGTTAAAGTCACCAACTACCACGGTGTTTGGTGTTATCTGTGACCTTAGTTCTAACAGTGTTTGTTTGATGAATTTGGGAGCCCCCATGTTAGGTGCATATATGTTTAGGATTGTAATGTCCTCCTGTTGGAGTGTGCCCTTGATCAATATAAAGTGACCTTCCTTATCTTTCTTGACTAATGTTGGAGTGAAGTCTGCCTTGTCAGCTATTAGGATAGCAACCCCTGCTTGCTTTCTGGGTCCATTTGCTTGAAACACCGTTTTCCAACCTTTCACCCTAAGATAATGTCCATCCTTTGTAGAAAGGTGAGTTTCTTGGAGACAACAAATTGTAGGGTCCTGCTTTTTAACCCAGTCTGCAAATCTATGTCTTTTGGTTGGAGCATTGAGGCCATTGATATTAAGAGATATTATTGAAAGATGTGTATTTATGCTTGCCATTTTTTTTTTTTTTTTTTGTGGTTCTGGTTCTACCTTTGCTCTCTTATATTAACTAGTATTTGAGTGTTGTTTGTTGTTTTCCAGGTTCCTTATATGTGTGTTTTTCTTTCTCTTTGGCATGGAGGATTCTTTCAAGTATTTTGTGTAGAGCTGGTTTTGTCTTCAAATACTCCTTTAGCCTGCTTTTGTCATGGAATGTCCTTATTTCTCCATCTATTTGAATGGATAGTTTTGCAGGATAAAGTAGCCTTGGTTGACAGTTGTTATCTTTCAGAGTTTGGAATACATCACTCCAAGCCCTTCTGGCTTTGAAAGTTTGTGTTGAGTAATCTGCTGTGATCCTGATGGGCTTGCCTTTGTAGGTAACTTGATTTTTCTCTCTAACTACTTTCAATATTTTTTCTTTGGATTGTGTGTTTGGTAGTTTGATTATAATATGGCGAGGAGAGGTTCTTTCCAGGTTTTGTCTGGCTGGTGTTCTAAATGCTTCCTGTATCTGCATTGGCACCTCTTTCCCAATTTGGGGGAAGTTTTCTTCTATGATTTTGTTGAAGATGCCTACTATACCTTTGGATTGAAATTCTTCTCCTTCTACTATACCCTGAATTCTTATATTTGATCTTTTCATAGTGTCCCGAATATCTTGAAATTCCCATTCATACTTTTCTATTAGTTTGTCTTTCTCTTTGTTGGATTGTATTAGATCTGCCACCTGGTCTTCTAGCTTAGATATTCTGTCCTCTCCTTCATCCATTCTACTGGTGAGATTTTCTACAGAGTTTTTTATTTCATTAACTGTGTTCTTCATTGCTAGTAATTCTGACTGGTTTTTCTTCATTATTTCTATTTCCTTATTTATGTCTTGTATTGATTTCTTTATTTCGTTAAATTGGTGTCCTGTATCTTCTCTGATTCCTTTGATTTCTTCTTTGAGTTCATTGAACATATTTACAATCATTCTTTTGAAATCTTTATCAGGCATTTTCTCTAACTCGTTTTCACTAGAGGTCATTTCTGAAGCATTGATGCTTTTTGGTGGATTTATATTGCCTTGGTTTTTGGTGTTTCTTGTGTTATAATGTATATATTTTTGCATCTTGGATTAAGTTACTGCTTAGATTTTCCAGTTAGCTGGGTATCCTTTGCTGTATCTATTGATCTGATATTGTATATCTTCTATGTAGGAGATTAAGATGTTAGGTGTGGCTCTTACCACTCTCAGAGTATCTAGACACGTGGTCCTAGGGGTTAAGTTTGCCTGCTATGGGAGTATTCAAATAGGTTGAGTGGAATAAAATACAGGTATATTCTAAAATTTAACTAAACCCTATACACATTCAGTCAAGAACAGCACCAAGCATTTATGCAAGATTAGGTATTATAAAAACCAGATCCTCTATCAACAAAGAAGTTAAGATTTCTGGTCTGTTGAGGGATCCAAGTCAGCTTGTGACCAGGTGAGACCCTTCCCTGGTTCAATCCCAGTTACCTCTTTGGATGCTTTTGGTCTCAGTCAAGTTGCTGGCTGGGATGTTGGGCCGCTGTTCTGCTTTCTGGAACTGGGTACTGGCTTTTCCTGTGGGGCAAACCAAGCCTGGCAACTGTGGCCCTGCAGATTGGCACCCCTGATGCTGGATCCCCGCTGCTGCCGCTGGAGCTGCCGCTGCTGGGACCACTGCTGCTGGATCCGCCACTGGAGATGCCGCTGCTGGGTCTGCCCCCGCTGATCCGCTGGAGCTGCCGCTGCAGGGTCCTCCGCCTCTGATCCGCTGGTGCTGCCGCTGCGGGATCCGCCTCTGCCGCTGAATCCGCTGGAGCCTCCGCTGCTGGATTCACTGCCCTGAAGCCGCTGTGGCCGGTACCGGAGCAGCTGATGGTGTTTTTGGGGCTGGAGTCACGGCTTCCACCGCCGCTTCCGGCTTCCACCGCCGCTTCCGCTGCCGGGGTCTGAGCCGCCGCTGTTGGATCCCGAGTCGCAACTGCCGGAGCCAGAGATGCAGCTGCCGGTGCCCGTGCTGCCGCTGCCGCTGCCAGAGTCCGAATCGCCGCTACCGGGTCCCAAGGTGCCGCTGCCGGAGCCCAAGTCGCCGCTACCAGGACCCAAGCTGCCGCTGCCGGATCCCGAGCTGCCGCTACCGGGTCCCGAGCTGCCGCTGCCGGAGCTGCTTTGGCCTGCCCGTGTGGGCTCTGGATACCTCCTACTTCTCCGCTGCTGTTTTAATCTCTTATATACCTCCCTTGTGTATTTTGCTGGGTTTTCTTTGGCTTTTTCTCCCCTAAGCTGCTTAGGCGTAGTTCCTATGCCGCCATCTTGACCGGAAGTCTCTCACCTATTTATCTTGATAAAGGTTTTCTGGCCCTAGATATGTTATCTCTACATTCTAGGGACCAGAGAAAATGAATTTGATGGGCAGATATTTCCAAAATGCAAGGGTAGAGGATTAACACTGTCTGATTCCTGATTCTGACTCCTGCTGGCCCTTGTATTTAACAGTTTCTATGTCAACTGACACCCCGCATCTCTCAGAATGGGGACTCACTCTCTGCTTCCGGTTAGCTCTGCAGGGGCTTCACCATGAGGTGGGTATTTATGGATTTGCAGATTTCAAGCCTACATAGCCTTAGGAAACACTGAACTAAATGTGTTGAAATGTGCGTCTTGCTATTAGAACCAGCAGGACTCTGATGGTTGCAAAACAGCTTGTAATTCAGAGTCTACTTTACTGCAAGGGCCTTGCAGAGTGACAAAGATGAAATGTTTGTGTACGGCCACTCATCACGGGTCCATCGTGCCCTCATCCCGTCAGAACATCTCTGAGAATGTTGATACCCAATTATGCCAGTATCTGAGGCCCAGAAGTGGACAACTTTTAATTGTTTCTCCAAAGTGAGAAGCCACTTGAATGGCAAAATCAATTCCAAGGTAATTGCTCTTCCTCAGGGCATCCCTTTAAAGTGTATCTAGAATTTTTTTTTTTTTAATGTCATCTTTGAACTTCAGACGGGTCACCTGAAGTCCAAAATCAAAAGAATATATTTTTTTTTCCTCCTAAGCAACTTCAGGCTATCTTGCTGACAAAACTGAGCTATAAGTTAGAAAGCTGAAATATCTTTAAATAGTTATTACTGTTGATTTAATCGTCTGTGAGTGTGTGTGTGCGCATGGGAGCGCATGTGCACATGCGTGTGTGTGCACGCACTGTTTGCATGCTACAGCTCATCCCTACGCTGGAGAGAATGAAGTGAGGATGCAGGCAGAGGGTCAGTGGAAGTCTGATCTTTAGGTTTAATTCTCAGTGAAGTTAAAGCTATCATTTACTCTCTTGAGGTTTCCCTTGAATTTAAAGATAAATCAATATTGTGCTTAACCATTTGACTAAACTGCTATTCAACCACCAAAACCCTTGCCCACTTCTCTAAAAAATTCCTAAAGAAGCAATGCTGATCATGGCTGGCATTCAAATCTGACGTAAAGGAGTACTAAGCAAGGACTATATTCTCTATAGTGTCTTTCCATTCCTGCTATGAAGATTGTTTAATAACCCCACTTTCCCACCCACCTCATACAACTGAAAGAAGCAGTGAGAGAAGAATGAGGAGGGAGAGAAAAATAGTCATATGATTGTAGGGAGGTTTCTGCCCCCAGATTTCTCTGAAGCCTTGTTGCTTTCTACAAGGGCTGAATCATTTCATGTCAGGTAGGATGTCTTTTTTTTTTTTTTTTTTTTTTTTTTTTTTTTTTTTTTTTTACTTTTTGCTTTTCTCATCATTATAAATGTCCAAAACAAGCAAAATAAGGGTGCAGGGATGGTTTTACTCAGGCTCACTGTTGCCCAGGTTAGTTGGGAAGGAATGATATTCGGTGGCTTTAGCTGTGTGAATATGAAGAAGAAGGAGAAAGCCTTGGGGTGGGAAGTGGGGTGGATTATGACCTCCAAAGCCTACCTCCTTCATGGCCCCTTCTCTGAGGCTCCACCTCTTAAAGGTTCTCCAACCTGGGGCTGAGATGACTGAAGATGAACGGCTTGCTGTGCAAACACAAAACCCCGAGTTTGGATCTCCAGCCCCCACATGACATGCAAGATGTGGTTGTACCTACAATTCGGGAACTGAGAAACAAGATGGGGATAAGTCTCGCTGATCAAATGAACCAGAGAGCTTGGGGATCTGAGAGAGATCCTGTATCAAAAATAAATAAATAAATAAAATAGACAAGATGGGCTGAAGGCCTTGGTGCTCCCATTTATTCGCTCACTGCACACAAATAAGTAAATAAAATATTTAAAGGGGGGCTGGAGAAATTGCTTAGTGGTTAAGGTACTTGCCTGCATGGCCAAAAGATGTAGGTTCGATTCTCCAGGACTCACGTATGCCAGATATACAGGGTGGCATACGCATCTGGAGTTTGTTTGTAGTAGCTGGAGGCCCTGGCACACCCATTTTTCTCTATCTGCCTCTCTTTCTCTCTGCTTCTTTTTCTCTCTCTCAAATAAATAAATAAAAATATCTTTTAAAAAACAAGGTGGGGGGGCTGGAGAGATGGCTTAGCAGTTAGGCTCTTGCCTGTGAAGCCGAATGACCCCGTTTTGAGGCTTGAATCCCCGGGACCCACGTAAGCCAAATGCACAAGGTGGTGCATGCATCTGGAGTTTGTTTGTAGTGGCTGGAGGCCCTGGCACGACCATTTTTTTATTTTTTCTCTCTTTCTCTCTCTGTCACTCTCAAATAAACAAATAAAAATAAACCAAAAAATCCCCATACTTAAAAAAGAAAACAAGGTGGGAACAATTGAGAAATACACTTGACATTGACTCGTGGCTCCCATATGAATGCACAAACAGGCTTGTGCCTCCCTCCCCACAAAGATATACATGCGCACACAAGCCCATCACGATGCATGCAACACAGAAAAGAAGTTACCACGACCTCCCCAAAATAGTGCTGACATCTGGGAATCAAATGTTTGAACATATGAGACTGATGGAGAACATTTTACATCGAAACCATACCCCAAGAACAAGAAAGGGCAGCAAAGAGAAGGCAATTAAGGATGGAAGTGGAAGAAGAAACGTTGTGTCCTTTCCACAGGAGTGCATATATTTCTTTTTAGAGGCTTTCTTCTAGACATCCTTTCAAAGATCATGTTTAGGATCTTATGCTTATCCTGGGTCTCCAGTTCTTAACCAGTAGCCCATGACTGGTGGCCAGAGTGACTTTCTAGAAATACAGAGATAAACTGTCTTGCCCTAGCACAATACTCTGAACATAGATGGGGCCAACAGAGAGAAGCTACAATAAGACATGCCTTTCCATCCCCTGTCCAAGAAATTTAACTTGATTCAAATCAGATAGAAGATCTGCCTTTCTATATTTTAGTGACAAACAACTTATTGTGTCTTTACATAATGAAGAATTTCCTATGTCAGGGTGGTCTATATTAATCATGTCTGAAATAGCTGGGAATAAAAAAAATGATCATTTTATTAATTAAGCAAAAGAGTGACAGCTTTCTTGTGGTGTAGACCTTTGTGGTGGAATGCTTTTTGCAACTATTCTCTGCAGGAGAAAGGACCGTCTAAGCAGGGCTATTCTTGGTAAGTGTGGATGCGGGACAGATGGGAGTAGAGAAGCTTTGTATGTAACAGTGGTTTTCGCTGATTGATGGAGACAATTATTTCAAACACAGAAATGTACGTGCTAATGGTGTCAAAAAGTAAGCAAGGTAGAAACAATGATATGGGTCCATTCATCCTGCATGTCTTTGCTAGGTATGGAGCATAAAGAAACAAGGCTGACATTTCCCTCCTTTAGCATAGACTTATACATAAAATAGATTTTAAAAAATGGTCTTTAGGAGTTAGTATAGGCATGGTCAGTTGGACATAGGCTGCTTCCTGCCACTAACTTCTTTCTTGGTACTGGTTGGAATGCAGATGGAAATGTGTGTGTTGCAAAGTGATCTGATTGGCAGAACAGATGCTGGGATGGCTGAATCAGTAATTACTGCCTGAGTGTTGAGGATAGAGGGGAGCCTCAACATTAGCCCAGAGGACCAACTTCTAGATTTATGTGACATGTGTGGTCAAAACATTTGCTTTTGTATTTGCCATTATATTCTACTCCCATTTCTTGGCTTTTGTCATATCCCCGATTTCCTATTCAGTGGTTATGAAATGAATGGTTTATCCCACTCTAAACAGCCCTTCATAAATTCTCAGTGTGTTTCTCATTTTCTAGAACCCACCCAGGTACCTTCCACTCACGCACTCACCCACCACATCTCTAAGAGAGACACTCAATTCTGAACAAATGAGCAACAGTAATAGCAATGCAAAAGCACCTGGAGTTTGTTTGCAGTGGCTGGAGGCCCTGGTGCACCCATTCTTTCTCTCACTCTCTCTCTCTCTCTCTCTCTCTCTCTCTCTTTCTCGCTCGCTCGCGCGCACGTGTGCCCTCTTTCTCTGTCGAATAAAAAAAGAAAGAAAAATAAATAATAAAATATTTTAAACAACCTGACTAAATGCACAGTCACACCAAGGCACCAAATCTTCATCTATGAGATTCCAAGTCCATTTTTCAATAACACATTCATGCTTAATTTAGTGAATGACTTGTTTTAAGGGTTAAGGACCAAAACCCAAGTTAACCTAAAATGTGCACAATGTAACGCAAATGAGAATAAATTTATGTAACTTATACATGAATTATTCAGTGTTCAAACTCCAATCTGATTCTGCATTAAATTGCATTGCATTGATGGAGGCTATGCAATGTGATGTGAGTTAAAAGTAAGCAGTGTCTGATCCTGTCTGTCTTCTCTACCCTGAACAAGTATTAGGGCAACGACCTTCATTATGTTCAGTTGCTCTTTCAATTTTCCCAACCATGGCAGGTAGTAAACTTTTCCTAATGGTATTACTTTAAAGAAAATCAGCTATTATGCAAATTTCTATGACACTTTTCTAGTACCATGGGTGTTGCAAATAAATTAGAAACTCTGCTCTCAAAGACCTTCACTTCTATGTAGAAAGATGCCATTGGCTCTAAATGACAGTAAAACTGTTATCATATTTTATCCCCATTAAAGTGTATCCATATAGACCTATGAGGCAGCTTGTTTTGTTGTTGATGGTGGTTTGGGAATTTGATTGTTTGTTTGTTTCTTTGTTTGAGGTAGGGTCTCACTCTAGCCCAGGCTGACCTGGAATTCACAATGTAGTCTCTGCCTGGCCTACAATTCACAGTGATCCTC
The DNA here is from genome assembly GCA_036346955.1 of Dipus sagitta. Lineage (NCBI taxonomy): Eukaryota > Metazoa > Chordata > Mammalia > Rodentia > Dipodidae > Dipus > Dipus sagitta. The sequence continues at coordinate 47,062,906 of CM070785.1, forward strand.
CTACCTCTGCCTCTTAAGTGCTGAGATAAAAGGCAGGTGCCACCAACCCATGGGGCGTTGGGGGGTAGAGAGAGTGAGAATGGGCACACCAGGGCCTCTAGCCACTGGAAAAAAAAAAAAAAAAACTCCAGACATACATTTCACTTTGTGCATCTGGCTTTACCTGGTACTTGAGAATCACACTCAGGTCCTTAGGCTTCATGTGCAAGTGCCCCAACAGCTGAGCAATCATTCCAGCTCTTGTTGTTTATATATTTTTTAATATTTTATTTTTATTTATTTATTCATTTGACAGAGAAAGAGGGAGAGAGAGAGACAGAGAGAGAGAGAGAGACGGAGAATGGGTGAGCCAGGGCCTCCAGCCACTGCAAACAAACTCCAGACGCTTGCTTCCCCTTGTGCATCTGGCTAACGTAGGTCCTGGGGAATCGAACCTGGGACCTTAGGCTTTGCAGGCAAATGCCTTATCCACTAAGCCATCCCTCCAGCCTTTGTTTATTTTTTGATTTGAAGATACATAAACGTAATTAAGATCGAAGATCTTGTTTGAGATTAATACAAGAACGTGACTTGGCAGGTGACAGGTCTTGACATTTGTAGTGAGTCATGTCTTTTATTTGTATGTGGATATTTTAAAACTGTGCAGTTCTTTCCTAGGGCCTAACTAATGGAGAAATTATTGCGTAGAATACTGTCCCCTTTCTTCCTCCAGATGAGTTTATATTGGCTTACTGTTTGGAGGTTCCTCATCCTAGCTTTGATCTCACAAAGAATATCTTATAGGATACAGTTTGGGGTGAGAAAGTCTTGCTCAAACACTGATTTTAGCTCAAACATCAGCGAGCTCCTTTCCCCTGCTAGAAAGTATTGTTTTCTATGGCACATTCTAGCTCTGGGCACAAACACTTGATCCATTTGTCGTTGGGTCTTGTGTGTGTGTCATGAGATTCCGTAAGTCCACTTGTCTTCTTTTCATATATTATTTTCAGAGAGTGAGTCACACTGATCATTCCAGCTTCCTTTGGAGGATTCATTCGTTGCCTAGGATATCTCAGAGGATGTCCTACCCACCCTTAATTCTTTCTCCTTTCTGTTTACCATGTCTATCTAGAGTCTGTCCATCTATTTTAGTTTCAAAAGTTACAGAAAACAATCTTGCAAGTGGAACTGATTCCTAATGTTTACTGTGGCATTTCAAGCATAGACTGAGAAAATCAAGTGAACTCTGAACGTATTACCCATGTTAGAAATCCTGTGTTGTCATGGCTGTCCTAAAGGCTGACTGTGTGAAACAGAATGCAAGAGACATTTTAAATTATAACTCTTTCCGCAGTAATGAACTCAAGCATGGATCACGGAGGAAGTCTGAGTGGTGTGCTGACACTGACCTTCCCTCCACACCCTAGAAAATGCATTTACATTCCTCCTGAATGAGTTTTTTCCTTTCCTTTTGCAGCTCAAGGATAAACACCCAGAGTCAGCATCGCTACACTCACTAATACCTTTGTGTTGTCACCGTTTGAAGTCATTGAGAGTGAATTTAAGTAGAAGGCATTTACCTGAGAACAATTTACTTTTTTTTTCCAGTTCTTCAAACCTGCAAGCACTTCGTCCACAGGCCCCACTTACAAGTCTATGTAGCTGAAAATGAATAGCTTCTATCTTGATATGTTGTATGATAAAGTTTGAGGCAGGGGTATGTGCTAGCTTAAACTGATGAAAACAAAAATAGGGGGAAAAATCAGATGCACAGAAAGTAGCTGGTGTTCTCAATACCCAACCAACACAGAGAACTATATACAGAGAGCTAGGCTCTCTTGCTGAGGCCAGAAATTACAAGATTTTGCCACTTTGATGCACAAGAGTATCCAGTGCCCAAACTGGAAATGGGATTTTGCAAAGGGTCAGCTACAAGCTTGGCACTGAAAAGGAAGAAAGAAAAACAAGGGAGAGACACTCAACAGCAGAATGGGGTTTATTCTGGGTGAACCCTTGCAGAAGAGATCTTTGGAACAGAATACAAGTCCCCAGTCTCCACATTCTGTTCACAGACTGGGGACTTTATAGGGCCCTTAGAAAGAAGGAAGTCGGATGGGGAGTGGAAAGTTTTGTATCTACCCAATCCTATTAGAGGAGGAAATGGGGTGGTAACTGATTAGGAGGAAGGAAGTGGGTTTGACTATTGCCGATCTCATTAGGAGGAAGGAAGGAAGGCTGCCGAAAGTTTCAACCTAGAAAAATCTATATTTTAGTTCTAAGAGTTTTCCATTGCAAGAGGTCGTTTCCTGGAGCTAAGTAATGTGAAGGGTTGTTTTTTTTTATTTTTTGCTGCGAAAGTTGCACATTTCTTTATGAGAGTAAAAAAAAAAAAACAGTACACTGACAATGAAGTCATCAGAGCATGCAGCAGATCAGTTAGAGTTCAGGTAGGAGCAGTTGGGAATCTCTGACTGGCATTTACAGCTGGGGTCACTAAGGGCGGAGCAGAGTAAATACACAGCAGCAGTAACCAGTGCTGGGAATGTACAAGCCAAACTAGGCAAAAGACACCCATTCACACGGTCACATAAATTAGCCAATACCGAGCCATTTACACCATGAAAGGGGAAGGGCTCCTCTCTTGACCTGTCTAAACACATCTTGGTATGGGTACCTTTTAATATATATTCACTCTCGGAATATTCATAACTGTTCCACATTTCTGCCATCCTTCATGGACAAACTTTATACATATTTATTGATGCTATTCTATATGCAAGGCATTCCTAGCATATGATAATGTGAATACACCATAGCAGTGTCAAAAAGCAATTTACATTAACATGTACAGAGGAAATGCAATGTAACTTTTTATATTCTGTATGTGATTAGTCCTAGCCTTCAAGCTAAGTCCCACTGGATACAAGGGAATTTAGGAAGCTTAAGATGCTTCCTGTTTGACAGTTTCTTTTATAGAAAAAAAAAAAAACCAACTGGTCTAAGTTTAGTTTCTCTTCGTCCTGATGGAAAACCAAAGACTTGTTACTCCGTAAAGGTGTTTCAGGGCTTTCAACATTCTCATCCTTAGTCTGGGCTTAGAAAATGGGTATACTTGTGGGCTCACGGCACCTAAGAGGAAGGAAGGGTCTTGCTCTTGATGATTATGGATAGGTGACAGATGTGAATCTCTGTGGAGTAAATGGATACATTCCCGGGGATCTTCCTGTATCCCCTGATAATGACTAGAATTTTCCATATCCCCTCACATCTTCGGAACTCAGGTAATTCCTCTTGTCTTTTCCTTACACTGCTTAGATGTAGTTGATAAGGTAGCAGCATATGGAATAGCTCTCATGATCTCCAGCCTTCACACAACACGGAGCCTTTGTTTTCTCTTTTTCAACTAACGGTGCCTCAGTGGAATAGCTTATAGGAAGGGAGGATGCCCTTTGCCCCTGAGAACTGGGCGCATTTAAGGTTTATTCTTCTCTTGCCAGCTAGCCTGCAAGAACATCTTTCTATAGATGCTAAGTCATCAAGATCAGCAGCAGTTCTGCTTGACATAGCCTGTCCTATAGGCTCCTAGAAGGCCAATGATATTTCCATACTTCCCCCTGACCATATGGACCACTTGACTTGCTTGTGGTGGTTTTGAGGAATATGTACAGATTATTTTATAGTCCTTCCGTATGGTGGTATTAAGCCTCTTCCATAGAATTGGAGATAATTCTTAGTAACTCCAACCTACCAAAATGATACATTACTTTTTCTGGTTGGCCAGAACATTCTTCTATTTCTCTATATACATCAGTAGTTAGCTACTATGGGAAAAAAAATCATTTTCCCTTAATTTATCAAGGGATAGGTGGGTAGGTAGGGAGATGCCTAAGGAGTGCCTGTTGGGCTAGCATTAGCTCTCCAACTTTTCCAGCCTAGGAAACAACTTTGTGACTATGATGAACAAGTGGAGAAAGAATTTGAGATGGTCCTGGGTCTCAGGGAGAGTTGCCTCAGCAACACAGTGTGACGCAAGCTTGCCTAGCTGGACAGTAAAGCTCTCCTAAGGGTCTAGCTATTTTCCTAGTCACAGAAACAAGCCGGTAAGCCAGGAAAGAGGACAAGATCTCTGCCCCAGGCCTCCTCCCTCCTGAGAACTTTCTCATCCAACCAACCTTGGATCTGAAGGCTTAGGTGGGAGATCTAACTTCTCCTAAGTGTGCCTGAGATTTCTCCTCCTTAAAGTCTACAAGTACACTGACAAGACCTGCCAATTGTAATAAGTATAATCTGAATAATTTCAGACAATAAGAGAACAAGAAAAAAATGAATTTCATGGCAGGGATTGCCAAATTAAGAAAATCAAGGAAGGAATGAGTCATGTCCGACTCAGATAGTCTATAAACCTGTAATCAAATAGGGAAAGAGGAAAAGAGTATAAACAATGATGAACCAAACAAATGGAAAAATAACCAATAACTGGAAATCACCTATAAGGAAAATGAAGTTTCAAAACAAACTTTATGGCTATTCTGATGTCTGATAAAGTAGACTTCATACTATAGTCAGGCAAAGGAAATAAAGAAGGTCATTACATATTAATAGGTTGGACAATTCTTCAAGGAGATATAACACACAAACACACACACACACACTCACAACATTGGGGCCCAAATTACACAAAGCAAACAGTAAAAGGCACCAAAGTCAGATAAGTCCCGATACAGCAGTTACAGGGGTCTTCAATAACCAGAGCTATAGATGACTGAACTCAACAGCTATCTACAGAAAATGCTATCCAACAAGTATATCCTTCTCATAATCTTAGGGGTCCATAGTCTTATGAACCCTTTCTACAATTCATCCCATCCTTGACTATTGAGAAAGCCTTAGCACATACAGAAGAATTAAAATAACTCATTGAATTTTATCAGGTCATTATATACTGACAGTAGTGTTAATATCATTCAAAACCACAGAGATGACACAAAAACTTGGAAAGTGAAAAATATTCCTTTTAATAAACAATTGATTATTTAAGGAATCAGGGAAGAAGATAAAAAAAAATCCTAGAATCACATGAAAATGAAAGCACAACCAACCTAAAAGTTGAGGTTCTGCTAAGGTCTAAGAGAAAGTGTAAGTCTATTAATACTAACCTTCAAAACAGAAATTTGGGCTGGAGTGATGGCTGAGTGGTTAAAGCATTTGCCTGCAAAGTCAAAGGACCCAGGTTCAATTCCCCAGGACCCATGTTAGCCAGATGCACAAGGGGGAGCACACATTTGGAGTTTATTTGCAGTGGCTGGAGGCCCTGGTGTGCCCATTCTCTCTCTCTCTCCCCCTATTTATCTGTCAAATAAATAAATAAAAATAATTAAAAAACATTTTAAAAAGAAATTTATCAAATACAGGAGAATTGAAATAATCACTTGTACTCTATCTGATCACAATGGGAATAAACTATAAATCAACAACAAGAAAAACTATAGAGCATACAGAACATCATGGAAACTAAACAGTAAACTACTTAATGATGAATAGGTTATCGGAGAATTTAAAAAGGAAATAAAAAATTCATAGAATCCAATGATAATAACACGACATGCCAAAACCTTTGGAACACAATGAAGGCAGTACTAAGAGGGAAAATTGTAGCTTTTAGTGCCTATATTAACAAATTAGAAAGGTAGAAAATAAACAACTTAATGCTTTGCCTTAAGTTCTTGGAAAAAGAAGAACAATGCAAAAGAAAATCAGTAGATGGAAAGAAATAATGAAGATTAGGGCAGAAATTATTGAAATAGAAACAAATAAACAAAAAACACAATACAAAGAATCAATGAAACAAAGAGTTGTTTCTTTGAAAGGATTAACGAGATTGTTGAACCCATAACAAATCTGACAAAAAGAAAGAGAGAAAAGACAAAAATTAATAAAATTAGAGATGAAAAAGGTGCCATTAAAACAGATACCAAAGAAATTCAGAAGATCATAAGGACATATTATAAAGAACAAATATTCCAGTGAGTTTAAAAATCTGAAAGAAATGAATTATTTTCTAGATTTATATGCCCTACCAAAATTAAATCAAGATGAGATAAGCCGTTTAAATAGACCTATGACAAGTACAGAGATCTAAGCAGTTATAAAATGAATCTCTCAACTAAAAATGTCCTGGGCCAGATAGATTCACTGGTGAATTTTACTACACCTTCGCAGAACTAACACCAATGCTTCTCAAAGTTTTCCATGAAGTAATAAAGGAAGGAATATAGCCAAACTCCTTCTCCAAGGCCCATATCACCTTGATACCAAAACAAAACAAAGAAAGAACAAAAAAGAAGAAAATTACAGATCAGTTTCCCACATGAACACAGATGCAAAAATTCACAACAAAATATAGGAAAACAGAATGTAAGAATATATCAAAAACAAAATTCACCCAGATGAAGTGGGCTTTATCCCAGAGATGCAGAGATGGTTCAACATATACACATTTGTGGTAAATGTAAAACACTATAAAAATGGACTGACGGACAAAAATCACAAGATCATTTCAATAGAGGCAAAAATGGCATTTGACACAACCCAGCATCCCTTCATGGTAAAAGTCCTGAAGAAACTGGGAATAGAAGGAACATATTTCAACACAATAAAGGCTATTTATGACAAACCTACAACCAACATAATACTAAATGGGGGAAAAACTTGAAGTTTTTCCACTAAAATCAGAAACAAGACAACATTGTTGATTTTTCCCAATTTTAGTTAATATAGTACTAGAGGTCTCAGCTGTAGCAATAAGCAATAGACACACATGAAAGAGATACAAATTGGAAAGGAAAAGATCAAATTATCATTATTGGAAGATGATATGACTATATATTAGTGAACCCTAAAGACTGTACCAGCAAACTGTTAGAGCTGATAAACATAACAACATAGCAGAATACAAAACAAACACAAAAAGAAATCAGTAGCCTTCCTATATACTAACACCAAACATGTTGAGGATAAAATCAGGCAATAACTCCCATTAAAAATTGCCTCAAGAAATAAATAAATAAAGTACCTTGGAAATAAACCTAACGGAGAAAGAGAAGAATCTCTACAATGAAAACTTTAAGAGAGAAATTACATGAAGAAGAATCAAGTCCAAATGGATCAGAGGCCTTAAGATCAGACCTGAAACTCTGAAACTGCTAGAGGAAAAATTAGGGGAAATACTTCAACATATTAGCATAGGCAATGACTTTCTGAATATAACTCTAGTTGCTCAGGAAATAAAACCATTGATCAACCACTGGGACCTCATAAAATTAAAAAGCTTTTCACCATGTTGGGGAAGATACTTGCTCAACCATGTTTGTTGCTGCTCTATTCACAATAGCTAGGAAATGGAACCAGAATAGATGTCCCTCAACTGATGAATGGATAATGAAGTTGTGGTACATTTATATGATGGAGTTTTATTCAGTGGTAAGGAAAAACAAAATTATGAAGTTTGTAGGGAAATGTATGGACCTGGAAAGAATTATACTAAGTGATGTAACCCAGGCCCAGAAAGCCAACTGCCACATGTTTGCTCTCATATGTGGCTCCTAGCTACAAATGTTTAGACTTGTGTGAGAGTTGGAGTAAAAATCCATAACAGGCCAGTAAGCTAGAAAGGGGATATAAGCAGGCAGGGAGGGACTTAAGGAGATGGTATCGAATATAAGTAAGTAGATGAAGTAGGGGTATGTGGAATGGCCTATATGAGGTTAGGAGAAGAGATTGAGTAAAAGAAGTGTGGAGAAGGGTTAATCAAAATTCAAAATATTATAGTAATCCATATGGAAGCCTACTTTTTTTGGATAATGGCACACCCAAAAATCATAGACTGTCACTACTAGAAAAATGTCAGTGTCATGAATGGGATACAATCCAGTTTTTGGCCAGGGAGTTCCTTGATTCCCCCAAAACATTACAGGCCATTGCCTAGGCTCTTGATTTCCCACCAGAACTAGATGGTAAGACCCTATTGCTGAAGACTTCACATGCTTTGCCTGCAATATCACTGAGAAATCAAGATGGAACTGAGATGACAACCTCCTTCCTGTAGACTAGCTGACAGGAAGCTGGAAAACGCTGTGCTGCATGCACCCCTGTGGGGGAGAGAGAAGTCTTCAGCCACGAGAACAGTGGACACTGCAAGCCTTAAGTTTGGCCATCCAGGACAAATGAGCCAATGGGTGCAATAGTGGTATGTCTATTATAGGGGAAACTATCTGCTCTCTAATTGTACTGGAGGCCTGCTTCATGGGAAGGAATACATGCCTGGTACTTAAAACCTAATCTGAAGCCTATGGGGAGGGGAGGTCATGAGTACTTGTCTGGATAAATGCATATATTATACTCACCAAACTGCCCAGGAAACATTTTTCTTAATGTTCATACCCCTATATTAATGCTATTCTTGGTTATAGAAGCTTCTATTTTCAGATGACAGTGACCACTGGCATGACCCAAAAGGCACCATATTGCTGAGAAGTGACAGAGGAGTATTCAGCACTAAAACATCTGTACTATACCTTCCAGGGTTCAAAGTCCATTGCTTAAGAAGATGGGGAAATAGCTTAACAGCCAAAGGAAGAGTAGGACTCTTTATAATGCAATCTTCCAGACACAAATTGGCTTCGATATCCTTGACCTCACAGTGCCTATTACTATGTACATAAGAACCTTATAATAGGAGGAAAAGATGATGACATAAAAACAAAAGAGAGACTAACTAAGGGAGGGAGATGAGGGAGAGTGAGTTTATGAAGGAGAAAGTGAGGGAGGGGAGGGAATTGTCATGGTTTATTGTCTATCGTCAATAAAAAAGAAAAAAATATAAAAATGAGAACAAGACAAATCCCAATGGTGTACACTGAAAAAAAAGCATTAGAGCTGAAACTAATGAAATAACTACTGAAGAAGAGAAATAACCAGAGTTGTTACCTTGAAAAAATAAATAAGACTGGAGAAGTGGGGACAGAAATAACCCCCAGAAAATAAAATATAGAAACAAATTGGTAAAAATTAGAGATGTTACAATTTCAACCAAATCTAGAGAAACAAAAGAGAATGTTTCATCAATTTATATTTAAAAAATTCAAAAACTTATATGAAACCAAGAAGATATAAACTATTGAGCCCCAAAGCAAACGTGATTGAGGCAGTAATTTAAAGTCCCCTGACAAAAATACAAAAATAGTCCAAGACCAAATTGGTTCACGGATGGATTCTACCAAATTCCTTTTTTTCCAAACTCTTTTTTTTTTGCGGGGGGGGGGCTTTCAAGGTAGAGTCCCACTCTAGCCCAGCCCAGGCTGACTTGGAATTCACTGCAATCTGAGGGTGGCCTTGAACTCACAGCGATCCTACCTCTGCCTGGGATTAAAGGCGTGCGCCACCATGCCCGGCTCCAAACTCTTAAATAAAGGTAAATGATAATTATTTTCAAACAATTCTACAAAATAGAAAAGGAAGGAACAGCGCAAGTTTATTCAGGAAGCCAGTATAACCTAGATGCCAAAAGTGTATTAGGACACAGCACCACAAGTAAGTTTGTTTGCAATGCGTGGAGGTTCTGGCATGCCTATTGTCTCTGTCTCTCTTCGTGCAATTAAATTAAAAAATTTAAAAGTTAATTTGGAGAAAATTGTAATATTTTATTAAAGAATTAATTTAAGGATCATCACTTAATATATACCATGTACTATCCTCACCACTGAATGTTTATTTCTTTGTTATTATAGCATTTTTGACATTTTATCCATATTTATGTATTTGAGAAAGAGAGAGGAAGAGAGAAAGAGGCAGAGAAAGATACTGGGCACGTGAGGGCCCCCAGCTGCTGCAATCGTACTCCGGATGCATGCATTACCTTGTCCATCTGGCTTACGTGGGTCCTGGAAAATTGAACCTTGGTCCTTTGAATTTGCAGGCAAATGCCTTAACCACGAAGCCATCTTTCCAGCCCTTTTTATTTTTTTTAATATTAGTTAGTTAGTTATGAGAGAGAGAGAGAGAGAAGAGAGAGTAAGAATGTATGTGCCACGGCTTCTAGATGTTGCAAATGAACTCCAGACACATGCTACTGTGTTGATTCGGCTTGCTTGGGTTCTGGGGGATTGAACCTGAGTTCTTAGACTTCTCAGGCAAGCACACTAACTGCTAAGCCATGTCTCCTATCCTATTTTTTTTCATTTTAATCCTGACAATAAGCCATAAAAAAGCAATCAAGTCACAGCTCTATTGCAAAGAGATGATCTCATTCTACCACAAATCAAAAAGAAGAAATAGACCATGCGTTGCTTCGACAGATATTGGTCATTTTCCCCCAGTCGCCCATGTAGCACCTTCTGGCATTAGCACTTATATACTTGTTTGGTTTGAATTTTCTGGATTTTACTTATTCTTTTTTATGTCTGTTCAGGCTCTTGGAAGTCGAACAAAAGCCTATAACGACTTTGGAGCAAGAATGGTATATGAATAGGGCTCCAAGGGAAGAAGATTCTACTCCTATGTTGCACTGGATAAATTTATTTGAAAATAATTAGAAGCTGGACCCAACTGAAGAGATTACTTTAAGTTCTGATGAACTGAACATGATGAAAGCCTTGATCTCAAGAATATGTACCAAGGAGACATAAACAAAGGATTGCATAAGCCAATGCACCAAGACAAGAGTGAAATGCTAAACCAAGGTAAAACTGTGATAACAATATCTACAACTGGAAGTTCAAGATTGTAAAGACCCAGGTGGAAGAAGGGTGAGGGATGAACAATAAGCTTGGCTATGGATGTGCCTTAGTTGACATTGTAACATACAGCAGGTGGTGCAAATGAACCATGAATGGTTCATGAAGGTTTGAGCTCAAGAGGCAGGTAAAACTAGAGATCATTCTACACAGAGCATTTGACATCTGCCTGTCAACATTTGAGAGAACATGAAAATATGGAACTTCACATGAAAACTGTCATAGGAAGATATGAGTGACATGAGCCATTTTCAGGAATACTTCCCAAAGATAGCCACTGTGGAAGTGATCCTTCTATTTTCTTTCTTTTTTAAAATATATTTTATTTATTTATTTATTTATTTATTCATTTATTTATTTATGAGACAAAAAGAGGGAGGGATAGAGAGAGAGAGAGAGAGAGAGAGAATAGGTGCACCAGGGCCACCAGCCAGTGCAAATGAACTTCAGACACATGTGCTCCTTGTCCATCTGGCTTACATGGGTACTCGGGAACTGAATCTGATTTTGTAGGCTTCACAGACAAGTGCCTTAACCCCTAACCCATCTCTCCAGCCCCTGATCCTTCTATTTTCTGATGACAGAAATAGGTTCCTCCCTAATGTCAGTGGGAAGATAGGGGTTAGGCGCTAGAGTAAGAGAGCATCTCACTTTCAAGCGTGATGAATGTGGCTTATGCTGTAGTAGAGACCTAGACCAGGAAGTTACCCACAAGGCAATTTCAGGGCACCATTTTAACAGAAAAGACAGTGTGGATTCTTAAGTAAATCCCAGTGCTGATGACAGAAGAGATTTTCTATTACTCATAAGTAGTACTGTTTTTCTAAACATTACTTTGTAATAAAGAGAGCAAATTATCCAATTTGATATCTTGGTATAAATATAACTCAACTATAATTAATCTCTTTCTTCACTCTTAAAAATCCTTGTGATCATGTTTGTTCCTAGGAAACACTCAACTCTCAAACTTCTCATTAACCCACAAAGAAAGGTCTTCCTTTGATTGAGTCTATCTCTGGGACATGGATAAAATCAAATTTAGAAAATGTCAACGTAATAGACTTGCTATCGGATGTAGAATGAATACAACAACATTTAGATACCTCTTAGAATAAGTCCTAAAAAGCCAAAATTAAATTAAATTGAAACTTAGCCATCTCTTTTTACAGCCCTTTCTTAGGACACAGCATGGGCATCACAGCGTTGAATCCTTGAGGACCCAAGGGAGTCAGTGTGAGCATGGTGGGGTAGAACATGCATAGACAGAGACAGAGACACAGACACAAAATAACCACGTGAAGTTTAAAGTCACTGTTTGGAAATGACTGTAAATAGTCAGAAGTAGAGAAGGAGTCATTAAGAATAGCAGCAGAGATGAAGATAAGAAAGAGGTAATGGGGGGGGGCTGTAGAGATGGCTTCGTGGTTAAGGCATTTGCCTGCAAAGCCAAAGGACCCAGGTTCAATTCTCCAGGATCCATGTAGGCCAGATGCACAAGGGGGCACACTCATCTGGAATTCATTTGCAGTGGCTGAAGGCCCTAGAGTGCCCATTCTCTCTCTCTCTCTCTCTCTCTGTCTGTCTTTCTCTCCCTACTTCTCTGTCTCTCTCTCAAATAAATAAATAAAAATAAAATATTAAAAAAGAAAGATGTAATAGGCAAAGAATAGGTTCAGATCAAGTGCTACAGAAAATAATATTTCATAAATGAAGGCAAACATGTTGGTTTTGGTGACAGACAGAGTTAGGATAAATCATAAAGTATGGCTAAGGTGACAGATCTGAGGTATAAGACTGATGTTAAAGGCATGTGACAGATCAATACCATAAGGAATGGTGATGGCTGTCCACTGCTTTCCAGAAGTCTGAAGTGCAGAATTAGATTTAAATAACGAGACAATGGCTTGTGGCATGAGTGGTTTTTGTGTGCCTTTGCACCGTGGGGGCAAGCGCGTGCTCAGCTCAGGAAGAGGAATAAGAAAGAGCAGAATAATTCTTTCCCCTGGGGTGCATATCCACATTATTTCCATAAATAGAAACCTCCTTGCACAATTGGAGCTATAGTAGGAGGTGTCCTTATTCAGGGAGAGAGCTTCTTGAAGCTACATTTAAAAAAAAAAGGTAGGGATCTATACCATGCTATGACAACTTTCTGAATAAATGTCACATTTTAAACTTTCATAGCCAGTGTCCCTGTTTCCCTATTCTTCCCACTGTCAGGATATTTCATTTAAGTAAATTCTGCATTCCGGTGAATGGAGTGATAAATGTCAGTCCCTTTAACTGTATTAAATGGGATTCTGGAATAGATCTGTTGTATTGCAGGTGATAGCTAGAGTCATTAACTAGGGCTTATCAAGAGACCACTAGAATAGTGTGAGCAGCAGCCGAGGGTTTTATAAATAGTGCCTTTGCTCAGTCTTTGTTTTTTCCCCCCGACAGCTCTGTGTTTCTGGCACTCTGCATGACTGTCTTCTTGCTTATCTCCTCCTAGGAGACAGGCTGACATCTTAGTGACCTTGCTTCTCCTTCCTATTCCAGTGGCCCTCATAGTCATTCTGAAGTGCTCCCCTTAGAGTCTCCTCCCCTCTTTGGGGTGTAGCCAATCTCACCTATTTATTCATTCCTCTCTGAATACATTCACTCAGAAGCTCATCTCATTGTCGATCATTGTTACATAGTATACTTTTTAAAATAATTTTTTTGTTTATTTTTATTTATTTATTTGAGAGAGACAGACAGAGAGAAGGAGGCAGAGAGAGAAAGAGAGAGAATGGGTGTGTCAGGGCTTCCAGCCACTGCAAACGAACTCCAGACGCTTGTGCCCCCTTGTGCATCTGGCTAACGTGGGTTCTGGGGAATTGGCCCTATGGACTTCACAGGCAAGTGCTTAACCGCTAAGCCATCTCTCCAGCCCTTGAATGTCTCTTTCTGATGCACATGTGTACAATCCTGTCATAGTATCATTTTTCCAAGGATAAATGTGTCAACAAGCTATAATTTGTTAAGGGTTATATGAGGCTGTGAATGTGACAAAGCGTTAGAATATTTACCGAGTAAGTATGCGTGAGACCCAGCACCAAAATTCAGATAAGGAAACAAAACCAAACAAGTAATTGCAGTTCAATAATTTGATAATGACAATCAATAAGACTCGATTTTGAAGGTGTGTGCATATTATGCATGGTGTGCATCTCATGTGGTGGTGTGAAATATGCACATGTTGGATGAGATAGGGCAGCCCCATTTGCATACGGTCTGAGGCCAGACGTGAATGCTGAGGTGTCTTCTTCCACCGCTGGTCCATATTATTTCCTTGAGACACAGTCTCTCACTGAGCCTAAAGCTACTGGTCTGACTAGCTGAGCACTGAGGCCAGTGTTCCTCCAGCCTCTGCAGGACTGGGGTGGAAGTCTTGCGTGGCCATATCCAGCTATTTCCAGAAGGTGTCGCGGACTAAACTCAGGCCCTAGGGCTTATGCAAGAATTACTTTCTACCATCGCACCGCCTCTTGAGCTCCTGATTAAACAGGATCCACTTTTAAACAAGGTTGAGAAGAGATTTGATTAACATGTCAAGGAAGCGCCATGATTCATGCCTTCATACTGTCCTTCCCTGTCTTCTTGGCCAGCTCTTCCACAAATGATAAAGTATGCTTGAGACAGAGCCTTCCAAACAAGACACAGTCTCGTGCAGTGTCTTCTGTCTGATCTGAGAGCTTGTCTGCCTCTATGGTCTGGCATTGTGCTGTGGAAGCATCTGATGCCTTGACGTGTCTGTGAAGCACCGGTTGAACAGTGGCATGCCCTCTCTCAACATTCTCAAACTGTCGCTAGGCTTTAATTACCCTCTCCCAGCACTGCTTCCTTATGGATTGCGTGAGATCTTCTGGCCAAATAGTACATTAGTGATGTTTTCGTCAGTAGTGGATATGACTTGCACAGGAAGTGAGCCTGGGATTTTCCATGGTGGCACATGTCATTTTCAAAGAATAGTGTTTGAACACCATATTTTAGCAATACTTTCCCCCCACCCTTTGGCAAGTCTAAAATAGACATATGGGAAATAGCAATGAATCACAGGCCACTTGGAATTTAATCATGAACATAAATGTACACGGTGCAGAGAGGGGGCTTCGTGTCCATGGGCAAGCTTGCACTTAACGAGACTGCCATGTGCTGATACTAAATGGAGCAAGATAGGAAAGCTGGATTTACTTGACATTTGTCCACATCTGCTAGGATAGATTTTCAACTGGGGAGAGGACTGGAATGGAATGAGGCGGGCCACGTGATCACATTTCAAGCTAGAATGAATTTAGGTATTTGAGCCTAGCAAAAAAAGTAAGCTTTTAGAATATGGAATGGGCATGACAGGGGTGGCTTTCTGGGGGTATTTCTAGGAAAGATTGGTGGAGGAGGGGGATCTTTTCCCCCAGCTGGGCAATATATAAAGAATCTCTCTTGGCTGGAGAGATAACTTAGTGGTAAATATACTTGCCTGAGAAGCCTAAGGACCTAGGTTCGATTCTCCAGGCCCCACGCAAGCCAGATACGCAAGGTGGCACATGCATCTAGCGTTCATTTGCAGTGGTTACAGGCCCTGGTGTGCCCATTCTCTCTCTCTCTTACTCCAATAAGTAAATAAAGTATTTTAAAACTGTGAAAGAATCTCTGAGAAAACAAAGAACCTTTTGCCTAGCTTCCTGTCCTACCTGCTGTTCAGTGGACCTACCCTGTTGCTGCTGTTCTTCACAGACATGAGAACCCAGCTTCCTCAGCCTTCCTTTGTGCACTGAAGACCAGCGGCTCGCCAAGACCTCTCCAGGGCTTCATTGTCACACTGGGAGGGCTGAGGCCTCCAGCCTCACTGACTGAGCAACTACTGGGTTCTCCAACTCTCCAGACTTCAGACAACTACTGTATGCTCCTATACGACAAGCTAATAATAAATCCCCTTTATGCTGCACATTCATTTTATCATTTCTGTTCCTCTAGAGAGCCCTGATGAATAAACACCCCAAACTTTTACTTCCCTGTACCTTCTTAATGCCACACATTCCTTAAAACTTACTGGCAGCCCCCGACCATTTACCCAGCCCAATTGTTTCAGAGTCTGTTTCTTTTGTTTATGGAACATCACGCAGGTGGAAACAGCAGGGCCCTCTCTGCACATGAGTTTTCTGTAAACCCTCTTCCCAGATCCGCTGTTGCAAAGACCTCAGAAGCTCACGCCTGGGTCAGGATGACTCTGCCTCATTGCTAAGCATCGAAGAAGCGTGTCAGCTGCCCTCTCTGCATCAGAACCCTGTGCACCAGGATCCACGCCTGCTAGGATCCCTGGGTCTCCTTGTCCCATTTCTCTCTGGCTCTATTGACATCACACACATCACTCTTTGAAATCACTGTACTTGCGTGTCAGATGTATATATGCCTTTCTTCCTGATTCCTCCCAGGGATTGAAAGTGCCATGGAAGTGAGGATCTGCCTTGCCTGTCAATCTCAGGGTGTTCTCGCCATGGCTGGCAACAGGAGACACTTAAATATAAGTTGAAGGAAGTTTTTACTTATCAGGTACCAATTACCCTCTAGGGGAAAAATAACACATAACTTGGGCTCTCACAGAGCCACCGTTATTGTGTTGACAGGAAAAGTCTTCCTGTCACACTAGCTGTTCATTCAGATGTGACAGGGAGCACACTGCTGTCGGTTTCTATTCACACCAGCCTTTGCCCAGAAAAAAAAAAACCACCAGCAGTGCGGGTGTCGGGGCTCTGACTCTGCTTGGAGATAGGAACCAGAGGCTTTGGGATTCTTACTTGCTCTTACCAAGTTGAATGCTGCACAGTCCTTGGATGCATTATGAGTGGTTGGTGCAGCCTGGTTTATAGAAACCAACTTCATAAGACAGATATAAATCTGTGTGTGTGTGTGTGTGTGTGTGTGTGTGAGAGAGAGAGAGAGAGAGAGAGAGAGAGTGAAAGAGAGAGAGAGAGAGAGAGAGCGCAATACTGTTTTACATTCCTTGTGCGGTGTGATCTCCCACATTTGGTATTTAGCACTATACCAAGACTACAAAATATTTCTGTATTTGCTTTTGTTATTTAGAATTAGTGCCTAAATTCAAAATACATGTGAAATGATAGAATTCCCTTTCACTCATATTTAGCTCTTTGCTGCATCACCTGTTCTGACATTGCAATTGTGTGTGTTGCAGTTTTGTTTCCAATAAGAACCAGTTACAAACAATCATAATTTACCCACCTAAATAGGATCAATGCTTAAGATATTCTTCCACTGGAATATCTTCTACATGACTGAAACTGAAATTTGAAATGAAAAAAAGACTGCATCAGTAGTTAGAATGATCAGGGAATAAATTCTCACGTGAATTTTTCATGTCAGTGATTCTAAAATGTGTCTTTATTCCTTCTGACTACTTTTCATATTAAAAACAATGTGTGCTGTCCTGTTGTATGATGATTATTTCTTCAAAAATTATTTGGACTTCATGCACAGTGGGACTGAGTTTTTATTGGTGTTTAAGGAAATAAGAAAGCAGACCACCTAAAGAATCCCTATTTGTCACAGGGAAAGGTAAAGTTGGGGTGAGAGTGGGTTTGCTACAGGCACATTTATGCGTCATGTGTGCTTAGAAATACTGACTCAGAAAGAGAAATGACAAAACTATGCTCTCTTCTTGGGCTGGAGAGATGGCTTAGAGGTTAAGATGCATGCCTGTATAGCCTAAGGACCCAGATTTGATTCTCCATAAGCGAGATGCACATGATGGCACATGTGTCTGGAGTTGGCAGTGGCTAGAGGCTCTGGCACTCCCATTATCTCTCTCCCTCTCTCTGTCTCTAGTAAATCAATAAGTGAAAATAAATCTTAAAAGAAAATTATGCTCTCTCTTTTAGTGCTTGTTTCTTGGTGTGTGTGTGTGTGTGTGTGTGTGTGTGTGTGTGTGTCGCATGCACATGTGTGCCTGTGCTTGTCTGCTGAAGGGTGTGCTCCCTGTGGTGGGCAGAGACACATCAGGTGTCCAGCTCCATTGCTCTTCCACCTGTTCTTACCGGAGTCAGTGACTCTAAGTGACCCAGGAGCTTACAGTTTTCTTATAAAGCCCAGTGATGCTCCTCACAGGACTGGGGTTACAGATGCGCATGTCCATGGCCTGTGTAATGTAAGGAATGGGGATCTAGCCTGAGTGGTTTCTCAGACCTTCCCAGGCTTGCTAAAGCGGTGTCTTTAACTACTGAGCCATCTCTCCATCCCAGAAAAGCATCCTTGCGTACTGTTCTGCCCTGTGGGACACAAGGGCCTACTTGTTAATTTTTTTCCCCAAAATTTTATTGATTTTGGTGATTCATTTACTGCCCGGTGACTTTTTATATTGCCAGATCTGCTTTGCAGTGCAGTGTGTTACATTATGAGACGAGAGAGAAAAGGAGGGGCTGCCTATGAAAAATAACAGAATGTGAAGGTCTGAACCTAAGAACTATGTTCTTAGCATCTGACTTCTCTAGTATGTTTGAATAATGTTTTATCTTGTAACAAAAATTAAATATGTTAGAATCTTTCCAAAGACAAGCAGAATACATAGTACCACTTATTTTGGCATAGTTCTTTTATTTGGAATCTTCTAATTGGATAAAATGATTTTTTTTTTCCTTGGGGGAGGTGGTTCAAGGTAGCATCTCACTCGAGCCTAAGCTGTACTGGAAAACACTATGTAGTCTCAGGCTGGGCTCAAACTCACAGCAATCCTCCTACTTCAGCCTCCTGAGGGCTGGGATTAAAGGCATGTGGCACCACACCCAGCGTAAAATGATTTTTTTTAAACAAACAATGGACATCAAATTTTTAAAAAACTAAGTAGCTTGCTTGACTTAAGGCAAAGCTATTCATTTTTCTTTCTCTGTATGTTGACTTTAAAATGAATTGTCCACATGTGATGTAAGGTGAATACTCATCCTTTAGCTTTTAATTATTCCTTTTGTTCCTTCAGACTTTACTTTCTGTTGTGACAGGTTAAGTATGGATTGAAATACTGTCTTTAAATTTTAACTTAGCTGTTCATCTCCTAGTGCCTTTCCACCCAACTTAGTTAGATTTTTAAATGATACACAGTTAAATATCTCTATATATCTGTTTTGTCTCTCTCCTTGCTTCCCCTCTCTGTCATGCAGGGTGTGTGCGTGGGTGGGGTGGGGGGAATGTGACCAGGTATTGCCATGTAGAGTATGTAGCCCTGGCTCACTTCCTTCTATTGCAAAGTGATAGAATTACAAGTGTGCACTACAGTTCCTGGTTCAAATATTGAGTTTTGAATGATTTTGTTTTCTTGTCCTCTTTAAACTTCTGACTTGACTTTAAAGTAATTAGGGCTGATTTTTTTTGAAAGCATCTGCCACATATCTTTTAGAAAATATTAGTATTACTTGACCCTCAAAAATAGGAAGATAGTAGCCGGGCATGGTGGCACATGCGTTTAATCCCAGCACTTTGGAGGCAGAGTTCGAGGCCACTCTGAGACTACATCGTGCATTCCAGGTCAGCCTGGGCTAGAGTGAGACCCTACCTTGAAAAGTAATAATTAAAAAAAAAAAGAAATAGGAAGATACATCTTTATGGAGAGAAAACCATGTGATGAGATGGTGTCTTGCCCACACTATACTTTATAAAATGTGACTACATTCCCAAACAGGGTCGTTTCTTCAAAGCCTTTGCTATGACATACAGTCATTGCTTATCACAGTGTAATGCCTAGAATGAAAGGAAAAATAAAGTGATTTGAAACCTGGTTCATCCTGTGTGTATCATTCTAGGTGATGAGAAATTTGTAGAGGCCAAAGAAATTATTGAATATGCATCAGGAACAAGTTGAGGTCCTTGCCTATGAGATACCCAAAGTGAATGAATTACATTCAGAGTCCTTATATTGGTTTTATTTTCATTTTGCCATTAATGCTCAATGAGGCCCACACTCAAGTAGATCACTTGGCGCATCCCATGTCAAGTGAGCTGTGTTGACTCATTTGACAGTTGTCCAGCTGGCAGCTCTGCTGAGGAACATATGGTGAGTAGGAAGGGATTACCCACATAACAAAGAGGATGCAAGTCTTCAGAAATCCACAGCAGCAAACAAACGATGGAAGACACAGGAAAAGGAAGCCCACATATCTGGTCAGTATGATGAATGAGGAATTGATGTGTCTAGAAAGTAAATGCCTTGTGGATCTATTTTTTTTCATTCTATTCAGTTAGAATTCCTGAATCTCCAAAAGCAATTCTGTTAAATTTATGTTCTGTTGGGAGACAGGTTCATGTTCTATAGTCTTGGAACCTATATTTATCCTGCTTCTGCCTCTCAGAAGCAAGGACGACAGGCCAGTGCCATCAAGCCCAGCTCCACCAGGAACTATTTGGTGTAGGAAACATAATAAATAGAAGCAATCCCAGGTCACTTGCCTGTCACTCTCTGTATCGTAAAGTGAGCTGTCAAAGTGTATGAAGAAGCAGTGACATCTTATTAAAGAAGCAAACATCACTATTTTGCAGAACTACCTTATGGCCACTGGAGGACACTGTGGTTGCAGTTATGCATCCCTACCATGAAAGGTAGTGTCAATTTAAAACATTAGTATTTTGCTGTGTTGGGCCTTATATGGTCTCATCAATTATTTATTTATGTCTAGTGTATATCACACTTCATGTTAGATTCTATCTACCTACGTATATATTACTACATGCATGTTACATCTCAATCACTGTAAGCCCCGCCCTCCCTGTGTTCCCTGGGGACAAATATTATATGCTTCTAAGTCAATACGAATGAAGAAAATGCATGCATGAATGAATGTGCAGGGGTGTGAAATGGGAATTTGAAACATTATCTTCAATCAGATTTATAATGTTCTCAGTTATCAGCATTGTATCCAACTTATCCAGCTCCATTCCTCATTATGTATGTCAATCTATCCTTGCACATTACATAAAGAATAAATGATATTTAATTTAATTCTATTATTTACCATAATGGAAGATAAGGATAATGACTGAAAATGTAAGCAGATATGTTAAATACTTTCTGACCTATTTGAGTATATTTATAGCATTTTTTTCATAGTTTTTATTATAAAATCAGTGCACATAGAAGTATTTTAAAACCATATGTCTTAGATGACTTGTGGGGCACATGTGCAATCCTAGAGCTTGGGTGGTAAAGACAGGAGGATCTGGAGTTCAAGGTTATCCTCAGCTACGTAGTGAGTTTGAGATCAACCTGGGCTACAGGAAAACTAGTTTAGGAAAGTCAAAAAGTAAATAAATAAATAAGTAAATAAACAAATGACCTTCTCATATTTTGAGATAATGAGCATGAGATACCTGTCAAGTTGTTACCTGATCTTAAATCACAAAAGGCTATATTCTGTTTGTGTATACATCCATATTATGCATGCAGTCCACTGTTGTCACAGTGTTCTTCAGATTATTAAAATTATTTGTTATTTTGAAAATTATCTTTTTACTTCACAATATTTAGCTAAGTGTTGTGGTGCATGTCTGTAATTCCAGCCCTCAGAAGGTAGAAGCAGAAGGATCTATAGTCCAAGGGTATCCTCAGTTACATAGGCCAGCCTGAGTTACACAGGACCCAATCTCAAAACAGCAACAACATAGGCTGGAAAGATGGTTTAGCAGTTAAGGCATTTGCCTTCAAAGCCAAAGGATCCCAGTTCAACTCTCCAGGACCCACATAAGCCAGATCCACAAGGGGTGCATGCATCTTGAGTCCATTTGCAAGGGCTGGTGGCCTGACATGTCCATTTTCCCTCTGTACCTCTTTCCCTCCATCCCTCTTTCTTTCTCTCAAATAAATAAATAAATAAAACATATTTTTTAAAAATTAAAAAAAAGCAGCAGCAACAACAAAATCAAGCAAACAAAAACAAAATAAGAACTTGTAGGTAACATGGTAGTACAGGAGCCATGCCGTAGCAACCTGGGCTGGGGGATAAGCAGGAAACCAGCAAAGTACACGATTTTACCGAAATGTGAAGGTGTATGAGAAATTATCAAGCACAGCAGAGAAGTAAGAGAAACCCAGAGCTTCTAGAGACCACAGAAGCGGGCAGAAGTGGCTCCAGCAGCAGCGCTGGTCCACGGGCTGCCAGGCTCTGCCTGAGCCACAGGAGAAGTCGGGTGAGGGCACCTGAAATGGAACTGCTAAGTACACCTTCCATGTTAGGACTGGTTGCATGTTGAATCTGATGGATGGTCTGATTTGTTTGCCAGTATTTTGCTGAGAATGTTTGCACCTATGTTCATGTGGGAGATTGGTCTGTAATTTTCTTTATTTCTTTATTTTTTTTTTGTTCTGTTTTTGTTTCTTCTTCTGTATTTCATGGGCCGGGGTCTCATTCGGCCATAGGCCAACATAAACTCCTTTACAGACCAGAAATCTCAGCCTACCAGTTGACATTAATAAGGGTGTGGGACAACACACATCCTTAGAGACTTCTACTTTTTCAGATGATCTGTTTGTTGTAATACCTGATCTTACATAAATACATCATGCTTGTTTTGATTGAATATGTATATTGTTCAGTTGAGTTTTAGAATTTGCCTGTATTGTGCTCTACCCAGCCCACTAAAATATTCACATAGCAGTCAAGCCCAACACCTAGGGACACTTTTGCTGTTACCCTGAGAGTCATTTAAGAGCCACACCTGGCACCTTAAGCTCATACCCTGAAGATAAATAACATCAGATTTGAACATCTAAGAATACTGCAGATAATTAGAAAACCAAAGTCAAATTAACCAAAGAAGCAAAAATCTCTGTAGTATAATACAAGAAACATAAAAAAAATCAAGACAATACAAACCCACCAAAAATTATAAATCCATAAGAAATGACCACGAGTGAGACTGATTTAGATGAAATGCCTAAGAACCATTTCAAAAGAATGACTATAGATATGCTCAAAGAAATCTAAGAAGACGTAGGAGGATACTAATTTAATGAAATAAGGAGGGTAATATAAGACATGAGTAAAGAAATAGAATTACTAAAGAAAAACCAATCAGAACTACTGGAAATGAAAAACACAGTAAGGCAAATAAAGAAAGTCTCACCAATGGAATGGATGAAGGAGAGAACAGAATATCTAAACTAGAAGACCAGGTGACACATCTAACAGAGTCCAACATAGAGAAAGACAAGTTAACAGGAAGGTATGAATGGGACTTTCAAGGTATTTGAGACAGTATTGAAAGATCTAACATAAGAATTCAGTGTATAGCAGAGGGAGAAGAACTTCACTCCAAAGACATAGCATGTGTTTTCAACAAAATCACAGAAAAAAAAAATTCCCCAAATTGGGAAAGACACCAATGGAGATAGAGGAAGATTTTAGAACACCAAACAGACAAAAACCTGGAAAGAACCTCTCCTCAGCATATTATAATTAAATGAGTAAACATGGTAACCAAAGAAAATATACTGAAATCAGTCAGAGAGAAAAAGAAGTCATTTTTAAAGGCAAGACCATTAGGATAAGAGCAGTTGACTCTACTACATCAATACAAACTTTAAAAGCCAGAAAGGCTTGGAATGATGTATTCCAAATTCTAAAAGATAACAACTGTCAACCCAGATTACTTTATCTAGCAAAGCTTTCCATCCAAACTGATGGAGAAATAAAGACATTTTACAACAAATAACAGGCTAAAGTAATACATGATCACTACAGAAAATACTTGAAGGGATCCTTCATGCTGAAGAGAAAGCAAAGCACACACATGAGGAAAACAAGGGTAAAAAGGTAACCATACTCAACTAATAGTTAATACAAGAGAGTAAAGGGAAAACAGGAAGCACTACAAAACAAGAAGAACAGCAAAAATAAGTGTATAGCTTTCAAAAATATCTCTTAATATCAATGGCCTCAATGCCCCAACCAAAAGACACAGGCTTGCAGATAGGATTAAAATGCAGGATCCCACTGTTTGTTGCCTCCAAGAAACTCACCTCTCCGTAAGAGACAGACACTGTCTTACAGCGAAAGGATGAAAAATGTTATTTCAAGCAAATGGGCCTGGGAGAGAAGTAGGTGTTGCTATCCTAATATCTGACAGGATAGACTTCAAACCAACATTAGTGATTAAAGGCAAAGAAGGTTACAATATAGTGATTAAAAGAAAAACTCAACAGTAAGACGTTACAATTCTAAACATATATTCACCTAACACAGTGCTCCCAATTTCATTAAACAAGCACTATTAGACCTAAGTCACAGATAATGCCAATCACAGTTTTAGTGGGTAATGTAAACACCCCACTCATTAATTCACAGACAATCCTCACAAAAGATAGAAAGAGAGACATTTGGATTAAATGATGTCTTAAAACAAATTGGCCTAGCAGATATCTATAGAACATTCCATCCAAATGCTGCAGAACACATATTTGTTATCAGCACATGGAACATTCTCTAAAATAGAGCATGTATTAGGACACAAAGCAAATCTTAACAAATACAGGAATATTGAAATAATTCCTTGCACTCTATCTGATCTCAAATGGGATTAAACTACAAATCAGCAATAAGAAAAACTACAGAACAGACACAAAATCATGGAGACTAAACAGTACACTATCAAATGATGAATGAGTCATTGAAGAAATCAAAAAGGAAATAAAAAAATCACAGAATGAAATGGTAATGAGAACACAATATGCCAAAACCTTTGGGACACAACGAAGGCAGTCCTAAGAGGAAACTTTACAGCTTTAAGTGCCTGTATTAAGAAATCAGAAAGGTTACAAGTAAACAATGTAATGATTCATCTTTAGGCCTTGGACAAAGAACAAGGAAAAACAAAATCAGTAGATGTGAAGAAATAATGATTTAGGGAGAAATTAATGAAATAACACCCCCCCCTCAAAAAAAAAAAAAAACAAAGAATCAATAAAACAAAGAGTTGGTTCTTTGAAAGGATTAAAAAAAAAAACCTGAAAACCCTTAGCAAATCTGACCATAAGAAAGAGAGAAGAGATGCAAATTACTAAAATTAGAGATGAAGACAGCACCATTACAAGAGCTACCAAAGAAACTCAGAAAATCATAAGGACATACTTTAAGAACTCCTCTATGTTTGAAAATCGGAAAGAAACGGATAATTCCCTGGAATTATATGACCTACCAAAATTAAATCAAGATGAGATAAGGCATTTAAGTAGACCTATAACAAGTACAGAAATCAAAACAGTTATAAAAAAATCTTCCAACTAAAAAGCATCCAAGCCCAAATGGATTCACAGATTTTCATTGAAGAGCTAACACCAATGCTTCTCGAACTTTTCCATGAAATAGAAAATGAAGGATTGCTACCAAACTTCTTTTGTTAAGCCAGGATCACCCTGATAACAAAACCAGACAAAGAGAATGAAAAAAAGAAAATTACAGACCAATCCCCCACATGAATATAGACGCAAACATTCTCAGCAAAATACTGGCAAGCAAAATACAAGAATATATCAAAAAGATCATTCACCCAACCATGTAGGCATTACCCCAGAGATGGAGGGATCGTTCAAAATATGCAAATCAATAAATGTAAGCCAGATGTGGTGGTACACGCCTTTAATCCTAGCATTTGGGAGGCAGAGGTAGGAGGATCACTGTGAGCTCGAGACCACCCTGAGATGACATAGTGTATTCCAGGTCAGCCTGAGCTAGAGTGAGACCCTACCTCAAAATACCAAAAAATAAATAAATGTAATACACCATATAAATAAACTGAAAGACAAAAATCACATGATCATCTACATAGATGCAGAAAAGGCATTTGACAAAACCCAACATCCCTTCATAGTAAAAATCCTACAGAAACTGGGAATAGAAGGATTATATCTCAACGTACTGAAGGCTATTTGTGACAAACCTACAACCCTCATAGCACTAACTGGGGAAAAAACTTGAAGCCTTTCTACTAAAATCAGGAACAAGAGAAAGGTACCCATTGTCCCCATTTTTATTTAATATAGTAGTAGAAGTCTTAGCTATAGCAATAAGGCAAGAAATAAACATAAAACTGATACAAATTGGAAAGGAAGAGATAAAATTATCATAATTGCAGATGATATGATTCTATGCATAAAGAACTCTAAAGACTCTACCAGAAAACTGTTAGGGCTGATAAACACACTTAGCAGTATACCAGGATACAAAATGTACACAAAGAAATCAGTAGCTTTCTTATATACTAAGAACAAACATGAGGAGAATAAAATCAGGGAATCACTCCCTTTCACGATTGCCTCAATAAATAAATAAATAAATAAATAAAGTTCCTTGGAATAAACCTAAACAAGGAAGTATAGTATCTCTATAATGAAAACTTTAAAACACTCAAAAGATAAATTGCAAAACACACTAGGAAGTGGAGAGACCTCCTATATTATTGTGTTGGAAGAACCAATATTATGAAAATAGCAATCTTACCAAAAGCAATCTACACATTTAAAGCAATCCTCATTATAATTCCAATGGCATTCTTCACAGACATAGAAAAATAATCCTAAAATTTATTTGGAAGTACAAAAAGCCTTGAATTGCCAAACCAATTTTAAGCAACAAAAATAAGGCTGTTGGTATCTCCATACCTATTTTAAACTATATTACAAAGCCATAGTAACAAAAACAGCTTGGTACTGGCACAAAGACAGACATGTAGATAAATGGAACAGAACAGAAGACCCAGATGTAAACCCAGACAGCTGCAGCCATTGTATCTTCAACAAAAATGCCAAAAATATTCATTGCAGAAAAGAAAGTCTCTTCAACCAATGGTGCTTGAAAAACTGGTTATATATCTGTAGAAGGATGAAAATAGATCCTTATCTTTCTCCCTGCACAAAAATCAAGTCCAAATGGATCAAAGACCTTAATATCATACCTGAAAGTCTGAAATTGCTAGAGGAAAAAGCAGGGGAACCACTTCAACATATTGGACAGGCAATGACCTTCTGTATATAACCCCAGTTGTTCTAATCAACCACTGGGATTTTATGAAATTACAAAGCTTTTGTACAGAAAAGGAGTCTGTGAATGGAGCAATGAGGCAACCTACAGAATGGGAGAAAATCGTTGACAGCTATATATCTGACAGTGGAATAATGTCTAGGATATACAAGAACTCAGAATAATAAATAAGAAGAAATCAAGCAACCCAATCATAAAATGAGCTACTGATCTAAATAGAGAGTCAAAAGAAGAAATATAGATGGCATATAAACAACTAAAAAAAAATTATCTATATCCTTAGTTACCAGGGAATTGCAAATTATAAGTTCTTTGGGATTCCATCTCACTCCTAGCAGAATGGTTATCATCTAGAAAACAAATGACAATAAACGTTAGTGAGGATGACGAGAAAGAGAAACTCTTCTACTTTGTTGGTGGGAATGTAATCTGGTGCAGCCATTGTGGAAATCAGTTGTGGAGTTTCCTTAAACAGCTAAAAATAGATTTACCATATGACCCAACCATGGCACCCCTAGGCATGTATCCTCAGGACTGTTCTCACAACCTTAGGAATAACTTGCACAACCATGTTTATTGCCACTCTATTCACAGTAGCTAGGAAATGGTACCAGCCTAGATGTCCCTCAACTGATGAATGGATAATGAAGATGTGGTATATTTATACAATGGAGCTCTTTTCAGCAGTGAAGAAAAATTAAATTATGAAATTTGCAGGGAAATGTATGGAACTGGAAAGGATTATGCTACGTGACGGTAACCCAGGCCCAGAAAGCCAAATATCACATGTTCTCCCTCATATGTGGACCCTAGTTACAAAAGTTTAGACTGTGTGAGAGTTGGAGTAAAACACCAGTAGCAATGGCCAGTAAGCTAGAAAAGGGCTCTAAGGGAGGGAGAACTTAATGAAATGGTAATATATATATATATATATATATATATATATATATATATATATATATATATATATGAAGGGGAAAGTGGGGGAAAGGAGGGAATTATCATGGTTTATTGTTGTAGCTATGGAAATTGTCAATAAAAAATGTTTTTAAAAAGCAAAACAATTAAAGTCAGTAAAAGAATTCACAATACTTTAATGAGAAGGTTGCACATAACAATAAATTAAATTTTCTCCAAATCACAAATTTATGAGTTAGTTTGCTTTCAAGCTAATCACATTTTAGTATTTTAATATGAATTACCTTGAAATATTTTACCTAATGCTCATCAAGATTCACAAGTAGAATTGATAATAATTTCTTAGAGTTAGTAATAATTTTTAATCTTTCACTTCATGAGAAATGATAAATTTAGAGGCCAACAGTCCATATACAAAATTTGATTCCAGTTTAAATCCATTCAACTAACATGTATTGCTATAGACCTGTTTAGATTATTTTAAAGTGTATACTATATAAAGTTAGAATTAACAAAACAGTGTAAGGGATGTCAAAAATTTTATCTTTAAGCAATAATGACTCCGAGTGGTTTCATTCCAACATTCAACTTTAAGTGAATGAACGATTTCAGTTGTGCATTCAGGAATCTCTTTTTTCTCATTCAAGTCCTTCTGTCCTAGGTATGTCCTCCAGCTATAGTGTAAGGCTGAGACACAGGAAAGAGGCAGAAGTTCTGTGTGCCAGCTACCCTACTGCTATTGTTGTCTCTTTGTATTCAAGTGCTGTGGGATGCTTTCAGATGTGTCAAATGTAGCCATGTGTTACAGAAATGTTGAGTAACTCAGAGCGTCTCTTCCTAGAAATAGAGCACAGTAAAAGGAAAGTCATGTGAATATAAATGTGCAACAAAACGTGCTAAAACAATTTTAAAGGTATGACCATAATGTTTCAACAACACAGATGCTAAGAGAATTATGTCTGCTTCGTGAAATTTAGACAAGTCTGTAAAATGAGCTGATTCTTCCAGATGGATAGAATAATTCCAAAGAGAGAAAAAGTAATTATAATATATCAGTAATAAAAGTAACAATAGCTATTGATTTTTGAATACTTACCGTATGCCAAACTGAATACAATTATTTAAAATTATGTAACAGAAGACTGCTTTCCTGCCTAACAGATGGAACAAGCGGGTGCTAGAGCAGTCAATGGGCTGTTTGAAATCACATGGCATTCATTTTCTTGTTTATTGATCTATTAATCCATTCAAATTTTATAGCAAATGCTATATCAATTATGGGGACTATGAGGCCTGCCTTTCAGGATCTTCCTGCCTGGTAGAAACACCTTTGAAAGAGTAAGATGATATAATGGTAAGAAATCGTGAAGCCATGTAAACTTGAGAAGGCTATATTTAATCCAGAAAGAAGTATTACAGTTGATCAAAAAAAACTTATCAACTGATATTATTTTCTTTAAAATGTTCATATAGGGCTGGAGAGATGGCTTAGCGGTTAAGCGCTTGCCTGTGAAGCCTAAGGACCCCGGTTCGAGGCTCGACTCCCCAGGACCCACGTTAGCCAGATGCACAAGGGGGCGCACGCATCTGGAGTTCGTTTGCAGTGGCTGGAAGCCCTGGCGTGCCCATTCTCTCTCCCTCTCTCTGCCTCTTTCTCTCTCTGTCTGTCGCTCTCAAATAAATAAATAAAAATAACAAACAAACAAACAAAAAAAGATGTGTGTGGTCATCCCCAGCTTTAAAAAAAAATAAATAAAAATAAAAAAATAAAATGTTCATATAAATGATTAAAAGCTGCTGATGGGGACTGCCTCCATTACTTTTATTTTACTTTATTTTTTTGGTGGGGGGGTTATCTAGGTAGGATTTTGCTTTTGCCCTGGATGACCTGGAATTCACTCTGTAATCCCAGGGTGGCCTGAAACTCACAGCCATCTTCCTACCTGTGCCCCTCAAATGCTGGAATTTAAGGCATGCACGACCATGTTGGGCGCTAAGTTGGTTTAAGTTTGTTCTGTGTTCCATGACAGAAATTCACAGGGATATTGGCAACTCTATTGCTATTATGGTATTTTGAAGAGCTTTTGCATGGAGTGGGTTTGGGGAAATGATGCCTTTAAGACTCGAATTCCACTTTTTCTACTCCTAAATTTTCATAAACCTTTAGGATATGCCACTGCCATTTCCTATCTTGTGACGCCCTTAGTGACACTGATGTCCTCTTGTCATGCGTTCCAAGAACACGTTTCCAAAGACATCGTCTAGAAGTGAAATGGATGTTCAGCACAATTGTAGCTAAGATAAGAAAAATGTGGAAAGATTTTAAAAACATACTCTGGACTTCCTAATTAGTACCTAGTACCTACACAATCTGGTTGCAGTGATTCTTTCTGAGGTAGGGTATC
This sequence comes from Dipus sagitta, assembly GCA_036346955.1. NCBI lineage: Eukaryota > Metazoa > Chordata > Mammalia > Rodentia > Dipodidae > Dipus > Dipus sagitta. The sequence goes on from CM070785.1 coordinate 47,093,053, forward strand.
ACTCAAGCCCAAACTGACCTGGAATACACCATGTAATCTCAAGGTGGCCTTCAACTCATGGCGATCCTCCTACCTCTTCCTCCCAAGTGCAGAGATTAAAGGCCCTCACCACCACGTCAGGCTGGTTGCAACGTTTTAATTTGCAACTCCAAGAATGTGAAATTGGCATATCATTTTAACAGCAGTATGGACAAACACAGAGTAAAGTCCTTTCTGGTTGTTATTTCCATCTGAAGTACAACTGACCTGCATAGTACGTGAGTACTGGAAGGAAGGGAGTGTAAGTTATTTTAGGACATTCCATTTGAAGTGACTAGAAATATTAGTTTTAAAAGAAAAATGAATCAGCCACTTCCTAGAAGTTTGCGATATTTAATCTCCTTATAGTTTGTGTCCCAGACATCCTCCCCAGAACATGATGCCCCACTTCTCCTGCTTACTAATGGAGTTCCCTAGGGGGGAAAAAAGGATTAAAGGATTAGTTAGGTAACATGTTTTCTTAGTTTTCAGGCAGAAGCGAGGCAGTAGCCATTTCATAAACGTTCATCTTTTTGTGGCTGAGAACACAACGAGGACTGTTTACAGGTAACACGGACATGGCTTGCGTCCATTTCATTCGCATGGTCTTGAATAAATTAGAAGAAACAATTTTAGTGTGAGGATGTGGGTTGTCTTTTGAGTCCACAGTAAGAAAAAAAAATTGCAAATGAATTCAAGAGACACTAACGTGGTAGTAGAGGAAAGTGCAATGCCTTCAGAAAAGCACGGGACTCGAAGTTGGGATGTTACCTCTTATACTCATATCTGTCCCATGCTGGCTGTCCTCCCATGACTCAGTTAAATATACTGGATGGATAGTAAAAAGTCTTTAAGTGTGTTTGTGTGTGTGTGTGTGTGTGTGTGTGTGTGTGTGTATGTCTGCATGTTGGGGCAATGCAATAAATACTGTCCCATTCTCCCATAACCACTGATCAATTATTTTCTTTCCCTATATACTCTGTTAGGGAAATTAGGGTTAAAATTTTCCTGATTTCAGAAAGACTATAATGGAGAGGTCAGAAGAATCAGGCAGTTAAAATATTGGGAGATTAAAATTAGAGTCGTAGAAGTCAGGACAGAGCAAGTCCTAATGGTGTGTTAATCCTTCTCAGACCCTCACACTCTTCTTCCTTTTGTAATGGTGCCTATGGGGTTCAGGAAGAGCCCTTAAACTCCAAACTCTCAGCTCATATCTGTTTTACCAAATAACTAGGATAAAACAAAACTGAGAAGGATAATTATTAAATTATTACATTTATTCAAGGCAGTATGGAAAAGAAATAGATACACCCATGTCAATGCAGGGAGTGAGTACTGGTCTGAAACATTACAAGAGATTTAGGGAGGAAAGAAAACAAAGTGCAGAACTCTTGCTGTGTAAGAGGCAGGGCCAGGTCAAGAGCCCAGGTGGGAGTAGGAATCAGGATCTACTCTTGAGGGGAGGCTTACCCAGACAGGAGCCTGGGAGTTCAGGAGAGATGAATGGCCATCCAAGAGAGCTTGCCCACCTTTGAGCATCTATAACCTTATTGTGGTGGGCTTGACCCTAAGGCTCAGGTGAGCCTTAGAGAAGACTGATTGGTCTGGGCTAGGGGCTGGCTCAAGAAGTGGCCACCCATGATGCCATGTTTAGGGCAGAGTTTAACCAACCAGAATTCCAGGATCATATCTAAACCTTAATTTTAGGAAAGGGAAACTCCCCTCCAGAGAAGGACTCAGGTTGTTTATGTAAAAAACAGATTAGGCAAGACATAAGGAGAAGCCAGTTCTTCTCTGATGTCTAGCAAAGTGGACACTGTAGGCCTCAAGACTTTCCTACTGTTGACTTTCAGGGCCCAGTCACCCTAAGTGTCTCACTTCTTCACACTTGAGTTCTTTATTGAGACAACATCTGGTAATTCATCTTGTGACATTAAAAATGATGTCCATTGTCATTTAGCATTTTCTAGGGGACTGTAAATTTTCTCATGAATGAAAAGATTATGAACCCACAGTGATGAAATTCATATAGTTTCAGTTTTAAGATTGGTTAAGCAATTAAAAAATGCATAAAATACATGTTAGACATTTTCCTGTTCACATCAAAGCACCTTAACCATTGGTTTTATAATTCCCTTTCTGTCTTTTTGTTAGGAGACAAGTGGGTTGGTTCTGGGCTCCATTTTTTTTCTCCCTAAGGTAGGGTTTCATTCTAGTCCAGGCTGACTTAGAATTCACTATGTAGTCTCAGGGTGGCCTCGAACTCATGGTGATACTCCTACCTCTGCCCCCTGAGTGCTAGCATTAAAGGCGTGTGCCACCTCACCTGGCTTCTGGGATCCAATATTAAAGACTACAATATCATGAACTTTTAAAAATAAACATGAAGGTTGGGTTAAGGCGATGGCTCAGAGGTTAAAGATGCTTGATGCTGAGGATCTAGGTTCAATTCCCTAGCACCCATGTAAAAAGGAGCGTGTGGGCCTAGAGAGATGGCTTAGAGGTAAGATCACTTCCTGTGAAAGAATAAAGGCTGAGACCTGAGTGTCCCCTGCATCCTTGAAGCCGCAGGATGCCCGTGAGCAGCTGAGCGTGGCCACATGCGCCTGTAACTGCAGTCTGTGGGAAACAAAGACCTGAGCATCAGTGAATTACTGGAGCTCCTGGAAGAAGGTAAGCTCTGTGGTCAGTGAGAACCTCAAAGACCGTCTGCTTCTGTGGTCCATTGCTATTGATACCTATCATACTAAAACTTAAAACCAAGCCAGGCATGGTGGTGCACACCTTTAATGCCAGCACTCTCGGGAGGCAGAGGTAGGAGGATGTCCGTGAGTTTGAGGCCACCCTGTGACTACATTGCTAATTCCAGGTCAGCCTGGGCCAGAGTGAGACCCTACCTTGAAAAACAAACAAAGAAACAAAACTTAAAATCAGCCAGCCAGGTTTAATTCCAGCACTCTAGAGGTAGAGGTAGGAGGATTGCTCAGAGTTCAAGGCCACCCTGAAAGAATTCCAGGTCAGCCTGAATTTCAGCAAGACCCTATCTAAAAAAAAAAAAAAAAAAAAAAAAAAAAAAAAAAAAAAAAAAACACTTAAAACCAAAACTAAAAAACTTAATGAACTTATTTTAAGATAACAAACCCATTATCACCATATGTGTTACAAAATACCTACATGTTCCAAAACATGTCAGTATTTAACAAAAGAAAGGTTCCTGCTCTAATAAAAATGGAAGAGCAATGGAGCTGGACACCCCGTATTCTGCTGGGCCACTGCAGGCAAGGGCATACTGCTGCAGGTGAGCATGTGCATATACCGCAGTCACCACACACTCACACACACACACACTCACACATACACACACTCACACATACATACACACACACTATACCACATGTGCCACATTACCCACACATCACACACAAGCATAAAAAAGAAAAGTGACACATTTATCTGCTGTATGTTTATAGCAGTAAGAGACTTCGGCATGTCCTTACACACACACACACACACACACACACACACACACACACACGTACAAATAAGTAAAATCAAACACTAAGGATGATGAACGCAGCTATGCGACTCCTCTTCTTTTCCTTTCTGTTCAGTTTTATATGTGAGGGTAACTAACCCTACTTATATAATCTAGCGCAAAGGAACAGGAACCTGTGTTTCTACAGAAATATTGACACCGAGGCTTTGGGAGACTTGAGAACACGGAATTTGCAAATATTAAGATATTTTGGGAGAGTTTTCAATTTCAAAGTCTTAGCAGTGAACCATGGGGATCATAAAACCAAAATTAAAATTAAACCCCGTCTTCCTGCCCAGCAGCATGCATGAAAATAATTTTAAACGCAGCCACAGTCTGACTTCTTTCTCATTTTATCATGCACTGCGCTGACTTTCATACATCTTTTTTTTTTTTTTTTTCCCTTCGTGGAACTAAGGATGAAACCTAGGGCCTCATATGGCTGGCAAACACTACCACTGAGCTACATCTCCAACTCATCCTTTACTTTCTTATTTTTCAAATAAAGAATGTCAGTGCGGCTGGGCATGGTGGCACAAGTCTTTAATCCCAGCACTCGGAGGCAGAGGTAGTAGGAGGATCACCATGAGTTTGAGGCCACCCTGAGACTATATAGTGAATTCCAGGCCAGCATGGACTAGAGTGAGACCCTACCTCGAAAAACAAAAAACAACACCACCACCAAAAAAGAATGTGAGTGCAATTCTAATGCTCTAATTTTCTCATTTTGCTCTTAAATTTATGAGTGTCTGTTTATTTAATATTATCTCTGATTTTTCTTACAGCAGGTCAAAAGATACCAGTGGTCTTGTACTTCACTTTAGCCTACTGGATCTAGAGTACACAAATTCATATTGATTTGTTTTGATATTAATGAATCAGAATAAACTGATTTTGTTTTTCTAAAAAGGATGGAAATTTTTTTTTTCAAATTTTACTGGACTTTCTGAGTTACACTTGTAACTGTAATAAAGGTTTGGGCAGCCTTCCGGTTTTCATTGGCAAAAGGCAAGTAATTTAGCAGGTAAACGGGGTCACTTGTTTGGTCTATGAGATACAGTAATGAGGGTAAGGTCATGTTTTCAATTCAATTCTACTTCCATTAGCTTTATCCCATTATGCTAGCATGGGCTGACATTCTAAGTGCAGACACATAGTCAAAACAATGAAGAGAGGATATCAGAATAATACGATGGGAATATGAGCAATACGTAATACGTGACATGTGCATCCAGTAAAGTTCATGATTAATGAAACATAACATCAAAAATATAAGAGAAACTAATTGAAAAGAAGAAGGGATTCAGTGAAGGGGGGATCCCAGAAGGGGTAAAGAGAGTCATAGAAGGGGATTATGATGTTATATTTTCTATATGTATGGAAGTTGCCAATAAAAAGTTAAAAATAAACTTAAGCAAAAGCACAGGGGAACTAAAATTTCAGTGTGCAATCTATTAGTACTGGACTGGATGTTATTTATTATTGGTTTTAATGATTAAGTGTATAGATGCTTGAAACTTCCATGTTTTATATGTGGAATACACGGAATGCTCTGAAAAATGTCAGACTCATCAAATGCATGCAGAAAACTGAACAAGTAAGAATAATGTGGAGGGGAGTAAGTTCAACCTAGATACCAAAGAGCGTAGCATTTCGCAGTCCATTTACACAATGGTCAAACACAAAATTTTGGAGTCAAGCACACATCATACAGTGAGTTGAACAGCTGTTGGGTTCAGAGTTGACCACACTAAGCTAAGGAGTTGAGGAGGAAAGTGGGCAATGGGCAACACCATATTTCACCTCAGAGGTTTCTGCATGAACCCGTGGATGTCACCCAGAGGTTGAGAATCCGTGCTTGCTGGTTTCTTTCCATTTAGTTCCTTGTGGGGCATGACCTGAACTCCATTTGCACACACAGGTATTCATGTCTGCTCTTTTGGCAAGTTCATGGCTATGGGAATACTTTTTCTTTTCTTTTCTTTTCTTTTCTTTTTTAACTTCACCCTGGTAATGGCAAAGTAACTGGATTCATATATGAAATTCCATTGGTAATGATATTATATTTTCTAATTTTGTTGTATGACATCATCTTTTACAAATAAATCTTTTAGGATAAATAATAAAATGGAAACATTTTGCATCCTATTCATTGTGAACTTATAATCATATGTTAGGTTTTGACAGAAATAATACAAATAACAGGGAAATTTCCAGCTGTTATATGATATCATGAATGAATGTAGCTTCTTTCTTCAGAGGTGTTTTCTAGCAGAGGTTCATAAAGAGTTTTCCATTAGGTATCATTTGGGCTTTGAGAGCTCATCACTGAAATAGACTTAAGAAGCGGGAGGATCGCCATGAGTTCAAGGCCACCTTGAGACTACGTAGTGAATTCCAGGGCAGTATGGGCTAGGGTGAGACCCTACCTCAAACACAAAACAAACCAAAACTTAACAAAATGCCAGGTTGGATTTGACACATGATGAGTATTAGTCATTTATCTGAGAGAAATATGAAAATTATCAGATTTTTATTCATAAAAGTATATTCTTAGTGTAAGAACCAGATTATAGTTGATAAAGTGTGGATGTAGGAAAAAGTCCAAGATAATGATTTTTAGATACATTTATAGATACAAAAGCAGATTTTTTTTTAAATGGATTTTTGTAAAAAAAAAAAAAAGTGGAATGGAGGGAAGTGGTAGTGACAAAATTTTGGTTTCCAGCTTAGGCAGATCATGATGTATTTTTTTTAAATAGAGAAAATAAATATTTAGCTTAATGGGGGATTAGTGGTTCAATTTTCATCATGTGATTTTGGGGTGCACTGGAACACCTGAGAAGGGAGTCACTGTGTATCAACTAGTGCAGTCCCTGGCCAGGTAAGCTGATAATACTCATCACTCACTGGGTTTATCACAATGAGGGTTATGTCCTTGAAGCTATGATGGACATATGTGTACAAGAACTATTCCGAGTCTATTGGCTTTGAAAATATTATGAAAGTATTTAATATTACAAAAGTACAGAGAGCTAGGGAGAGATGGAGAGATAAAGTATTAGAGAGAGAAGGGAGAGAGAGAGAATTCTAGATGAGTTGATTCATACCTATAACCCCAGCATTAAGGAGGCTGAGAGAGAAGGATCACGAGTTTAATGCTAACCTGTTTTACATAGCAAAAATTCCTGGCCAGCTAGAGCTAATAGTGAGACCTTGTCTCAACGAAAAGGAGAGAGGGACTAGAGAAATGGTTCAGTGGATAAAATGTTTGCTGTGCGAGCATGACTAATTAAGTCCATATTCCCAGATCCCACATAAAGACAGATACTATAGTAGGTATCTTTAACCTCATCACACCCAGAGTAAGAAGGGAGGTGGAGACAGGACACTCTCCTGCAAGCTCGAGAGCAACCTAGTCTGACAAACACAGCATGAAGAAGAGACCCCGCCTCGAACAAGGCAAGGAGTGACTTCCAAAGCTGTCCTCAGAACTTCACACTTATTGAAGGCACACATACCCCCACATTGACACACATGACTATGCATACACATCTTGCACACAAAACAGTACAGGGAAGATCTGGAGAGATAGCTTAACCCTTAAGGCACTTGCCTGTGAGACCTAAGGTCTCAGGTTTGATTTCCCAGAATTCAAGCAAGCCAGATGCACACCACATGGTGGCACATGTGTTTGGAGTTTGTTGGCAGTGGCTAGAGGCCCTGGTGTGCCCCTTCTCTCTCTCTCAAATAAATAAAAATAAAAAGTAAACTTAAAAAAAAACAGAAGAGAGAAAATAGAACTGTTTTCTATATTTCGCTCATTTATTTCATCTTGCAACTTCTATTTTAATTTTTTTTCTTTGCTGAATCATGTTGAATGTCATTTACATACTTTACTGCCATTTAAAAATATACCATTGTGGCTGGAGCAATGATTCCACGGTTAGTGCTTGACTGCAAGGCCTAACGACCTGGGTTCAATTCTCTAGTACCCACATAAAGCCAGATGTACAAAGTGGCACCTGCATCTGGCATTTGCAGTGGCTAGAGGCCCTGGTGCACCCATTCTCCTCTCTCTGTGTATCTCTGCTTGCATATAAATAAATAAATCATATCTAATAGAAACCCCACACCTATTCTTTTTATTTATTTTTTCTCTCTGTGTGGGTGTACATGTGCCATAGACCACATAAGACGTCTGATGACAACATTCCAGGCGAGGTCCTCATCTACCGCCTCATCTGAGATAGGTCCCTCCTGGTCTATCACTCAGTACTGACTTCCCAAGTTTGCTGGTATATAATCTTTCAGGGGATTCTATTGTCTCCACCTCTCATCTCACTTCCAGCATGCTGGGTTGACAGAAATCTGCCATGGCTTCTGGCTTTTTTTGTGGGGTCTTGGGTTTCTGAACTCAGGTTCTCAGGTCTCCCTGACAAGTGCTTTATACCCTGAACCATCCCCCCTGTCCAGTACATTTGATTTGTTACAAAGAGGAATGACTTAACATTTTGTAAACCCACAGTATACCCAATGCCAAATTCATAATAACATTTCACCTTTAAATTTTTTTTTCTTTTAGAGTTTGCTGTGGTAGTATATACCTGTAATCCTAGCACTTGGGAGGTGAGGGCAGAGGTAGGAGGCCTGGGATATATAGTGATATTATGTCTCTAAAAAAACAAATAATAAATTCATTTCACAGCTGTTCACAACTAAACTTTTTTAAAAATATTTATTTATTTGAGAGCAACAGAGAGAAAGAGGCAGATAGATAGAGAGAAAGAGAGAGAGAATGGGCACACCAGGGCCTCCAGCCACTGCAAACGAACTCCAGACGCGTGTGCCCCCTTGTGCATCTGGCTAATGTGGGTCCTGGGGAGTTGAGCCTCGAACCAGGGTCCTTAGGCTTCACAGGCAAGTGCTTAACCACTAAGCCATCTCTCCAGCCCACAACTAAACTTTTCTTTGTCTTTCCTTTCTCCCTTTTCTCTCCTTCTTGTTCTGTCTTTTGTTCCTTTGCTCTTTTCCTCCCTCCCTCCCTCTCTCCGTCTCACCCTCCCTTTCTTTCCTTCCATTCTTCCTACTTTTCTTCCTTCCTTTCATCACGGACATTATTGCTGGATTAGTCTGTACTGCCCTACAAAATCCCTCTGATTGTCAGTTTGTCGATGCCTTGGGCTCACTTAGTTTGTGTGGTTTCTATTTTGTTCATTAGCTAAAGTTGCCTTTGCTGATCTCCTAAGCCAAGAGTTTTGTGAAAGCACTTCAACATGCCTACAAGACAGCTTCGCCATCCTCTTCACAGCATGGTATTGATAAGCTGCACCGCAGAGTAACGACTGCATTTAGCGGGAAGGCTTCTTTGTCGTCCTCCTTGCCCTTGTGCTCACCCACTGTGCATTCCGACACTAGAGGTCCTTGCGTCCTTTAAAATTTTTCTCGTCCACGTATATTTATTACATTAGCTTCAGCATTAATGTATTTATTTCATTTGTGTGTGTGTGTGTGTGTGTGTGTGTGTGTGTGTGTGTGTATACGTGGAGGCTTCAAATGACTTTAGGTGCCATTCTCAGAAATTCCATCCACCTCCTTAAAGACAGGGCATCCCATTCACCTGAAACCCACCAAATAGGCTGGACTAGCTGACAATCAAGCCCCAGAGTTCCTCCTGTCTCTAATTTCCCAGCGCTGGGATCCCTGTGCACATGGCCACACCCAACAGTGTCATATGGGTTCTGGGATCAAACTCATGTCTTCATACTTGTACTAGCTGAGACACCTCACCAGCTCAACAAACCACTTACTTTTTGATATTGTTTTGATGTCATTTTCAAGTTTCCTGTCTCCACTGTCCTTACAGCATTGACTTTTATGCAATGCAAACATTTATATTTTAATTTTTATTTATTTATTTATTTGAAAGAGACAGAGAGTGAAAGAGGCAGGGAGAGAGATTGAGAGAGAGAGAGAGAATGGGAGCTCCAGGGTCTCTAGGTGCTGTGAACTAACTCCAGACACAGATGCCACCTTTTGCATCTGGCTTACGTGGGTCCTGGGGAAACAATTCTGGGTCTGTTGGCTTTGCAGGCAAGCGCCTTGAAGGCTAAGTTCTCCCTCCCATCCCTGAAGATTTTTTTAAAATAGTTTTTGATTTATGTTTACATTATTTCAATTTGTAAATAATACTAGAACCAGACATCGACTCTTCCTATCGCCTTCTTACACACAGTTCAGCATTTTACATATAGAAATTTGCAATCCTAAGTATTGAAAAGGGTAAGACAAAGAGTATACAGCACAAAAATTATTTTCCATCCTTTTTGATGAGTTGGTTTGTGTATGGTATGTAAGTATTTTTATTTATTTATTTATTTATTGCATTCATGTGAGAGTGTGTTCTTATCATAGCACACTTGTGGAGGTCAGAGGACGAATTCACGCGTCACTTGTCTCCTACCTCTTCTGAGGTAGGTTCTTCGATGTAGGCAGCTCTACTCATACTCTTGCAAGCAAGCCCAGTAAACCAATTGGTTCACCACACTAGACTTGGGTGGAGTTCTTCATGTGGTTTGCAGGTGGCACCTTAATTGGTGTGAATAGACATTTATTTTTGCCCCAGGAAAAGTTCACCCAAAACATGGATAAACTGAATCCTCCAGGAATATGCCAGGATGTTTGGAATAGAACCTGCAGATGGAAACCTTGTGAGAGTTAGAAGAAAATTTAACCAAACTCAACAGAGATTGGAAGCTTACATGTATGTGTATATCTTGTACCGGTTAAAATAATTAGGGCGATCCAAGAGTTAAAGTTTTCAGTATGTTCTCAAATCCATTGGAAAATTACCTGAAGACAGAAATGTTTGGAAGCAATAATTCAGTGGGCCTGATTGGGTGCATGGGAGTAAACCATGCATTGCTTATCATTCATAATCCGCATAATGCCAACGGCAAGTTAGGGTTGTCAGTGTGTGTGTGTGATTGCTGAGGAACGCCTTAAGCCCTTATGCATCAGGACCAGAGAGGGTGACAGGTCAGGGAGGGAGGGAGCCAAACTATTGGAGGTCTGATCCCGCACAGCTGTTTGATTGGCTGGACACAGTAGCAGAGCACAGTGCTCAGGACAAAGGACGAAGACGGAGGCAGGACTAGCAGGTACTTTGCAGGGTCTCTATATGCTTGTCATCCCCTCTGACATTCAGACTCCTAGCTGTTATTTTCTAGCAGGTTTTGAAATAATCTCTTTAGATGAGTTTGAAAATGTGCTTTCACAAACATCGCCCTGTCCTCAGTGAAGGTAGGGACAGACTCATCTGGTATCTGTAAGATCCCATGGGAAGAAAGTCAACACGTCAGCATCACCCTCTGTGATAATTCTTAAGTTGGGAAAAGAAAAATGTTTGCATAGTCTTTACTTTTCATAAAACTTGTTTTTCTACATCTGCTTCCAGTTGCCATTTCCCTCATATGCCTGCCAAAGATGATTTAATAACGGCTTCTTTTGCTATTTGACATTTTATTAAAATGTTATTTTCCTTCTTTTTAAATTGTATACAAAATAAAAAAAATGTAATATTTTGAAGTGTGTTAAACATTGTCAACCTAATTTACCAATATGGATCCCATATAATATCGCATGTTATATTACTAAATTTAATCATTTATAATGACATAACAGTATGTGAATATAGGCAATGAATGTATGATGTAATGAAAGAGGTAATTTTAATTAAGATATTACAACAGAGAGAAAGATACCTGAAACAAAAGAGAAAATACTTGGGGCTAAATGAAGTATGGGCACTATAAGCAAAAGGGAGGCAGTTATATATTTTTCATCAGAAAATGCAAGGCAGACCAGCCGTTCATGATTTGCCAATTTTCTACATACAGAAGAATGCAGGGATTTGTTCACCACTGCTGCTGTCAGAGTTACAGTTCAACATCATAAATCCTTTCATTTGTCCATTTGACCTCTTGAAGAACAAAACGAGTCCCAGAACCAGATAGGCCTCCTGAGTTTAACATAGTCTTAGATTTGGGAGATGGCACTGTGGGCAATGCGCCTGCCATGCAAGCCTGAGGACCCCAGTTTAGACCCCCGAGATCCCACATAAAATCTTGGTGTTGGGGCATGTACCTGCAATCCCAGTGCTTGGAAGGCAGAGTGGAAGTACCCTGAGACACCGAACAGGTGAGCTCTAGATTTAGTTAGAGACTCTCTCAAAAAGCAAGGTGGAAGAGCGACTGAGGAAGACGCTTGACTTGGACCTCTGGCTGCTACATACACATGCACATACATGCTCACCTAGGGGGACCTGCGCTCTCATTTGCACACACATTCATATATACACAAACACACATGCACACACATGCACACACACGCAAAAATAAACTAAGACTTTGTGGGGCATGTTTCTGTAATACTCATTGAAAATATTAAGAGGAAAGGACAGGAACCCTAGGGTTATTGAGGTCAGTTATTTCTATAAATGTTGAAGTCTTAAAATGAGAAGCAGGGGAAAAAAAAAACCCACAAATATTCATGAAGTAAACTCAGAGCCATCGTCTCTATGGAATGCTGGGTACTCAAGATCAGCTCTTGGACTTCTGGAGGCTCTCACACTGGGATGCAAGGCTCCTGGAGTGGTGTCCACAGTCCCCGTCACCTCAGCTTATCTGGAGCATTTTGCTGATGCAGCTAGCGGCTGACAGCAGATGGTCCAGAGCGACTTCAGACAGCAGTGTTGGCAGCTGCTATAATACCTCCGCAGTCCCCTTGTTCTCAGGATTCTCCAGGCTCTCGGGGCATCTCCAGGTTCTGGGAACATGGGCCAGATTCCAGGCCATCAGAAGACCCAGTATAGATCTGGAAAGTCAAGATTTCTTCTTCTGTAACTTTAAACAGTTAACAGTCGTAAAAAAAAAAAAAAAATTGAAAAGCAAGTTTGAAGTTTTAATGAATAAAGTGTGAAAATAAGAATATTTGGTAAGAGTTGTCAATTGGAGCAACCTAACAAGATTTTGCCCAATTTGTCATTAAGGGTAAGACAATGCTTTTTCTTACACTATAATCAGGGGAGAGAACAATTAAGTTCAATTATGAAACAAGATAAGAGTTTATATGCCCATGAGGTAACAGAAATTTTCAGATACAAAAATGGATGAAAGCCAAAATTAACAAAGTTAGGATCTGAAAACCCCCTAACATGGGCACAGACAATGCAGTTTTCCACTGAGATTCAGTTTCCTCTTACAGCAAACAAACTGCAGATGCATGCACCACTTTGTGCATTTGGCTTGGCATTGGATACTGAAGAACTGAACCTGAGCAGGCAGGTCTGGGCAAGTATCTTGCCATTTCCCCAGCCCAAGCAAAAACATTCTTAATCTCAAAATAAGTCTGATCTAATTAGATGTGGCCTGATTATTTACACAGGCATAGCAAGAACGCTAAATTACTGCACAAGCCATCTTATTTGTTTTGTGAAATTATTTATGAGGAATTTCAGACTGGATTTTAAAAGCTTCCATAGGAAATCTAGGAAGAGAAGGCAAGAATTAACTATGAATAATTGAGCTAATTACTCTCTTCTTAGTTCTCAAAAAGCCTAAGAGTTACTGGCCTTCCAGGGAGTCCCTGTTCTTACCCACCTCTCAAGTTAGAAGTCTTAGAAACAGATGCAAGGTCAGTTTCCTGAGAAAGTTTTTTTTTTGTTTTTTTTTTTTTTTTAATATCTATTTACTTGAAAACAGAGAGAAAGAGAAGAGAGACAGAGGGAATGGGCGCACTAGAGACCCCAGCCACTGTAAACAAACTTCTGATGCATGTGGACTTTGCGCATCTGGTTTTATGTGGGTACTGGGGAAACCAATTGTTTGTTAGGTTTTTCAGGGAAGTGCCTTAACCTCTGAGCCATCTCTCCAGACTTTCTGAGAAAGTTGTGTAAGTACTGTCTCCATAAATTCAACCTTAATTCTCTAAACTGTCCAATTGCATCTCATTAAAAGAGCATCATCCTCAAATATGATATTCCAAGCAAGACTTTGGTTGTATAATCAATGTTTCTAATTCTGTTCTTTTAACAAGGACATGCAAATAACCGTATTACATAATGAGAATGTATGCATGCAACCACATTGCCATGAAAATAAGGACATTTAAGAGTTTCAAAATTCTGAAAAAAAATAGTCAAGCAAAGAAAAAATATTTCATTTCAAAATGTATCATTTCAATTGGAAATGTTATGTGTACAAAATTATTTTAAGTGATGAGTCATCTTTCTGGGAAAACAAAAACAAAAATAATTCAATGGCTGGAGCTTCCTTGCAAAGCCGATAGCCTGGGTTTCATTTCCCAGTACCCACATAAAGCCAAATGCACAAAGGGGCACATGCATCTGGAGTTCGTCTGCAGTGGTGAGAGGCCCCAGAACATTCATGTTCTTTCTCCCTCCTCCCCACTCTTCTTCTTTCTCTCTCTGCAAGTAAATAAATTTAAAAAAATCTTTTTAAATGATTCCCTTCAGGGAAAGCAAAAATATCAGGAAGTCTGGCTAGAGAGATGGCTTAGCAGTTAAGGCACGTGCCAGCAAAGCCAAAGGTCCCAAGTTCAATTCCCCAGTACCCATGTAAAGCCAGATGCACAAGATGATGCATGTATCTGGAGTTCATTTACAGTGGCTAGTTTCCTTGATGTGCCCATTTTCTACCTGCTTGTTTCTCTCATGATCTCTCCCCTTCTCTTAAATAAATAAATAAATAATTTTAAAACTATATAAAAAATCATGAGAAGGAGTCAGGAGAAGGTTTGAACCCATGAATAAGAGAGGATTTTGGGTTTGTGAGAATGTATAAATTACTATATATTAAAAGTGACAACAATTTTTTTTTTGAGTTTATACGTGGTACGGACGCATGTACCACAGCACAAGTGTGGAGATCTGAGGATTAGCTCGGGCTTTGGTACCCGCCTTTTACTTCATTTGAGAGAAAGACTCCTGGATGTTTTGCCACTGAAAACTCCTGACTAGCTGGCTCCCAAGCTTTAGTATTCTTCTGATTCTGCCTCCCATTGCCACAGGCCACTGGGATCACTACTCGCTTCTAACTTTAGTTGGGATCTGGGGATCTGAGCCCCAGTAGTTAGCCGAGGAGACATCTCCCCAGTGCCCAGTAAAATCTTTTAAAATAAGGAGTTAAAATGATTGTAAAAAAGCTCGAGTCCTGACATAAATGAATGATATTTTCACCAAAAACAAAACAAGCTCAGAAATAGACGCTATTATCCATAAATGTAATTTACGGTGGACACAGACCTTTGCTTTCCAGACAGATTGCACTGATGACAAAATGAACTTTCATGATTTCATACTAACTGAAAAAAATATGAGAAAATGACACTAAAGGCTAAAGAAAATCACATTCTAGTTTTGCATTGGTATAATATTAGATTTCAATCCCTTCTTGAAATAATCTGTGCATAAATCTATCAACCATGGGCTAGATGCAGTCTTATCAACTAAAATTCCCTTGCTGATATTCACATCCATTTCTTATATCCATGTAAGTTTTGTATTACAATTTGACTATTTTCATTCTAGAACAAGTCATTTTACTTTATGACAGAAATCACTCTCTTTTAACAAAAGCTCATCTGGGAAATTTTGCATACAGCCTTGTAGTTCTCAACCACTATTGCTATAATTGCATCTCATTCATATAGACTGGGTACCTATTCTTACCATAGTACCTATAACTGCATAGAGGAATAAAACGGCAAAAGCAGGTGAGTAACTGTAGACTAGCTGTCACATATATAAGCATTTTGCAGCAGGCTGGAAAAGTTTATGGATACATAACTCACTCATTCCTTACACAACAGTATCTCAAAGTGGAAAAACTGAACAAGTTACAATACAGGTGTATGTAATAAATATAGTTTTTGGTAGCATATAAGAAATGAAAGGCATAATATGGATATGCTTACATTATACCTAGTAAATATTTTAATATTGTGTCATCCTCAGAATCATTTTATTTACAACAAATATACATTAATTTATTCAACATGAGTAGATTCTGTCTCAATGCATTCCTGAGAAACATGAGTTGATTCTCCCTCACTTACTTCAGAGGAGCATGAATATCTCCTCTCTTACTTCACTTCTGAAAGTCTGACCGTGCCAACACGTTGATCTTTGGTGTCCAGTTTCCAGAATTGTGAAACACTATACCACCGTTGTATTTGTACCATATTTTCCTGTTCCTCGGTTGCTGGACATCTAAGCTGATTGTAATTCTTTGCTCTTGTATACAGGTGCATATATTCAATGGAATTCTCTTCAGTGGTTTAGAAACTTGAAGTTATGAAATTTGTACAAAAACTGATGCACCTGGAAAGAAACAGTTGAAGTAAAGTAACCTAAAGTCAGAAAGACCAAAACTGTATATTCTCTCTGATATGAAGGTCTTAGCTTGTAATCTTTATAAATATGGATAGACAGTGGAAGCAAATGTGGACAAATCCTATGAAGGCAGAACTGAAACGAAGCGTGAACATGAAGATATCACTGGAAAGAAGGACACAATAATACATGTGACATGTTAACAGAAGGGTCGAAGGTCCTGAGCAGATGGAACTTGGGGAGAGATTAGAGGGATTATAGATAACAAAGGGGGATCAGCAAACACATAATGTATTTGAAAATGTCAGAATGAATGAGACCTTAATCTCAGTATGCCAACTAAAATAAGTAAAATAAGTTTCAACCTTGGAAAAGTAAAAAGTATATGCATAAATATTTTGCAAAAAAATATTAATAAACCTCCACAATTCGAACCACTCAATGTGTGGCATTTCCTGCATTAGATTTAGCCAACTCATGCTTGGATGCCACTTGTTCCTGGGGGACTAAATGGGAAGCATGTATCTATGAAGAATCATACTGAACACAGGTTCACTGTGGTGAGTGAAGTGGGCAATTGTGCATCAGAAACATATGTGGAAAGGGTGTGCAAACTTTAGTGTGATTCATAGAATTGTGGCAAGTGACGTGTGTTAATTGCAGAGAAAAATGTCTTTGAGGGAGGGGAGGGCATCAAAGGGCTGGGAAACACAAATCTAGGCCCAAACGGCAATGGTACCATAATTTTCTACTTACTAAAAGACAGACCAAATGGCTGATCCTTCACCAGGCCCTTACAGGGAACACCTGAACCACAAGACACTGGAGAGGGTAAGATTAAGACTAACCTTAATCTCCTACATCTTCCCTCCCTCACTTCCCCTCTCCCTGTCTCTCTCTCTCTTATCTCTAACTCTCGTATATTAGTTATCTTTTTCCTCATTTTCTTAGTGGGCACTGACCTGTAACTCCCAGAACCAGTATGGGGCTATCATCCACAATGAGCTTTTGATCAGAGAGACCTACAAGGTTTCCTAAAAGACAGACAGATTTCTGTCTGAGTACTTGATGACCCACCAAAGGTTAGTGGTAAGACCCTACTGCTGAAGATACCTTATGTGATTGACATGCAAATTAGAATGGCATGGCTGGAAGTTGGAAGAGAGTCAGTCCCCAGACAGTCAGCGCGTCTAGTGCCAGAAGGTGCTACATGGGCGACTGGGGGAAATTGACCAATATCTATCGAAGCAACGCATGGTCTAACCTACTTAGCAGCAAATAACTTGTTGTGATGCCCACACAAGTGCAGTGGTGGCACACAGCCATGGTGGGGAACCAACTGCTGTCAATTTGGCTAACTGACCCCCTCACTGGTATGGGACCCATAGCTGGAGCTGGGAAACAAGTCAGAACCAGATCCAAACATAATCCCACTCTCCAATATCAAGCTACCATCAACTGTGGGCTACAAGAGGGCCTACACCTATTAAATTCTCTATAAAAACAAAAGGTTATCTCATTTGTCCTGATGCTAACTTACTCTCCGTTGGAGAATCTGCTTCTCTTTTTCAGATAGATGTAGATCCTAAGGAGAGAGCCACCCCATCATACCGCAAAAGGGCCCCGGCTGAAACTAAGAAAAATTGGAGAAACAAGCAAGGGGGCTGTTTTCCTGATGAACCGGATACCAGCACAAGGGGGAAGGAGATCAGCACAGAGAAAAATCAACTCCTACCAAATCAGAGAGCCAGAGCCTCAGAGGGCCTCAACACCTCATCACTGAAGCAGACCAAAAATGAACCCAACATGGCTCAGGGAAATTTTGCGGAAGAGGGGGTGGAAAGAATGTCAGAGCCACATGTTGGGTCATGATATGCAGAGACATTTAGCTTAGCCATAACTGTGGGCTAACTCCACAATGCATGACCCGTATACCTCAACAAGGAGGGGCCAAGGGGAGGGGGTAGGTCACGGATGAGCCTAATAATGGTACCAAACTGACTGTGTTTGCTGAATACAAAACTAACTAATAAAGGAAAAAAAATATATTTAAAAAAATGTATTTGATTTCAGGTAGACATATAGTTCAGAAAAGGATAAAATATGTGTCTTCCTGGAGGGAGATAAATGACAGAGGAAAGTACACCATCTCACAAACAACTTTGAACTTCCAAGCTGAAAAGGTTCCATCAGATTTGGGGAACATGGACGCATATGTGTCTTGGAGTGTACAATGCAAATACATACATAGACACAATTGTGCACAGCATGTTATTACACACACAAACACACACACACACACACACACACACACACACACACACACACACACACACATACATAAAAGCTGAGTGTTGATAGCCTGAGCAAGATGCACTGTCAGCCGTGTACATCTTGAGATTATTCAGAACTGCATATATTCCCTGACTCACATTCTGCCTTAGGGGCTGGATTTCCTGATCTTTTCTGGGTCAAGTATTGTTGAGGTACACAGTGAGTCAGCACATGTGCAGCGTCTCTTCCAGTGGAGAGTAGAGCACCCTGGCAGACACAAAGCTATGGGCTGCGATATCACTTGTGATTCATCCTATGAAATGAAAATAATGAGGTGAAGGAAAGACCTGGAGGACAGTGTGATTTTAGGAAAGATGGCCGGGTTAGTTTTTCAGGAGAGGATTTTTGAGGAAAGAAAGACATGCAGAAAGGACAGAAAGTTCCACGGGTTTTCCTACAGACAGGAAAGAATCCTGCTGAATTTATGTCACATACCTTCAGACGGGCATTGCTGGGGGTTTAGGGAACATGGGGAGTAGTGTACAAAAAAGATGGAGGAGAAGTATTTTCTTTCTTTGGGACTGTCTTTTAAATCTCACCTGAGCAAAGCTGCAGATAAAATTCCTATCATTTATTTCAAAATTATGAATAAGTCAGAAAAATGTTCTAGTCAGTGTCCATGGTGGGGAGATGACTGTCTCCTATTTCCACCTGCTAAGTCATTGGGTAAAACTCACCTGAGGGAGGCCACTACATAATATAAACTTTATTATTATTATTTTCTTTTGAGAGAGGGAGAAAAAGGCAGAGAGAGGGGGAGGGAGGGGAGAGAATCAGCATGCTAGGGCCTTTCAGCCACTGTGAACGAACTCCAGATGTGTGTACCCCCTTGTGTGCATGTGCGACATTGCACACTTGCATCGCTGTGTCTGCATATGTGGGACAAGGAGATTCGAATGTGCGTTCTTGGGCTTTTGCAGGCCAGTGCCTTAAGTCCTGAGCCATCTCTCCAGCCTGCAATAGAAATTTTTTGTTTGTTTGTTTGTTTTTGCTTTTTTTTTTTTTTTTTTTTGAGGTAGGGTCTCACTCTGGTCCAGGCTGACCTGGAATTAACTATGTAGTCTCAGGGTGGCCTCGAACTCACGGGCAATCCTCCTACCTCTGCCTCTGGAGTGCTGGGATTAAAGGCGTGTGCCACCACGCCCGGCTTTGCAATAGAAACTTTTAATGGCAATGAACACTTGCCCAAAGCAGGGTAATGAAAATGGAAATGACGCTGGAATGACACTGGCTGATGTCCTGCATGAGTATACCATGCTGAGCCAGCATAAAAGAGCAGGGTCAGCCATTGTCAGGGTGCGGTTGACACAGGCAGGAGGGAACAGTTTTTTGTGTCACCTAGTGTGGGTTCCTGGGTTCTTGCTCCTGGCAGGCCACGGTCCCACGGAAGGCGCCCAGGCAACCGGGGTGGGTGAGCGTGTGACAAGAGAAAGAATCACTGGGAGAGATAGCTGAACAGCTCTCTCGGTTTATTGTCAGGGAAATGGGTTTATAAGCGTCTGAGGGTGGGGGGGAGGTTCCTAAGGGGATTAGACGTACAAGGGTCCTATGGAAACATTCATTCCAGCATGTAGGCAACAGGGGGGGAGGGTGTCAGGTGATCTAGGGTTTCAGGGGGATGGGCTGTGTGAAGGTACTGGCTGATAAGGAGTTTCCTAGGCAACTGGCCAAAGGTTATAGGGGTATGGGCACAGCCTAAGTTCAGGTGTGCTGGGCTTGGAGAGGGAGTGACCTCCTCCTGTAGCCCGGGGATCCCCAGCCAGGCCTGGAAGCTCGGGCCCCTCTCCTGAAGGCTCCAGCCTGTACCTGGCAGTGCCCGACAAGCTAGTGGCTCTTTCTGGGGCTGAGAAAATGGCCAAAAGTCAGCACTGGCCATCTTCTCTTCAAAGGGGATTTAAGTGAATGGTGGTTGGTCCCCTTCCAAATCACAGAGAGATAGAAGGAATAATAGGGATTATACCTGTTCATAACCCATTGACAACTCTCCTATGAAGCTGATATGTAACATGCTACGGAAAACTACAATTTCTTATTTCCCATAATTTGAGGTAGGAATTACAAGAAGACTTTTTGATTCAGTTTACCATAGTGGCCCTAACAAGCTACGAGAGTTTTGATGGCTTCAAAGACAGTCATATCCTCTGGGAACCCTACAAGCTATAAGCCTAAGGTCAAGTTGTGAGCAACTATCCTGAGATGATGTGTTATTTTCTTCCTATCTTCCCTGGCCTTTATTTCAGTACTCATCTGAGTTTTCAGTTCCACTCCTCTTAAAGGCATAGTCATATTAGATTAGGAATGACCCACAGAAACTTGTTCTGTATGATGACCTCTTTAAGGACCCTACTTAAAATCCAGTCACAATTGTAGGAGGGCACAACTCAGTACCTAACATTTCAATCCTTTTTTATATTTGTATTTATTTATTTGAAAGAGAATGATTGTAGGGTCTTCCAATGTCTCTTGCCATTGCAAACAAACTACAGATACATGAACCGTGGTGTGCGGTTATTGAACCCAGGTTTTTAGGCTTTACAAGCAATTACCTTTAACCACTGAACTGTCTCCCCTGCTCTCTGACTTTTTATACTTATGAAAATTCATCTCTAGTTTTACAGTATTTTTTTTAAATAAACAAAGCTAGTTATATTGGATTGCTAGACCTTTGCTCATATTAAAGTCCTACTCTCTTTTCTTTCTGTTGCATTTGATTAGCCCTGCACCTGTGCACCAAGCATGGGTAAACAAAAATCTCACAATCCCTTCCCCATAGTGCGATGAAGCCTTCTTGATTCATGGACATGGTCACATGAATATCCTATCAGTTCAAAAGAGATGAAGGCTTGTCAGAATCTGCTTCATACTCAACGAGTCGATTCTTGAAAGCATCTGTTCAGAATTAGAATAAATGTGAGGCGCACATAGCCCAGCATCTACGAGAGTGGGTGTGTGCAAGACTAAACTGCAGCGAGGTATCTGGTGGGTGTCCACAGCTGGCAAGTGAGCACATGAGGGATTCACTAGTATTCTGTAATGCATGAGCCTCAAGGAAGGAAAGAGGAGAGGGAGGAAAGAGGGAGAGGAGAAAGAAGGAGACAGAACAGAGGGGGAGAGAAAGAAAGTGCTTGTTCTTCCTGACATTCCTCTCCCCGGGAGAGACTTCAGAGGTTAAAATGGAGATTTATAGTGTGTTTCAAAAACTATAAGGGAAAAGAAAGTGTTCTTAAGAGGGATTTCTTTCTCCAGGATTTATTTACAAGCAGCTGCAGGCATGAAAAATGTCGTGGGAACATTTATTATGAATTCACCAAGAATAATTCTAAGATTTTTTTTTACAGTCACATAAGCCTCGGAGATAAGAAAAATTACAGATGTAAGGATGTCTCATTTTTGGTGAAAATAGTAAGACGTAAGAGGTTAGCAGCCTGTTGAGAGAGTTCAGGGTGTGTGCCTGCACTAAACACAATTCTCTGTGGAAATGAATCAGCTGCCAGAAAGGTATTGATTCGACTTCTGCTAGACATGATTAGAAATGAAGCTTGTAATATGTTTAATGCTCCCAATGAAGTGACAGCATGATTAGGGGAACAGAAAGCTGATTAGGGGAGAGGCTAAGAAAGACAGAAGTCCAAAACAGAATTGAAAAGGGAGAGAGGACACTAAATACCCTACTCAGCCTTTTAAGTTTAGAATGAAAAAGGAAAAAAAAAAAAAAAAGATTTCTGTAGTGCTTGTCAATGCTGTCTTGACTAACATTTCATTTTAGTGACATACTTAAGTGGAATGTTACAGAACAAGGAATTATAAGCCAGGCATGTCAGGAAGGAAGCTGAGAAATGTGTATTTTAGGAGGTAAGCTAGAAGCAATGAGAAAGGCTTTAGGGTTTTCTTGTTTTAATAAAAAAGTGTAGCAAAAAAAAAAAAAAAGGATCCTATAGGAGAGAAGGGCCGGCTCCCGTCCTTTGTCATTAGAAAAGATGCCCATCATCTGAATGAGAGCCAAGTGAGGTGTGTTTCCTTATAAGGAACATCTGCTCCTGCGACTGAGAATTTAGGCCATTGCTGGCTTGTGATTTTCCAAGAGTCCTAAGAACCAGCCACAAACTGGGTGGCACACATGTGTGCCCTCACATACACTTCATCCCCTCCGCTTTTCCCTCTCTCCCTTCCCTTAGTTCTCATGCCCTACTATGAACTCATGAAGCCTTCCTTCCCTCCATGCCTGGTCTGGATACCCAGCAGGACCTGGGCGCAGACAGACTTGAACACACCCACTCTGATATATGCTGATTCTGTGGACTTCATATTCTCTCATATGTCTCATATGGTAGAAATCGGAATCCAAGGTATCCACATGGTTGGCTCCTTCCGAGGATGGTGGGAAGCATCTTCCTGCGGCCTTTCTCTGAGATGTATAAACAGGTACCTTCGTGAACCCATGGTCTTCTCCCTGAATGCAAGCCTGTGTCCAGACTGCTTCATAATACTGCCGTATTGGAGCCCATCAATTTACCTGCTTATCTCTGTAAAGACTTGTTTGTCATGTGACTTTCCTGGGGAGATACAAACACGCGTCAGTTCACCCGAAATATGACACTGGCGACAGAGCAAACTGACCTCACCCAGGACTCGCTTACTGAACCAGTGAGGTTTGTGTGGTTACTTACGGCAATATGGGTTTCTCCTCAAAGACACCCATCTTTGATGTTGGCTCGAAAGCTGTGTCCCCTGGAGCTCTGTGCATAACTGTTGGTGGCCCACCAGCTGCTGTTCTCCCCAGCAATTGCTGCTGCTGCCATAATGCTGGGTAGCAGCTTTGTAAAGCCTTGAATCACATAGCACTGAGTTGCTTCCGGAGTCTTACAGGTTTGTTTTACTTCCTGAGCCTCTTTCCTCCCTCCAGCAAGGAATGTTCCAATTTGGAGAAAAGAGTTACACAGCAAGGCTATTTCTCAGTGGAGTCATATTCTGAGATACTCAAGATCAAGACTGCTAGCCATGAATCTAGGGTTTGAGAAGGATAACACAATCCCAGGGAAATGGTTCCTCCTGCAGAGAGCTGTGTAACCAGAAAAAAAAAAAAAAAAAAAAAAAAAAAAAGAAGTTCAGGCAAGCAAGCCTGAGATTTTATTCCCTAGCAAAAAGCCAGGATCCTGTGCCTCTTTCTCTACAGGGTCGATGGGAACTCAGCCTCCAGGACTGACTCGCTGCGAAAGCGTCATAGTGATCAGAGGGGGCGAGGAACAACTAAATGAACGAACAATGAACGAGGGAGGGTTTAGGGACCTCTTGCCAGGCTCCGAAATGGAAGCTTTGCCCTCAAGGATGGCTCGGTGGCAAGGCCAGCTGACCATCCTGGTCACAAGATTTGTTTTACCCTTTCAGTTCCAAAGATTATTAACTCTGGAGGGGTTTCCCATGAGCTGGTCTCTTTTAAGGGCCAAGTTTAATTATTTATTTATTTTTATTTTTTTGGTTTTTCGAGGTAGGGTCTCACTCTAGCCCAGGCTAACCTGGAATTCACTATGTAGTCTCAGGGTGGCCTTGAACTCACGATGATCCTCCTACCTCTGCCTCCCGAGTGATGGGATTAAAGGCGTGCGCCACCACGCCGGGCTCCAAGTTTATTCTTAACCCTCAGGCAGAAAACAACAATATGACTCATTTTCATATCTCTTTTATTACTTCAGTATGAGTCAGGAGGAATAAAATTTAACCCAACTCAGGGAGAACTAATGTGGGCCTTAAAGAATATGGAACCCACTAATTCCTTCCTGCCCGTTTTTAATTGCCTTTATGGTAGCTTTCGCAAAGTATCCAGCATTCAGGCCCATTGTTGCTGTGTCCTTGAAGTCTTGAGCAAGGCTTTCCTTTGTCTGCCTGGGCTGGTGTCTTCTCTGGCCCACCCAACAGTGGTTTATTGTGGCTTACATCATGGGCAACTTATACCCACTTCAATAGAGACTAAACACAGTGCAGCTATTCTCTTCCAGTATCTATAAGGGATTATTGATGTCCACTCAGACTTGAGCCCCAAGGACCTGAACTACTAGCTCACTCCATTTTTCTCAGAATCTTTACTCTTAGAACATGCCTTAGATGCTCATGCATGCCCAGATATGTCTATATCTTGAGCATGTGCAGTTAAATTGACAGGTGCCTGAAGAAAAATCATACAGATTAATATGTACGTAATATTGTTGTGAGTGTTGAGAATGATGAAGCTTTTTCTTGGTTCTGGGTGGACTTTGCTTGGATATTATTGGCCTGAACACTCAATGATAGTTAAAATACTCTTTAAAAAATATTTTTTTTTTTTTGGTTATTTGAAAGAGAGTGAAACAGGCAGGTAACTATGGGCCTCTAGCTACTGCATACGAATGCCAGCCACATGAACCACTTTGTGCATATGGCTTTATGTCAGTACTAGGGTATCAAATCCAAGCCATCAAGCTTTGCAAGCGAGCACCCTTAGCTGCTGAGCCATCTTCCCAGGAACTCATTAAAACTCTCCAAGCCAGTGCCTGATGCGTTCTTCGTCTTCCAGGCCTGTAGAACAGCACACAAGTGCAGAAGGAGGGCTTGCAAAGAAAGGTGGACAGAAGACGATGCTCTCTGCAGGGAGGCCACTGACAATAAGCTTGCCCACCAGCACCAGGCATTGGTGGTGCCTTTTACATATGTGAGCGATGACTCATTTGGAAATTAGGCATTGGGCAGGATCTTGATAGGTTTACATAAATACATATGATGGTCTCTACTTGATGAAGAGGTAAGGTGTGATTGTAGAAACTCAAAGGGGAATCTCACGACAATTCTAAGGACATCAGGAAGTGTGCACCCTACCAAAATTCTCAGGAAATAGGGAGAACAATGGGTGAAGACAGGTGGTCAGCCAGGATCCTGATGGGTCATCAGCCATCACCAGGGATGAATACGAGTTCTCTTGGAGTTTTAGCTCCTTGCCTGAAACTGCCATTTTGTTGGATGAAGGGGAAGGACCATGTTTATCTCTCCTTGGTATCCTGTGATCCTGACTAAACTGCCTTCAACCTTAGCTACCTGGATGCTAATCTCTATCACTAGTGATTCTAATATATAAAAAAAGAATAGTATAAATTGGAAAATCCCTAACTCCTGCAAGAAAGGTCTTGTTATAATCACATGCAATGTGAATCATGAGAAGCCCCAAATATTACTTACTAGTGTTTTTCAAGGATCCGTGGGAAACATTCACTACATTCCTATATTTGACTTTTCTTTCTTGTCACAAGCATGTAGCTATAAAAATAACATTATTTGTGTAAAGGAAAACCTGCCTTTGACAAATGTTAAAAATGTGTTAAGTTCTGGAGAGATTGCTCAGTGGTTAAACAAACTTTCATGCAACACCTCATGGCCTGGGTTTGATTCCTCAGTACCCCTATAAAGCCAGATGCACAAAGTGCTACAAGTGTTTCTAGAGACTCTAGCTCATTTGTAGTGGCAGGAGGTCCTGGCGTGCTCTCTCGTGCTCTCTCTCGGTCTCTCTCCTCTCTGTGTGTGCTTTTTTCTCTCCATGTGTATGCTTCTTTTTCTCTCTCTCTCAAATAAATTATTTAAAAATTGTTAAATGTATTTTGATTGAAATCACGTGCTATTTCTTTAAAGAAGTGAAAAATAAAAAAAATTAAGTTTTGTACAAGCCACCTGGGCTGTTTATAAACGTTTTTGTGGCTGCTAATAGATACTCAGTCATCAACTTCTGCATTTTGTTTGAAGCAAACCATTGCCCATCTCTACCAAGGAGTGGAAGAGAGAAAGAAGAGTGCTGAGAGCTTTGCATTAAACCGAGAGCACCTGCATTTCCACGCCGTGCCCAAATGTCACTTTCTGCCACAAGAAAAGATGCACCTGTGACAAGTGCGTAAGACAATCATATTTTGCTTGACTGTGAATTAATTTCAATTATACACTTCTTTTGAGAGAGAAAGAAGGAAGAGGTGTTAATTCATTGTGAAAGGCAGGGTCAAGTATTTAGTTATGACAAGATCTAATTAGATGCAAAACCAGGTGACATTTCTCTGAAATTTTTTCTCTAATATGCCAAATTCCTTTCTTCTATGGCAGACTGAGGTCTAAGGGAATACCATTTTAGCCTTGTATTATAATTAAGTGCACACTATTCTTCTTGGTTCAGTCAGACTGGAGAAAAATCTCTAAGAACAGAAAATGGTTAATTAGCTTGGTGTCTACTAAAATGTGTAGTATTCTACCATATAAAACTAGCTTGTCAAGGCTGGATAGATGACTTGGTAGTTCAGGTGCTTGCCTGTGAAGTCTAAGGACCCAGGTTTAATTCCCCCAGGAACCACATAAGCCAGATGTATATGGTTGTTCATGCGTCTGCAGTTCATTTGCAATAGCTGGAGGCCCTGGAGTGCCTGTTCTCTATTCTCACTCTCTCTCTCTAACAAATAAAGTAAAATAAAATAAAGATTTTTTATTAAAAAGACTAGCTTTTCAGACCAGTATGTAGGAATATAGACAAGTGGCTAGATAAATAGAAAGTTAGATAGATGACAGACAAATAGAAAAACATAGATGACAGGTAAATAGATTGTGATTCATGCCTCCTCTTTAGAGATAATCCCTTTTCTTCTGGGGTGTATCTATTCATTGAATCTCTGGAACTAATTTTGCTTTCTCTTCTTCCCTCCCTATACCTTCCTGAGTCCTACATCCCCAATAATGGAATCTATCCCAAATCTCATCTTCTAGATCCTCAGCTGTCTCAAATGGTGTTGATCATTTTCATCCAAATACAGTGATTACTTTTTCTAAATGGTTTATTCACATATTATTGCAGTTACCTTTTTGTTGCTGGGACAAAACACCTGACCAGAAGTAGCTTATGTGGGGTGGAGGCTGGAGAGATGGCTTAGTGGTTAAGGTACTTGCCAACAAAGTCAAAGGACCCAGGTTTGATTCCCCAGGACCCACACAAATCCAGATGCACAAGTTAGTACATGTGTCTGAAGTTCATTTGCAGTGGCTAGAGGCCCTGGCCATACCCATTCTCTTTCTCTCACTCCCTTTCTCTCCCTCTCCTTCTCTCAAGTCAATCAATCAATAAATAATTTTTTTGAAAAAGAAGTAGCTAATGGGAGGAAAGGGTTTATTTCATGCTGACAGTTTTAAGGGGAAGCTTCATCATGGCAGGAAACATGGAGTGCAGTCAGGGTCTTGTTCACATTTAGGTGGAAGTAGTTTAAGTACCTGGCTTAGAGCTGGGCTTGAAACCCTCAGAGATCAACCCCAGGGATGCACATCCTGCAGAAAGGCTTTGCCTCCAAGATTGCCTCCAGCTGAGAACCAAGTATTAAAAGCACATGAGGACATCACGGGCATCTCATTCAAACCACCCCCGTGCCTTATGCAGCCGCCTGTATATTGAATCCACATCCCCTGTCTTCCTCCTCCCCTGGAACTGTGTGCTGCTCAGACCTATTTTAACATTGTGACCAAACCCCTAAGCAAAACCAGGGGAATAATTGGGCATTTGGGCTGAGGGTTTTAGAAGTATCAATCCATGGTGACAGGGAGAGTGTGGTGAAGTAGAGTAATTCACATCCTGTCAAACAAGAAGGCGTGATTTAGAAAGAGATCATGACAAGACATCCAATGATTTAGTGTTTCCAACTAGGTTCTTTTCCTACCTCTTACTATATCCCAATAATGCCATTTCATAATGAACTCATCAAGGGACTGTCAAGGAGCTAGTTTATTCATTAGGTCATATATATACATAATGTATACATAGAATATATATATAGTCACTGTGGAAATGCTCTCACAGACACTCCTAGAGGTATTCTTTATTAATCTCCTGGGCATGTCTCAATGCAGTCAAGTTGAAGATGAAGATTAGAAGATTAGCCATAACTCTGAGCATCTGAATTAATTCTGATCTCATTATACATCGTTTCTCATCTGCATTTTTGAGAAACTTGCCCGATATACCCATGGCAAGTATGCAATTTCCCTCTTCCTTATTTTAGTAATTTGGTAGATAAGATTTATAATCACAAGTTATTATTAATATAGCACTAAATAAAATGTAAGTTTTCATCAAGGAAATTCAATTAAGTTCACCTGCTGTATTCCAATGGGATGCATGGGTTTCTACACAGTGCTGGGGGCAAGGCCTCTGGGGCTTGTGTAATGAAATGTTAGCTCTCTCCTCAGGCAGTCCCTTGACAGGGACCAGCCATGGCTAAGTCTCTCTGAAGTCACGCCATCCAACACACTTCTCTCATCCTCAGACTTCCCCTACCCCAAGAGGACGGCGGGGGGGGGGGGGTGGTATGATTCTCAACTCTCTGCCTCTACCTCAGACTTGCTTGCGTATCGCCTGCTTTCCTTATAACCTCACAGGATGTGTTCTGTTCCTATCTGATTGAAAGACAAAACACTCACTCCTGCTTTTTGACATTTTTTTTTTCCTTACATGGCTTCAGAGGCCTTATTTATCAATTATTCCTTTTTTCTTTCAATAACTTTATCTCTTCTTTTCCCAAATGTCTCTCTCTCAATGCATTATAAAAAATGTTGACATCCCCAGTTCATCAACAAAATGTTTCTTGTCATATAAGAGTATCTTATCTGATTAACAAACAAATATTATGTCTTTACAAAAAAACACCATACATGACCTTATATAAAGAAGAATAAAACAATCAAGTCCAAAATAAAACAATAGAGTTTAATAAGGTCATATCCATTATATACACATGCATTTTAAGTTGGAAGTTTTCTTGACATTGTCCATTACAAGGTTTGTCACAGCCACATTTTTCATTTCTACCCATGATGCTTACTGACTGCTGATGACTTTTACAATGTTTTGTATCCATTTAATCTATTTACATTTATTTTTATTTATTTATTTGAGAAACGGAGAGATAGAGAGTTAATGGGCATGCCAAGGTCCTCCAGTTGCAGCAAGTGAACTCCAGACACATGCACCACCTTGTGCATCTGTCTAAGGTGTGTCCTGAGGAATTGAACATGGGACCTTTGGCTTTGCAAGAATGTGCCTTAACTGTTAAGCCATCTCTCCAGCCCTGATCCATTTAATTTAAAGAAAGATCACTTCTGATTTTATGTACTAACAGAAATGTTAGGGATGAAATGCAAAAATAATACACTTCATAAAAGTTGAAGATTAATAATGGCATCTACTCTGACAATGTCATCAAGGCAAGTTCTCAGATAATTTTGAGTTTAAAAATGAAGTATTGTCAAGCAAACATTAGATTAATATGGATTCTTTTCAGTTGATTGGAAATTTCTCTTTGTATCTTTTGTGTTTTCTACTGGGAAATCATTCTTCACTTTGAGTTAATTTAAAGTTCATTTTGAAAACGAGTCTACAACTGTGCTTAGTATTTTAAAAGTTATGACCAGCTGGCAATTTCAGTCTATCAATGGTATGATGAAGATTGATTTTATTTCATTCTTCCTAAACAACCTACTGACAATCAAACACCTACCACATTGGCTCAAGGCATATTGATGATTTGATTCAGAGAACATATTGTTTCAGCTAAAGTCTGGCTAAATCTATCTGAGAGCCTTCCCATAACAGCAGCCCTTGGTCTCAGGCAGGCCCACAAAGACAGAGCAGTAGACATTGAGTGGTATCTGTGGAGAAGTCGTTTGAATTTTGCAGGATGAATGTAACAAACCTAATGGTCTGCTAGAAGACTGTGTGCATGCTTGCTTCTGCTTGAGTTACCTTATTAAATCTTCCCTGGCTTGTCCTTGAAACAGCTTAGGCAATTAGGAGTGAGCAGGTGAGGACTCAAGCACTACTCTTCCCCCAAAGGAATCAATGATTTAGCAGCACACTATAGGTTACAAGGAATAATTCTGAAAGTTTAGCTATTTCAGTGTCAGTGACATCTTAACCATAATTTGTGCATGGAAAACAAAATCCTGTAGTGAGGATTTTATGTAGGCCTATGCTAATTCAAGTAATATTTTTACAAACCCAAACAAATAGGATTGCATCCATTTAATAAAGATGAATTAAATTTAACACATTTGTTGACTCATTTGCCAGGGATTCTATTATTAGAACTTGCAAGCCACAGAGTCAATAACACATGGCTCTCAATGTGGAAGCTCCCATTTTTTCATTCAAATACTTTACAACTGAGCTATATCCAGCTGGCACCCATTTTTGTTTTCATAGTTTCCTTTTTACCTTAGCAATGTTTCCAACATGTTTAATTTATATCTATACCTCAGATTCATACCTTACTCCTATGCACCATAATTAAGAATTTATTTTCACAGTTGCCAATAGCACGCTAATTATTAATGTTCACTTTCATTCCTTACTTCACATAAAAAAGTCTGTGGTTTTGTTTGTCTATACACTAGGAGATATGGTAGAATGAATTCATTTATCTTTTGATTCTCTCATTCATATCTAGAGATGAGTTTAACCCTAGCCTCTGTGCCTGCCCTATTCTATTGGCCCCATGGCCATTTGAAGTCCCTATTATTTCTACTTTGGAGGTTCTACAGGAATTGCAAGTATATAGATCTAAGGAAAAGTCACTGGAAACATACTTCTCAATTTGCAGCTCTGAGTTTCGCTTCCTGTCATTCAACCGAGAAATGTGCATTCCATCCCTCATTTCTTCTCTCTCAGCATCAAGTGTAATTACTTTCTGTGTTCTGCAAAATTGCTTTTCTTCATTTACTTTTGAGACAAGTGGCCTAGGCTGGCCTCCAGCTACTTAGAATCCTCCTGCCTCAGCCCCCCAGGTGCTGAAGTAACAGGCATGACCTACCTCACACGGCCCTGAGAGAGGATGCTACTCTCGGATGCTCTCTTCCTGCTTTGCCCTTAGTCTTGGCTACGAAAGACGTAACTGGTGCCATTGATAATGTTGTGATGATTTCTCTCGCCCTGTCAATGAATCACCCTCCAACCAGAGTATCTTAACAAAAAGTTTTTTTTAAAAAAAAAATCTGATTAGAGAGATCACTGCTTGGCATATGAGGATCTCAGATCCTAAGATAATTCTTTTCAATAGGTTTCTGACCTGTTTCCCCAGTGTTTCTCTCAGCTCTTAGCACTTATTTTTTTAATTCAATATTCCATATATGCGTCTCTGTGTGTGATTTTGATAATATGTACCCTGCATTACCCTTTCTTATGCCCTCACTCCCCTCAGCCCCATGGTGCTACTTTGTTTCAATCTCTGTCATGAGCTCATCATATTTTCTGCTTTTCCAATACTGCATTCTAGCTTGGGGGAGCATGGAGCATCTCTTGATCTTATCTAGCACACAATGCTGTTCTTTATCTCTGCTTTCTACCACAAAAACGGTTTTGCTTCTCTCTTTGACTTAAATGTTTGTTTGTTTGTTTGTTTTGTAAGCAGCAGAGATCAGCTATTTTATTTTATTTTATTTTCCAAGATAGAGTCTCCATCTAGCCCAGACTGACCTGGAATTCAATATGTAGTCTCAGGGTGGCTTAGAACTCATGGTGATCCTCCTACCTCTGCCTCCTGAGTGCTGGGATTAAAGCTGTGTGCCACCATGCCCGGCCTGAGATGGACTCTTGATATCAACAGATACTGGACATCTGAGTTCATGTGCCTGGAACAATGACTTAACACAGAGATGTGGAGAGTAGCAGAAGTAGAGACCGTTTATTAGAAAAAAGATACTCTTTTTTAAAAGAAAAAAAGGTTTATATTTAAATATTTATTTATTTGTTTGAGAGAGAGAAAGGGTGTAGAGAATGGGCACACCAGGTCCTCTAGCCACTGCAAATGTATCCAGATGCATTTGCCACCTTGTGCATCTGGCTCAGGTGGGTAATGGGTAATGAAACCTGAGTCCTTAGGCTTCGCAGGCAAGCGGCTTAACCACTAAACCAACTCTATTTTTTTTTTTTCAGGTAGAGTCTCACTGTAGCCCTGGCTGACCTGGAATTCACTTTGTAGTCTCAGGCTGACCTCAAACTCCTAGCGATCCTCCTGCATCTGCCTCCCAAATGTGGGGATTAAAGGTGTGCATCACCATGCTCGGCTAGAAAAAGATACACTGCTAAGCAAAGAAAGTTCAGCAGTTAAAATAGCTGTGCTGTACTAAGGACTGGGCTTTTCTATTGCATGCCATGGGCTTTTGGCTCATTCACGTAGCACATACGTCAGTGTCTGGAGTACGGTACTGGTATGACAGCCGCAGACTCATCCGAGAGTCTCAGGACAGCGCTTCCTTCGGATTGCGGGTGTTATACGTACTCCTTGCAGAGACATTATCAGTTTTCCAAAGGTTCAATTGTTTTAAATTTAGCTTGTTTGAGTGTGTATGATGTGTGTGTGTGTGTGTGTGTTTGTGTGTGCGTATGTGTGCTCATATGTGTGAGTGCAGGTATGCACTACCATGGTGCTACTGCGTAGTTCAGAAGTCTAGTTCAGGTAGCAGTCCTCATCCTCTAGCTCTCTCATTGGTCACTTTGGTCACCACTGATGTCACCTGGCTTAGTGACCCACAGGCTTCCATCTGTCTCCATCTTCCTTCTTTCCCTAGGCTCAATCCTTACAGACACTAATTCTACAATATCTTACTCTACCTAATAAGGCAAGCAACTTTATCGGCTGAGCCATTTCCCCCAGCCCGGTTAAATTGTGTTGCGGAATTTAAAATTCTACTCCAACGTGTCGATTCTGAAGTCAAGCATGGTGTAAACAGGATCCATTAACAAGGAAGCTGGGATTGAGGGATTTTAAAAATATAGACAACATCAATTAGAAATAAAGTAGAAAATCTTTTCTTAACTTCATTGTCTTTCTAAGCTGCAATATTCATAGATAGTGATAATTTACTTCCGAGAGGATGTAAAAAATTCTATTTGCACATCTACATAAAGGGTCAAATAGAAATTCAAAAACATTTCAATGTGGAGGATATTTAGTAAATTTAGTATGATTCAGGAATTTCCAAAGCTCATTAAGTCTCACAGGGTTTAGGACCTCACAACACTCAGGAAGTTTACGAAACTTACAAGATCCAGAAACACCCTCCCTCAGGTTATAAAAAGAATAACAATAATAAACAACTGGAGGAGAGATTGACAAAGGAAGCTGCCTCTGCCTGACTTTGTGGCACATGACTTTAATCCCAGCACTCAGGAAGCAGAGGTAGAAATTCCAGGCCCGACTGAGACTACATAGTGAATTCCAGGTCAGTCTGGGCTAGAGTAAGACCCTACCTCCATAAACCAAGAAAGGGAGAGGGGGGTAGAGAGATGAAGGGGGGGTGCCTCAAAGTTATGGTATATTGTGCTCAGAGAAATATAACTTCCCTGAGGTCACCACGCAGGATGGGATGAGACAATGAGGTCGTCCATGTTCCTTCAAGTAATCTCTCGTTTGTGCTCTGTAAGTCGTCCCAATAAACTCACTGGTTCACCAAATAGGACTTTTGTGTAGTCATGCCTTGGACTGTCTGAGCTCTTCGCTAGAGTGAGTGGACATATGTTAATGTCACCCCAGGGGAGAAGTTTCATGCAACCATAACTAAAATAATTAACTTCTTTCTTTTAAAATTTATTTTATTGTGATAACTTTATTTTCTTTCTTAGGTGAACAAAGCCGTGGAATAATTTATATCTCAAGATATGTACTAAATTAATAGCAAATCAGAGCATTAGGAATGTTTCAGTTTATGTCTTATATTTGTTATATTATATATTTACTGTAAAATATCATGTCATGAGAAATTAATTCAATAGGATACCTCTATACATTTTTTAAATGGACATAAATGTAAAGCTTGACTATTTTTAATTTTTTTGTTTTATTTTTTTATTTAAGAGTGACAGACAGAGAGAGAAAGAGGCAGAGAAAGAGAGAGAGAGAGAGAGGGAGAGAGAGAGAATGGGCACGCCAGGGCCTCTGGCCTCTGCAAACGAACTCCAGATGCGTGAGACCCTTGTGCATTTGGCTAACTTGGGTCCTGGGGAATCGAGCCTTGAATCAGGGTCCTTAGGCTTCACAGGCAAGCACTTAACCGCTAAGCCATCTCTCCAGCCCTTGACTATTTTTAATATTAACAAAGTTATTTAACCTACATATCTTTGTTATGTTACTTGAATATGATGATAAATATGTGATTTTGATTTCCATATAAAAGTCGGTTAGTATTTTATGTACATTAACTAGATAAAGTGTGTCTACAGGTGCTTTCTAGATCTCATTTAGGCATTTAACCTCTGTTTAAGACTTTATTCCTCTGCTAATGCAGGAGAAAAAAGACAGTTGAAATAGCATTTCAACTCAAAGTCACCAGAAATAACACCCCCAAAGATCTGTTTCACTTATTGTATGTGGAGAACTCACTTAGATAGTTACTATTTATATGGTAATTGCTCCCCAACATATGTCTACCTTTTTTTTTTTTTTTTTTTTAGCTAGATTCCATTTGCACCTAATAATGCCTGGCACTAACATACGATGTGAGTACAAATGATCCTCATGAATAGTTCTGAACAAATCAATAAGAAGTTCAAGTTTGGCTTAAGCTGAATGCTTAGCAGTCCATGAATTAAAATGAGTCTGAAGAGTATTTGTAAAGAGAAGGACATTACTGTTCTTTTCTTTCACTTATTCTTTGGGAAAACGGGCCCTCAGGTGGCAGTGTAATCCCTCTACTCTCAATGCCCCTGTCCTTTCCAGCTTTTGACAGCCCCCTTGCTTCCATTTGACAAGTCACAGGAATAACAGTGTTGATGAAGAAATGCATGGCCATGTTCCCCACTTTAAGTATACAGAACTTAAATGTTCCTTCTGATCCATATATATTACATAAGAAATGAAGAAAGCAGCCATATTTATAACATGGAGGATAATGTGGAAATAGGAAGTGGGAAAATAAGAATTTAGAAGGTTAAAGTAAATCTTCTTCTCCAGGACTGGAACGAAATTCTTTTGGTCTCTGCCAGATTCCTGAGCCACTAGTAGTCTGTACCATCTTCAGCCAATTCCCATTTCTTGGCACACAGATAATCTGAAGCTAAGTTACAAATAGTAGAATCCATGAGTATTTTGTCATCATCTATAGTCCTAACTCCACTCAGGGTCGCATCCTAGACAACAGATACTATTTGTACAAAATCCAATGTTCCCAGAGAAGTTGGGGTTAATAAGTGAGTTTAAAAGGGTATCTATCTTTATTTTATTAATTGGTTAATATTTTTGAAAATAAACTATGTATTTATACACATATGCTATGAAACAGTCTGTAAAACATATGTGCAGTAATAAAAAAATCAAAGCTGTCTATTTCTAATATTTCAAGAATCCATGTTTATTTATTTAAAATTTCCAAGCCAATGCTTATTGTTTTTGAGTCACTATGAACAGGGGCAGAATATTGGAAACCGATTGACTTGTGCATTTTAGCAGGTGATTCAGATCAACTTGCCTTCAAGTTGTACCTTTCTCACTATCTCAGCTAGATGCACTTTTACAGCTCATTTAGTATTACATTTTCTTGTTCTTCTTCTTGACTGATTTCATAGTTTAATATAGCCCCATGTGTGCAGCTAAATAGCTGTTTAGCGTTTATGAGCACGAGAAGACTGCTGTCCCTTATAGAAAGACTAGTGGGTTAGATCATTCTGTGTTAGTTATGTTAATGCTGGCTGTAAAGTCCAATGTCAAATAATCAACATCATATGAAAAAGGTGCCTATAACCAGAAAAATGCACAAGACACAGATGTGCTGATTAACATATGGCTAAAGGATGAAAGGTTCTCCACCCCGAATTTCTACTAGGAACACATTTTACTATAAACTAACACTGTGTTTGTGGTACATATATAGTACAACTGCTGGGGATAATATAGTCAAGATTGCCTTTACATTTGCCCAACAAAAGAAACACAGAATGTCATAAAATTTGAAAATCATGCCAAGAAATTCAAAATAGGCTTAATAAGTTGTCATGTATAACATGAGCATTCACTGTATGAGTCAACACACTAAACAAAAAAAGTCATAGTGTCTCAAATCTTCTATTTATTTAATAAAAAGTCAAAAAGGATTACTATGCTTTATATAGAACTGGCATGATATTTCTAAAATTTACATAGAAATGCAAAAATCCAAAAATAGACAAAGCACCCTTGAAACACAGTGTGGGAGGACATTCACTGCCATATATAAAGTCAAATTCTAAAGCATATGGTCCAGACTCAAGGGTAGATGAGAGAACAGGGAATAAATAGAGAGCCTTCAAATAGTCCTGCCTATATATGGACACTCAATTTATAGTATTAGCGGCTCACCAGAGCAGTGGAGGAAAGAGCCCTTACAAATGGGGCAGAGGCAAGAGGAACTGACCAACACTTCATTCAGAAACATTAATTAATGACAGGTATAAACAAATAAATTTCATAGAATGTCTTTATTACACATGTTGAAACATTTTTATTTATTTATTTATTTTTTGAAGTAAGGCTTCACTCTAGCCCAGGCTGACCTGGAATTCACTATGGAGTCCCAGGTTGGCCTTGAACTCACGGCAATCCTTCCACCTCTGCCTCCCTAGTGCTGGGATTAAGGGCGTGTGCCACTACACCTGGCTGAGTTAAAACAATTTTAAACTACAAGCATAGTTAAGATTGTTGGCAGAATAGCATTAACTATGATACCTTTGTTTGCCAAAATTCGGCCCTAGAGAGAGAAAAATATGTGATTTGTGACAATAAAGATCACAGGGTCTATTTCAAGAGTGTATGTAGAGAACTTTATTTTCCTAAGGAAAAGACATGAGATACATGAGAAAAATATGCTAAAACAATATACAGGCAGTAGCAAATATATATAAACAAAAAGATGGATGATCAAATGAGTCAAAAGTTAATTATAAATTTGATAATGTGTGAAAATTTATTAAAAACCATGGAATACAATTTAAAAATAAAATCTACCATGCTTACCAAAAAAAAAAAATAATAATAAAGAAAGAAAGAAAAGTAAAGAAAAAGAAAAAGAAAAATTTAAACAACCAGAAGATATTGCAAGTAGGGAATTCTGGAAACTCTTTGATGGTGGATGTATGAATTCCTATACCTTTGCAGAAGATAGGAAATGCTTATCAAGTTGAAGGTGGATATGGTATGTGACTATGCAACTCTGTAAAATCTCAGAATACTAAATAAATAGAATAATAGAAGGAAAGAAATTAACTTTTTAAAACAAGAATTGATATTCACAGCAATTACAAATAGAGATAATGCAGTGGGAGAGAAGGATTGGGCTCAGCTGTGGCAAAGCACAGAAACATGGGGATTTAGAGCAAGGGAGTGTGTTTTACTGGGGCTTTACAGTAAGGAAAGTTACTATGGAGAGATAGCAACAGCAGAGCAATGATTGCTAAAGTGACCTCATAGGGTTCCTGCTGAAAACAAACCTTAGACTTGGACACCAAAAGTAATCAGATGTGAGCGCATTCCCAGGAACTTGACTTAGGAAGGCTCTCACTATGTGTCACAGAAGGGCCCTGGAAGACTAAGGCTGAAGTCTCACTGAGGAAAGGGATCGAAGAGACTTGCCTCGAGTTACTAGCAAAAACACGGTCATGTGTGTGCACAATAAGAGTTCTGCATGTGAATGTCCATGCCTGTTTTCAGAAAAATGGAGAAGTTGATTAAGTCACATGAATACACAAAACAGTGGTAGATTCACAATTCAAGATACTGTAGGACTTGTAAATGGGTGATCTCTAGTTATTCAAAACAGTAGGAGTGAATCTCAAATGCTGATACTTTATTCAGCTTTTGAGACCTTTGGAGCCCTTCTGGGGTGCTCCTCAGCATATGGGAGTAGTCAATGCATGGAACTGCGAAGCAGGTTTTACACATCTTCTTCAGAAATATGCCATAGAAGGAAATACTTGTTCTGTGACTCTAGCAGCTCAATATTTACTATGCTGAGTGATCTCATACTCAAGAAGAGTGAACATGTGCAAGCATTGTGTGAAACTTTGGGTGTAAAACGCTCAAGACGCCATTTGTAAAAATTGCCGGAAGTCAAAGTTGGTGACAGAAGGAGAGCTGTGTGTCAGAGAGACAGAGTTGTGGCTGGGTTAAGTCTAACCTTTGCAATGTTCGAAGAGAGGAACGATGATGGGTGCTTTAAGGAATAAAAATAAGTTTAGCTCCATCATGAATTTCATGTTACTTACCTGACTCATGACAGTTATATAATCAGCAGAATATCTTTCTTTTAGCTTCGACCATCATTGTGTTTTGTGGACAGAGGGTCTAAGCTTGAAAAGGTGACTTATTGCCCAAAACTGA
Source organism: Dipus sagitta (assembly GCA_036346955.1). Classification (NCBI taxonomy): domain Eukaryota; kingdom Metazoa; phylum Chordata; class Mammalia; order Rodentia; family Dipodidae; genus Dipus; species Dipus sagitta. Next base: position 47,131,730 of record CM070785.1, read on the forward strand.
AGCAGCATGATTGCCTTGAGCTGAGCGGATGGAGAGCTGGTCTCAGAAGCAAAACAACAACAATAATAAATGATGATGATGATGATGATGATGTCTGAGGAGAGAAGAATGGAAAATTCACAAATGAGTTCTTTGTTACTCTGTTAGTACATAATACAAAACACTTGGCTTGGTGATAAAGTAATCACGCAGGTAAAAATCCAAAACGGGGCTGGAGAGATGGCTCACCTGTTTAAGGCGTTTGCCTGCAGAGCCTAACCACCCCAGTTAGATTCCACACAAAGTGGTGCATGCATGTGGAGTTCATTTGTACTGGCTAGACACCCTGACATACCCATTCTCTCTGTGTGTTTCTCTTCTGTCTGTCTCTCTCTGCTTGCAAACAAATAAAATATTTTTTTTAACAATCCAAGATGGTTTAAACATTGTTGTTAGTACTGAATTAAGTAGTGGAGATTTGGATTATGTTAATTCAATTGCCACACTTTATTCACTCTTTACACTTGTTAATTAGGTCAATTTCCCTATTCTCCTATCCCCTTAACCTAGCCTAGCCCCAGGCAGCTCACCTGTGATGACAGCCCTCCTCTGTCTGCTCAGCTCTGACTCTGGCTGGGGGCTCTTACCCGGGCTGGTGGGCGGGCCTCTCTTTCCCCTCTTGGCGGTGGGTATCAACATAAAGAGAGACATAGAGTCTGTCTCTCTAAGCTGAGAGACAGTGTTCTGGGCTTTTTATACCAAATTTCTCCCCCATCACTCTCGCTGCCAATAGCCACCTTAGGGTTAGCTCAATTGCATATCAGAGCGCACCTGCTCTCTGGCCCTGGTCACTGGCTGTCATGGTGGTGTCCTCATTGCTAGGTGAGTGCCTCCATTATTTGGTTTACTATTTCTAGTGCTCATAACAAACATAAAATAGTAGAAAAGAGGATGGGACTGTAAGGTAGCTAGAAATTAGAAAGATGGGAGCACAAAAAATCATCTGGGTCAATAGAGACATGATCTTTTCCAGGGGTTTTGTTTTAGAGCGGAAAGTTTGTCCCACACTTCCTCCATTCATGCCAGGGTTTCCTGCCTGATGTCCCCATCTGTCCCATGTTGCACCTGCAACATCAATATGGTTAGAGGACACTCTGTGTATATGCACCATGTCACCCTTAATTAAAATTTAAGCATCTGCCAGTGTGATGGTGCATGCCTTTAATTCCAGCACTTGGGAGGCAGACGTCGGATGACAGCCGTGAGTTCAAGGCCAATCTGAGACTACATAGTGATTTCCAGGTCAAGCTGGGCTAGAGCAAGACCCTACATCAACACCTCCCCCCAAAATAAAAATAAGTGTCTGAAAATACCTAGTAGTAATTGTCTTGAAATTCTTTTTAAAGTATGCTTTTTTTTTTTTTTTACTAGCTCAATAAACACTTGTGAGTGCTTCATCTGGTAAGACAATACTAAGTTTTTTTTAATATTTTAAGGTTACACTCTCATTTATTAAATTCTTCCAATATATCAGATACTTGTTTGATGGGCATACTGTAAGGAGTAGAATCTCATTTTTTACAAAAGAGTGAATTTAAGCTCCAACAATCTCAATCCTTAAGCAAAGAAGACAGATCGATAGCACAACAGCGCTGACCTGTCTAATGGCTATGATTGAATGCTACTTATTATGGCTTGATTAGTAAGAATCCCCTCAAAAGCTACATGTAGGGCTGGAGAGATGGCTTTGAGGTTAAGGCACTTGCCTGTGAAGCCTATGGACCCAGGTTTGATTGCCCCAGTACCCCCATAAGCCAGATGCACATGGTGGCACATGCACCTGGAGTTCATTTGCAGTGGCTAGACACCCTGGTGTGCCCATTCTCACTCTCTTTCTATCTCTCTTTCTAATAAATAAAAATAAAATATTTTAAAAGGCACATGTACTTTTGAGTGTGGTCTCCATTATAAGAAGTTTGCAGAGATGGGACTTCCAGGAAGTGGTTATATTTTGAGATCTCTAGCATCATTATAGATTAATCACTGGATGTATTTAAAATGTACAAGAGCCATTGACAGGTTGTTGAACCTGAAAGGTGGGGTCAGGTAGGAGGAAATAGGTCACTGTTGGATGTGTCCTTGAAGGTTGTCAAATCCCTTGCTCCTTCTTGCCTCTCTCTACTTCATGCTGGGCATGAGGTGAGAAATCTTCTACACATGCTCTGGCCTCACTCTAGATATTCACCACCACTTTTTTCCCTCCCTTCCTCCCTCCCTCCTTCCCTCCCTCCCTCCCTCCTTCCTTCCTTCATTTTACAGAAAGCGAGAGAGAGAGAGAGAGAGAGAGAGAGAGAGAGAGAACTGGCAAGGCCTCAGCCACTACAATGCAACTCCAGATGCTTGCACCACCTAGTGGGCATGTGAGACCTTGCACTTGTCTCATCTTTGTGCATCTGGCTTACATGGGATCTGGATAGTCAAACATGGATCCTTAGGCTGCGCAGGCAAGCGTCTTAACCACTAAGCCATCTCCCTAGCCCTATTTTTCTTTTTTTAATTATTCATTTATTTGTTTGAGAGAGAGAGAGAAAGAGAGAGAGAGAATGTGCATGCCAGGACCTCTAGCCACTGCAAGGAACAAACTCCAGATACATGTGCCACCTTTTGCATCTGGTTTTTACATGAGTACTGGGGAATTGAACTGTGGTCCTTAAGCTTTGTAGCCAAGTCCCTTAACTGCTGAGCCATCTCTCCATCCCCACTTTTTTTAATATACATATTTTTAATTTTTTAGCTTTTTTATTATATTTGATAGAGAGACAGAAAAAGGAAGGGAAGGAGGAAGAGAGAGACAGAGAGGGAAAGAGAATGTGCGCACCAGGGCCTCCCCTCCAGCCCCTGTAAATGGACTCCAGAAGCGTGTGCTACCTTGTGCATCTAGCCTATATGGGTCCTGGGGAATGGAACCTGGGATCCTGGCGAGCGCCTTAGCTGCTAAGCCGTCTCTCCAGCGCCATTTATTTTTCTTTGCATCCTCGTTTCTTCAGCCTCATCATCCTCGCCTTTTGTTTTCGGGGTCGGGAGCTGGCCCATCCAGACTGATCTATTGTTCTTTAGGTCCCTGTGTTTGTCCGGATTTTCCATGGGAGCAGAACCGACAGGACGAGTTCGTATCAGAAAGGGGACTTATTCGAGTAGCTTACAAGATCCAGGCTGAGCAGTCCAACGATAGCTATGTTCAGGCTGGAGAGCCTGAGAACCCGGTTGCTGCTCACTTCATGAGGCTAGATGGGTCAGCAGTCACAGCCTGGCACTGAAGCCTGCAAGATTCCTGGAGAGCACTTAATACTTAGCCTGCCTTGGAAGACTGATCTTGCCAGGTTCCCCTATCCGAAAAAGGATAGCAGCAACAGGGTAGCAGGACGCCCAGGCAGAAGATACTGTGCTCTCCCTTAGCGACTCCATATCTAATTCACCGCTGTAAGGGCCGGCCCACTCTGAGGGATGGTCTCCCTAAAGCCATCAATACTTCCCAGACCTGCCCAAGAAGTGAGTCTGTTACTTGATTCTTGATCGGATCAAGTTGACAGTAAACTTTAACTCTCAAAGTCCTCTTTGTGGGGGCGGGTTACTGATCAGTCCTTTCCAGAACCATTCTCCTGCCTAACATCACCATGGGTCTACAGCAATGGAATAGACTGTCCATGAACTAGAACCGTTTCTTCCCGCCACTTGAATTTCTCTGTGACAGTCATGAGAAACTGACGAGTGCACCTATTAATGTGGCCGCGCCTTGATCTTTGCAGTACAACACATCGAACTGCATCTGTGAGGTTCATATTTTCCTTTGTTCCCTTTATAATCACACTGTGTTTCGGAAATAAAGTTATACTTAGCAAAAACTATGACTTTCCCCATAGCAGCCAGAGAACACATGTCTAAGTATTCTTTAAATTTGCTACTCAGGAGATGGAACTAAAATTACTAGTGAAATACCTCTCTTTATCAAAGCATATAGAAAATAGCAATCAGGAAGTACCAAGGCGAAGGGCACCTGGGAATTTTGAGACTGTTACAGAACGTTTCATGGGCTGCAGTCCCTTGAGAAAACATCTAAGTGCTGACTTCAAAAAAGAAAAAAAAAATGATGAAGCCCTTTAGGCATTGGAAATTACTGCTATTACTTCCTTGTATTGTTGAAGCTCACGTGCAAATGGAAGGTTTGGCTGCGGTGAATAGGGGTCAGCAAGGTCTTATTAATGATTCAGACATCTTATCCTCAGACATCATCATTTCCCTCAAGTCATACAAAATGACGCATTCGTTCGATAAACATGTGGGCTGAGTTAGACCAAAATGATGCAGAGTGAGGATGACTCCCCATCTGTCCACTTTAAATAGATGCTTTTTATAACAATAAAATAAAATTTTAGAAAGTGTACAACATCCGTTTTTTTTAAAAAAAATAAGCTATAGTAGAAAATTAAAATGCTTGAATCTGAATACCTAGATTGTTATTTTATTTTAATTTTTATCCTTCCATGTTCCATGTCCACCTCTACACACATGAGTTTATACTTCAAAAATGCATGTTTTTTTCATCCATGATTTTATTATAAATATTTCTGTTGCAACTAACATTACTTGTGAGTATCGTCTTATTTTTTTAATACATTTAGCATAGTATGCTGAAGTAATGAGTGCTATTCCGAGGTCTCAAGTGCACACATACATGATGAAAATCGATCTCTATACCCAGTACATTCATTTTCTGAAGTGAACACTCTGCCACTTTTCTGGTAGAGGTGTTTTGAGTCAGCAAAGTAGTCATCTTTAAAATTCTTTTTTTTTCTTTCATTTATTTATTTTTATTAATTATGTACACAGTTTATACAGTCATGTTGGTAGCATCGTTAGCCTCCTCCCTGTCCTCCCCCCTCTGCAGGGACCCACCTTGTTGTGGAATATGGGTCGTGCATAGTGGGGTTAGCCATCAGTTATGGGTAAGAAGCAGTGTCTCTGTGTATCATGACCCAGCATGTGGCTCTAACATTCTTTCCAGCCCCCTCTTCCACAAATTTTCCTGAGCCATGATGGGTTCGTATTTCTGAATAATTGTCCAAATCACTCGCAGATCCAGTAGGAAAATACCACCCGTAATTCTCTTACATTTCTCAGTCTCCAGCGCAGAATTCGGCAGAAAGTTGTTTTTTACAAATATTTTAGAGCTGAATTGACTGACACTGTTTTAAGAAATGAAACTGACTATGGTCCTAAAAGCAGTAGATGAAGCGGTGGTCACCTGTAGCATTGAAGGCTGACTCCAAAATATTGCAGCATCTCAAAACCAGCATTGTCTCAGGCTCTTTTCTTTTCTTCTCTCTTTCTTTCTTTCCTTCTTTCCTTCCTTGTTTCTTTCTTTCTTTCATAAATAAATCAGGTGTGCTGCTGGAGCCCTGGTCAGGGGTCTCAGCTGTCTTGCTACAGCCAGTCCAGTGAATTTAATTGTTTTTTATTTATTTGTTAGAGAGAGAGAGAGAGAGAGAGAAAGAGAGAATGAGAGAGAGAGGGGGGGAGAGAGAGAAAGAATGGGCATACAGGGCCTCAGTCACTGCAAAAAAAAAAAAAAAAAGAAAAGAAAAGAAAAGAAAAAAAAGAAAAAGAAAGAAAAAGAAAAAACCCAAAAACCAAAAAAAGAAAAAGAACAAAAACTCCAGATGCATGCGCCATCTTGTGTATCTGCCCTACGTGGGACCTGGAGAATCAAATGTGGGTCCTTAGGCTTTGCAGGCAAGTAGTATAACCACTAAACCATCTCTCCAGCCTGCCAGTTCTTTTCAAAAGCTGTGATGGCACATGGTGGTGGTCATACTGTTGTGTTGGTTACATATCTGTACTTTCTTGATGGCAAAGAATTCAGGATAAGCTGTCACCACTGCTTTTTACCATGTGTTGCCTTGGTAATCACTCCTGTGAGCTCAGTGTGGGGCTGCATAAAGTAGTTAAGACAAGACATTCAGGAAACCTTTGTTCCTTCTTCTTTGTTATTGTATATGAAGGGACTCATAGTTTAACAGACCCAGATATTCCCTTGCTGGACATGTACTCTAAAACCTTCAAGCCTCGGTCCAGAGAGATTTGTTCAACCATGTTTATAGCAGCTCAATTAGTAATAGCTAAGAGCTGGAATCAACCCAGATGTCCATCACTAGACGAATGGATAACTAAGATGTGGTATATATACATGATGGAATTCTACACAGCAGTAAGAAAAAATGACACGATGAAATTTGAAGAAAAATAGTTGCACCTGGAACAGTTCATCCTCAGTGAACTTACCCAATCACAGAAAGATAATTGCCACATAGTCTCACTCATCTACAGCACCTAACCTGAATCAACCCAAGATGCTGACATACCGAGCAAGTATTTCAAGGACCAGACAATAGGGTGGGTGGGGAGGGAGAGGAGGATAAGCAGGGAGGTGGGGGACACAAATCTGGACCCAAACAGCAATGGTACCATAAAACCCTACATCCTGAAATGCAGACCAAATGGTTAAACTTTAACCAGGCCCTTAGAGGGAACACCTGAGTCACAAGGCCCTGGAGAGGGAACGATGAAGACTGACCTCAATCTTCTATAGCTTCTCTGCCCCCCCCCCGTCTCTTCTCTCTAACTCTCTTATATTAGTTATCTTTTTCTTCCTTCTCTTAGTGGGCACTGACCTGTAACTCCCAGTACCAGCAGGTGGCTATCATCCACAATGAGCCTTAGATCGGAGAGACCTACAAGGTTTCCTAAAGAATGACAGATTTCTGTCAGAGTACCTGATGCCCCACCAAAGGAAAGTGGTAAGACCCTACTGCTGAAGACAACTTATGTGGTTGATGTGTAACATGGAGTGACATGGCTGGAAGCTGGCAGAAAGTCAGTCCCCAGACAGTCAGCATGTCTAGTGCCAGAAGGTGCTACATGAGCCACTGGGGAAAAATGACCAATATCTGTCAAAGCAACTATTGGTCTAACCTACTTAGCAGCAAATAACCTGTCGTGTTGCTCACACAAGTGCAATAGTGGTGCATAGCCATGGTGGGAAACCAACTGCTCTTGATTTGGCTAACTGGTCTGCCAGATGGAATGAAACCCATAGCAGGAGCTGGGAAACAAGTCAGAACCATATCCAAACATGAGCCCGCACTCCATTATAAAGCTACCACCAATCGTGGGCTAGAAGAGGGCCTATACCTATTAAATTCTCTCTTAAAAAAAAATAAGGCTTATCCCATTTATTTGGTGCCAACTTTACTCTCCGTTGGAGAATCTGCTTCTCTTTTTCAGATAGACACAGATCCTAAGGAGAGAACCACTCCACCATACCTCAAAAGGGCCCCAGCAGAAACTAAGAATAATTGGCGAAACAAGCAAGGGTGCTGTTTTCTTGGTGAACCTGGTACCAGCACAAAGGTGAAGGAGATCGACACAGAGAACAATCAACTCCTACCAAATCAGATATCCAGAGACACAGAGGCTCCCAAGACCTTATCACTGAAGCTGACCTAAAATGAACCTAATATGGCTCAGGGAAATTTGTGGAAGAGGGGCTGGAAAGAATGTGAGAGCTACACATTGGGTCATGATACACAGAGACATTTCCTCCTACCCATAACTGAAGGCTAACCCCACAATGCATGACCCATATTCCACAACAAGGATGAGCCAGGGGGAGTGGGGAGGACAGGAAAGAGGCTAACAATGGTACCAACTTGACTGTATTCACTGAGTACAAAACTAATTAAAAATAAATAAGTAAATAAATAAAGATTAAAAAAATACCTAAAAATAAAATAGACAAATCAGTCAATGACATGTATAAAGGTCAAGAGGTATAGACACGACAGGCTACAGATAAATACTCTTTACCTAATCTTAAAATTAAATTGAAGTTGAATGTTAACAAATTTCTTCTATTTTATTTTCTAATACATACCCGGATCCTGGATTACAGGGTCTTAATAAGTAGTATTGAATAAATAATACAACTAGCTTCTTGGGGGAAAAAAGTAGAATCATCAGGTTTACAGTGATAAGGATGTTTGGTGCTGTAATTCAGAGACAGACTAGTTGATTTCTTTTCAACATACCTCATTTACTTTTTACTCCAGTAGAATTAAGTTATTCAACTCTGTCAATTAGGAAACAAATTAACCGTCCAGGCACAGTTTAGTAGTTAGAAGGGTACTACATACCTCCTGTTTCCCTTCTTGTACTCTCTTACTCCTCCCAAAGTTCAAATCCTACCTCTGGCCCTCTGAAAAGCCTAGTCTGTTATCAGCAAAATCACTTACTTCCTGAGTCTCTGCAGTGCCACCCTTTCATCTCCTCATTTTCAGTGCCTCTGCCAAGTGTTCTGACAAGTAGTTCTACCTGTCCTGTAGCCTCCGAGGTGTTTGTTTAGGATCACAGCCATCTTTTTTTTTTAATTTTTTTGTTTATTTTTACTTATTTATTTGACAGTGACAGACAGAGAGGGAAAGCAGCAGATAGAGAAAGAGAGAATGTGTGTGCCAGAGCCTCTAGCCCCTGCAAACGAACTTCAGATGTGTGTGCCCCCTTGTGCATCTGGTTAATGTGGGCCCTGGCGAGTCAAGCCTCGAACGGGGGTCCTTAGGCTTCACAGGCAAGCACTTAACCGCTAAGCCATCTCTCTAGCCCACAGCCATCTTTTTTTTAAAAAAATATTTTATTTGTTTTATTTATTTGACAGAGAGAGGGAGAAAGACAGGGAGGGAGATAGAGTCATATAGAGAAAGAGAGAATGGGCACACTAGGGCCTCTAGCCACTGCAAAAGAAGCCCATATGCTTGCGCCCCCTTGTGCATCTGGCTTACATAGGTACTAGGGAATTGAACCTGGATCCTTAAGTTTAGCAGGCAAGCACCTTAACCACTAGGCATTCTCTATAGACCTTCACAGCCACCTTAATACTGTGCTTCTAGAGGAGAAATGCCTTTTCATTTGGGGTTCGGCATCACATGCCTTTCTTACTGAAATCTGCTCCTTTGACTCAGATCTCAGTAGATCATGATTAATCACCATTCGTCTGGTGCTATCACACATATGCCCCTATTGAGTCTCCCTCATTCTGTGATGATGATTTAGCTCCATACCATGCCACTCTGCCCCAAATATCCAGTCTTACATTTGTAATGGAGAATGTTCACATAGATCCCTCTTACACCTGGAATGCAAGTCTTGTGGCATGTTCCCCTCTCATGATCTTGACTGGCACACCCATCCTCCATCATTCATCTTCACGGCCAGTCCCTCCATGGGCCATCACCAATGCCAGACCCTCTATCGTCCCAGGCTTGAGTACTACATCCCTCTAGCCATCACTTCCCGTGTACACCTAGCTCATCCCCGTAACTCCAACCAACTTTCAACCCTTAGGTTCTCTAACTCACTTGCACCATTTCATTAATAATTGTCTTTAAGTCCCAGATAATACAGTATAGTCATTTCCCCCTATACACGCTCAACTCCCTTGCTCTCTATATTGCTTTATTCTACTCACTTGAGATAATCTAACTCCTTCTTACTTGTGTCTTTGTAGTGAACACAACTAAAAAAAAAAAAAAAAAAAAAAAAAAAACCTCAAACTCAACAATGACAACTAGATCTACACTTTCTTCCATTATGGGCAACTTCACATGGATCTAAATGACTCATGACAGTCATGTCATATTTCCATGTATTTTTACTCCCCCATTTTCGGTTCTGCACTCTCCAAATCTCCAGTACTCACTTTCCCATATTTGTTCTCTATTTCCTATTCACTGAGAAAAATCAGGCTTCAGAATAGAACTCTGCAGACTCCCACGGTCACCTCCATTCAGTCCCCAGCATCTGCACCCACATACTTTGTGTCGCTGCTGTTCCCATCTGAGCGCAGGATGAGCTGTGATCCCATCTAAGGCGATCCCCTCCATCTGCACACAGCATCAGGCACATCCCACATACACAGGATATACATTAACAAGCCTGTGCTTTTCACATAATCACTTCAATCAAATGTGTTCTCATCTAGCTACCAGCCCATGGCTTTGCTCCCTTGACTGCAAGAATTCCCAGAGCGAATAAACTAAAAACAACAGAGGAAGTGACCAGATGAGCAAGTGTGCTTCTTCCAGGGTGAGCCTGACAACCTGGGCCAAGGTGATAGAGACAGTCACTGAGGATACTCAAAACATGCCAAGGCATAAATCCAGAAGCTGCTGAAAACTCAACTCAAAATTAGAATTAAAGTGCACCCACAAAGGCTCAGAAGAGTTTGCGGGAGAGTAGGTGGAAAGAATGTAAAGGCCACAGGGTAGGAAGGAATATCCAGAGATGTAGCTCTCCCCACGGTGACAGATTACTGTTCTCACAACTCATAACCCACAACTGCCTGACAAATACCAACAATCCCACCAAAGAGGACCCTCCACAGAGTGGGGGTAGGGAAGAGGGAAATGATGATGCCGACATAAGACTTCTCCATACAAAGTTTCCACTTAGTAATTAAATAAAATAATAATAACAACAACAAAAAAGGCAAATGATCATATAGGAGAAAATCTAAATGACCCTTAGTATGGTTATAACTTTTTGAATTCAATATACATTTATATTTTACAATAAATACATAATTTTTAATTTTGAAAGCTATAATAATGATATTCTAAGATCCATTCACATTTTAAAATGAGATTATTAGCAAAATCATTCTAATTAATATTACAATCCAGTCATAGAATTCTACCATGGATGTGTTTGACAATCACCCAGAAAATGTGAGAAGTTATATTTTCAAAACTCTTGAAGATTCATACCATAATCAGATATAGGCTTTATTAAACAATCCTAACTTTCAAAAAATTTAAAACTATCTACTATTTTTTTTTTTTTTGGTTTTTTGAGGTAGGGTCTCACTCTGGCCCATGCTGACCTGAAATTAACTATGTTGTCTCAGGGTGGCCTCGAACTCACAGTGATCCACCTACCTCTGCCTCCTGGGATTAAAGGCTTGCACCACCATGTCTAGCTTAAAACTATCTACTTTTTAGTAAGTTCCCATCCATCTTTATTTGCTGCATTCTATTCTGAAAATGTCAAAGTCGTGGTCTTGAAATTATTATCATATTCATAGATTAGACATTTTAATGTTTAATTTTTTTTTCTGATTCTGTCAGATTGTTTCTTGGGTCTTACCAATGGAAAACCTCAGTTGAGTCTTGCTTATGGTTTCTAAGTCTGAATATAATGCCAAAGATGAAGGCATTCACCTGCTGAAATCTTGAGACAACATAACATGGATGGCTGATACAACATTAATATTCAATTCAAAAGTCTCTGTATAAGAGCTGGAAGCCATGCTGAGTGCCAGTTGGTTGTGTGTATTATTGCTGGTTATTCTACTCTTTCTTGGTTAAATAAAATATGAGAGATTCATTTAAGATAATATATGAGGTAGCTTCTGAGGTTTTGACATCCTGCCATAACATGACTTTCAAAGTCAATCAATCAATAAAACATTTTAAAAATACTTTTAGTCCTTTGAGTTATTACTGTTGCTATATCTCATACCACTTCCCCATGTGTTCTTATTTCCTTACATTTTACTAGAAGATTCTACAACATATAATTCTTCTATAAATTTACTTAGACCTAAATGAATAAGGCATCCAAATATCCAAATTTGTGTCTAAATTTTCTGTTATTTGCCATTGAGCAGGTTTTCTTTGATCCCATATCCAGCCTTTCAGCATAATACATACATACATACATACATACATACATACACACATATATACATACATACAGTTAAACATGTGTTACACTGTATATGATGTACTCCTCATTTTTCCCAGATTGTGTATAACAACCTCTGAGATTTTTCAGTGAGTCCCTGTGATTTTCCCATTTTAGGATGCCTGCCTATATGAGACTGATGTTCCTTATTGTTAATCACTTTATTCATTGCTGTGATGAAACACCTGACAAGAAACAGCTTAAGGGAGGAAGGCTGTATTTGGGCTTACAGTTTGGGAGGAATACAGCCCATTATGATAGAAAATACGTGGCAGCAGGAACATGAGGTAGCTGCTCGTGTTGTGGCATCCATAGTCAGGAAGCCGAGAGAGATGAAAATGCTCAGCCTGCTTCCTTCTTTTCATTTGGTGCAAGACCTCGTCCCATGGAATGGGGCCACTCACATTCAGTGTGGATCTTTCTTTCTCAGTTAAATGTCTCTGGAAATACCTTCACTGAGTTGCCCAGAGCTGTTTCAATGGTGATTCTAAATCCAGTCAAGGTGACAATGAAGATCCATCACCACACTATCATATATTGTACACAACACAACCTATTGCAACCAAATTAATGTCTGAAACAGACACAGGCATTCATTTATCTCTTATTATATTAGATATTAAAGATAGATATCAAAATATAAAGCAATAAGTTTTTCATTAAAGTGTATTTTGGTTTTGAAAGTATCATAATCTTTTTCAAATATTTGTGATAGATTTATGGCAATATAATAAATAGGTGAGATAATCAACTGAAGAATAGGAAAGGCCTATCTATTCATTTAAAAATATTTTTACTCATTTATTTATTAGAGAAAAAATGAGAGAGAGAGAATGGGTGCACCAGGGCCTTTAGCCACTGCAAATGAACTCCACATGCATGTGCCTCCATGTGTGTCTGGCTTACATGGGTTCTGGGAAACAGAACTGAGGTCCACAGGTCTCACAGGCAAACACCTTAACAGCTAAGCCATCTCTCCAGCCCTATGTTTTCATTTTTATAGGTATCTGGCCATGTTTCATTTGCCCTGTTACATTTGTCCTTGGGAATCACATTAAGACAGCATAAGGTAGGAGCTCCAAGTTCATAGTCCACTTCAGGTATGCACATGCCTGGTGACCTAAAACTTCCTGTTGTGCACTACCTCACAATCATGAGCTGGGGAGCAATGTTTTAGCACATGTGACTTTGAGGATGTTCTAGACTTAAATCATAGTAATTATTTTTATATTATTTTACTGTTTTAAAATCTAAAGGATTTATTTTTAATATGTTTGACAATTATATACAGAGTCTAATCTGTATTGTGATGGTATATTAATTCTTTAAAGAATTGTGATTCTCAGTGCTAAAGATATCTAGGATATAATAATAAGTGTTTAATAATTAGTTCTCTGAAAGTGTCAGTGATAAGTGAGTGCAGTGTGATAGAATACATTTACATGATTAGCTTTTCAGCTGAATTTGGTACTTTGTGAATACTATAGAATTAATATATATGACTCAATACATAGTAGAGTACACTTACTATATACTCAATATATAATACGTAATCTGTGCCCATTAAAATTAATCTGTATTACCATTTTTTTAAGTAAACAAGATAACAACTCACATCTTACTTTGTGGTATTTGCTATTTTCTCTCATTTCTTACAATAGTCTCTTTCTAAAGACCTACCCATCACCAAAGAGCAGGAATTCTTATGCAGGCATATAGTTGTACATCATTGCATTGAATTTCCACCATACAGACAGCAGACATTATTTGAAACAATAAGTGATACTGAGATAACTTGGAAAATGAGTTTTGACGATATGTTATTTTTAATTTCCAGTACAAATATTTTCGTTGTAAACCCCTGTAATTTTTAACAATGGATTGTTAGAAAGACCATCTTTCAAAATTTCACAAAATGTAAAGATCAATCCGGACATACTACTGATTTGGCCACATCACTAGAATGCTCTCACTGTCAGCATTTCTAAATTACTGACATGAAGTCACAGTGAGCACAGTAAGGGACATTGAGTCACTAGTAACAGTGTTAACTGAAGGTCCCAGGAAGAACCACACCCACGTTGAGGATTCTGCACACTGGATGACTGCTTAGAGATTTGTGATTTGTGGTGAACTGCAATCTTGTATCCCCAGAGTCAAAATGATGTTGGTCGCTCTTGAATCCCACGAATAGTCATGTGTCGCCCTCTTTGTATCTGATCTATCTTCCTTTTGATTATCCGATAGCCCCGTGAAATGGAATAACTTAGCAGACCATTAGCCTCCATCAAACTGAAAGTTAAGAGTGTCAGGTAGTATTTGGAATCTACACCTTTTCACCTCTCCTCTGTGATTAGCCAAACTGCTGCTTGCTGTCTCTACTAATATATTAGGCCAAAACATTGATTTATGACTGTCTTTGCTCAATGCTTATAAAAATCCACGGTTGGGGAAGGGAATAAAGAGAAAAGAAGAAAGTACATGGGACATGAAAACAGAAGGGGGTAGTGGGGGAAAGTGCTCAGCAGCAGGGAATAAGAGGTTTGGGGGAGGGGTGGGGGAGAAGAATAACAAATAAAACTTGTATGAAAATAATTCATAATAAAACTCACTGCATTATTTTCTAATTTAAGAAGAAACAACTAATAAAACAAGATAAGTTCATGTAACCATTTCCACAGTGGAACATGTCATATGCAGCAACCTGAACCATGGTTGCTCATCTTTGGCACAGAATACACTATCTCTTATTCTCTTTGGAGTAAGAACCGTGTTTTGTATCAAGAAAAGTCCATGGTTGTCAGCTCTTCTGGTTACTGGAGAAAACTTTCAAAATCACAAACATTATTTTATATAATTTTACTTTTGGGGCTGGAGAGATGGCTTAGCGGTTAAGCGCTTGCCTGTGAAGCCTAAGGACCCCGGTTCAAGGCTCAGTTCCCCAGGACCCACGTTAACCAGATGTATAAGGGGGCGCACGCATCTGGAGTTCCGTTTGCAGTGGCTGGAAGCCCTGACGCGCCCATTCTCTCTCTCCCTCTCTCTCTCTCTCTCTCTCTGCCTCTTTCTCTGTGTCTGTCGCTCTCAAATAAATAAATAAAAATGAACAAAATGTTAAGAAAAAAATTTTATTTTTTTTAAAGCTGTACTCTTCTATCCCCTCTATCCCACCTCCATTCCACTCAGGGGGGTTATTGGTACTCACTGTGGGCTTCTGAAGGTCTCAGGCTGTCTAGGAGTTAGGAGGGACTGTGCCACAGGGTATTTCTACCCACCTTGTGGCTCTTATAAACTTTCCACCTCTTCTTCCATAATGTTCCCCAGCCCTAGCCCGCCTGTTAGAAGTCTGTTTTGGTGTTCTCTGTAGCCTCTGGATTTCTGTTTTGAAGAGTTTTGAGTGGCCACATTATCTGTCGCTGTCGCCCTGTAGTTGGTTGTGTCAGGCCAGCAGTGAGAGCAATATTTGTCTTGTTGTATCCTCTACAAAGTCTCCCTCTACAAAGTCTCCTGGGTACCAGCAGGTGTGGTTATAAATCTTGTGGTGGGCGGTTGACTATCTTTCCTTGGTGTATTGATGGATCCCAGTTTTCCCTAGTATTCTCTGTCATCCGTAAAATAAAACAGATTCTCCAAGCAAGAATGAAAGCAGTTTGGATTAAAGAGTATACACATAATTAATTTGAGACACTGTTTGATGGGTATACCTACTTTTCTTAGCCAAAGAGCAGTAGGGACTCCTCTCTGGAATCTATGAGTTTCCTATTTATGGAATTCTGACTTGGTTCCCAGTACCATTATGAGTTCTCTCTCACTGAGACGGCCTTATGTCCAATCCGAGAACATGGGCGGTATACCACTTTGCACATTTCTTGCCTGGCTGATTGGTTTAGTAGCTTCCAGGATCTGCAGTTTATTCATGTTTGTGGTGACCATTGTCCTCTAGCAGCTCTTGTAGTACTTTTCATTGCTCCAGCACGGTCTCTTGATGCCCTGTGACTGCAGCCTGTAGTGTCTTCAGCAATAGGTTCTCACCTTTAACTCTGGCAGGTACACAAGTGCTTTGGCAATGGCCTATATTGCTTTGGAGACCTCATGTGTCCCCATGTTTGTGACCATGACTCACTGTGATGGTGGGTAACTCAATTCTGGCCCTGGGATATACTAGCCAGAGCCCATGGTTTTAGAATTAACCTTTCTTTACTTTCTACAGGGCACCTTTGTCTGGCCAATTCTCACATACTCCCTCTTTCTGAGGGTTATATCTTGTAGAATGCTACCCAAGAGGTAGGCTTCTTTCTTTTTTTATTATTTTTCTAATAACACTTACATTTTATTATTTTATTTTTAAAATTTTATTGATTTGCAAGCACAGAGAGAGATAGAGAGAGAAAAGAGAGAGATGAGAGACAGATAGAGAGATAATCGGCACGCCAGGGCCTCCAGCCACTACAAATGAACTCCAGATGCATGCACCCCCTTGTGCGTCTGGCTTACATGGGTCCTGGGGAATAGTACCTAGGTCCTTTGGCTTCACAGGCAAGCGCCTTAACCGCTAAGCCATCTCTCCAGCCCAGGAGGTAGGTTTCTATGGAACTGGTTCATATTGTCATCAGTTTGGTGTAAGTGCCCCACCCATCCACCCTCCCTTCCTCCTAACACCTCAAAGTCCATTCCACTCCCTGTGTCCTTCCTTCTCATCCTTTTCTTTTTTTTTTTTTTTTCCTTCTTGTCTTGTCTTTCTCCCTCAAACGGCTTGTTAAGTAGCCTCTCCTTCCCTCCCTCCATATTTCTCCTTCATCCATCTCATTTTAGTTTCATTTCAATATTCTTGGTGCTTACTACCACTCACAATCAACTCAAGCTGTTCCAAGTTAGGAACCACATAGGGGAGAGAAGATGTGCCCATCACAAACATTTTGAACACCACATATTATTAAAATGTTAAAAGTCATAAGATCAAAGTTTATTCTTGAATTATAGCCCCCCCTGGAGCCAGGACAAGGGTCAATAGTGGCTATCCAATGGTTTAAATTATTGGTTAAATACAGGATGTCACATTTAAGGAATAAAGGACAAAGGTGGAGGGCTGGAGAGGTAGCTTAATGGTCAAGGCACTTTCTGCAAAAGTAAGGACCCAGGTTTGATTCTCTAGGACCCATATAAGGCAGATACACAAGGTGGTGTGTGGGTCCCTGGATCCTTGGGGCCACAGTTCCCCGAAGGTGTCTAGCCAGCCATGGAGCGCAGTGTCTTGAGCAGCAGTGAGCACAATGGAAGAACCACTTTCGGGAGGCAGTCTCAGCGAACAGCTTGTTTTATTTGTCAGGGAAACGGGTTTATAAGCAGTTGAGCACAGGAAGAGGGTCCTAAGGGGATTGGTGAGTTCAAAGATTGTTAGCTGAAGCCTAGGGACATTCATTCCAGCAGATAGGAAGGGAGCCAGGTGACCTACATAGTGGTAGGAAGAGGGTCACAGGGGGATGGGCTGTGTTAAGGCTTCT